>OW203768.1:11779937-12150392 GCA_934045905.1 Leuctra nigra
TTATCTTGAATTTCATGTTATTATAAAACGCAATCGAGAGGTAGAATTTCAGTTCTCGGCCCTAAGACACATTTTATGAAATTTCTCAGTTTTGAAATTCAAATTTGATGACGGTACATGAAATTTTAATTTCAATGTCTTTTCATATATATCTTATGTTTATACATTTAACATTTTCTTGTGTTTTGTTTGTAGTCAGCAGATTGTTTATCAGAGCACATTGTTCTACGTGTTGCTTATTTTAACTTAAATTATTCATTTATTTTGGAAGTCTTCAAAATTATTTTACATCTTCGTTGCAAACGACGAAGAAAGAGAACTTTATAATGTAAACGAACGTGTAAAGTCCATTCACTCTAACATTGGCAAAAAACTGAATGCACTATCGCCTAAACAAGCATACAATTTAGTAGACATGTATATTTATATTTTAAAGTGCATTATAGATATTTTGTGGCTATTTAAATTCATATTCAGAAGTTCAAAAATTCAAAATTATTATATTATACATTACATTTATACATTTATACATTTACCATTTATATTATATTCAAAAATTTAAATTCATATTCGCTAGAGCAACAATATTACATTTTCTCGCTGTCAACTTTACAGTGAATTGATTTTACACCATTTTGTAAATCTGATTGTTCAAGCACCTGTCTATTGATAATATTTGCCTATATTTGTACTTTATTTATTGATAAATAAAGATCATATTGAAAGATAATAATATGATAACATGACGATTCTCAACAAAAAGTAGAATCTTGTTTAAAATAACGTGATAAATGTATTACAGTAGCCAAATGTGTGTAGACTTTCCTAACAATACACATAAATCACCCCCCCCCCCCCCTCCCCCCCTAGTAGTCACAAGTAATTAACGACGCACGCCACAAGCCCCGTCATGTGCCAGACCTTCGTCTCTTTTATCTCTTCGTTTCACTTCATGAAGCGTACGCAAAGTTTCCCAATAAACTCCTCGGTCAAGCATCCATCTAAAACACCGCCAAAGACAACGACTGTTTGATACAATTAAACAAGATGATTTGCTAGATTAGCTAATTATTCACTTAAAATCAGAGGTTTACTGTTGGACGAATATCAGACACCAGATGGCATTAAGTTCACGTAACATTTGATGTAAATGATTTGTATGTTTGATAGCAATTCTTCGGACATTGCCACTGGTAAAGTAGTTTACATAACTGGACATGAAAAATAGATTTAGTTTGTCACTCAGTAATGAATGCTGCCGAATTCTCGGCATATACATAGATTTTTATGTTCTAACTTCTGCATCATAAAAAAAACACTACTAAATCGTGTATCAGTTGCAATATTTTATTATATTTTTTTAAAAAAATATGCGTTTTTCCTTCTGAAAAGTGCAGTTTGAAGTACATGTAGAGTTGAGTTGCCATGGTGAAACGGCCTTCTAGAAATTCGTATTTCTTTGCGAATTTATGAAAATTTCTAGAAGACCGCGTACATTTGAGTTGCCATGGTGAAACGGCCTTCTAGAAATTCGTATATCTTTCCAAATTTATGAAAATTTCTAGAAGGCCGTGATTGTTAGGCATGGTTGCTCCTTAATATTAGGGTATACAAAATCGATCAAAACTAAATGAAGTATCAAATTAAGAACAATAAACTTTAATTTATTATGTTTTTAACAAAATACATACTGCCAGTATTGAGTGTGATATACGTATGTTCCTTTTTGGTATTGGAAAAGATTGAAAATGCAGAGGTTAGTAAATACAATTGGTTCGTTTTGGTTCACTTGTAATTTTTCTACCAATAAAAGAGGTATTTGAGCCATTGCTATTTAAAAGCGCCAAATAAATGTAAATTCAGACCTATATTCATTGTAATTCATGAAATTTCGAAAAAGAAGGGATGTAAAATTGTAAAAATAATAAAATTACAAAATAAAAAAGTATCAAAAGAGTTGCATCGGCCGGGAATCGAACCCGGGCCGCCCGCGTGGCAGGCGAGCATTCTACCACTGAACCACCGATGCTCATGTACTTTCAGCGCATCGTAGAGCCTCTAGACGTGGGTTTGCCTGCCGAGGTCATCGATTTCTATCGCGTTTCGAGAAAAATGTTGGATATTGTCTTCAATGTTCAACGTTAATAACGATAATAAGTATTAGTGACGAGGAATCAGTATATAAGTAGGTACTTTATAACCTACAAACAGACATGGGCAGTATCTAGATACGTATCTAAGATACATTTGTATCTTGTATCTAGTATTTTAAATACATACGCCAAATGTATCTGTATCTTGTATTTAAAATACCCATTCCTAAAGTATTTTGTATCTTTTTGAAGATTTAAAATACAAGATACTTTTTACGGGCTCAGAATTTCAAAGAGTGCAGACAAGTAGCAAACAATACAAGTTGCTATTTTGAATAGATCAAGAAAATGTTAAGTAATGTTTCCTTACAAATATATCAAATTAATATTGCATTTAGAAAGTAAGTCCCTACAGATTTTTTTAACTTTTTGATGATGTACGAGAAATTAAAGTATCTTTAAATGTATCTTTTTTGAAGTATCTAAAGATACTATCTTGTATCTTGTATTTTAAATACATCTTTAAAATGTATCTTGTATCTTGTATTTTAGATACCCAAATTAAATGTATCAGTATCATGTATTTTAAATACATTAAAACAGAGTATTTTGCCCATGTCTGCCTACAAAATATTCTAAACATGTGGTAGCTAGGTAACGCTTATTCTAAATGAGATGCACTGCCGTGCATACCAATAAAAGCGATTTGTTTAGGTAAAAAAATTAAAAAGGGTACAAAACGATTTCATATGAACAAATTAGCAAAAACAAGACGAAAAAAAAATTCTCCCCGGCGGGGAATCGAACCCCGGTCTCCCGCGTGACAGGCGGGGATACTGACCACTATACTACCGAGGACTGTGATGGTGGAGCGGGCTAGAAGCGAACACGACGCTAGCGGGAACGAGACACGTGCTGTAGGAGAGTGACGTCATCTAAACAGCTGATGCCAAGGTTGCAGCGGTATAGCACAGTTAGCTGCACGATTTGAACATGTGGGATTCCAGACATGGGCAAAATACTCTGTTTTAATGTATTTAAAATACATGATACTGATACATTTAATTTGGGTATCTAAAATACAAGATACAAGATACATTTTAAAGATGTATTTAAAATACAAGATACAAGATAGTATCTTTAGATACTTCAAAAAAGATACATTTAAAGATACTTTAATTTCTCGTACATCATCAAAAAGTTAAAAAAATCTGTAGGGACTTACTTTCTAAATGCAATATTAATTTGATATATTTGTAAGGAAACATTACTTAACATTTTCTTGATCTATTCAAAATAGCAACTTGTATTGTTTGCTACTTGTCTGCACTCTTTGAAATTCTGAGCCCGTAAAAAGTATCTTGTATTTTAAATCTTCAAAAAGATACAAAATACTTTAGGAATGGGTATTTTAAATACAAGATACAGATACATTTGGCTCATGTATTTAAAATACTAGATACAAGATACAAATGTATCTTAGATACGTATCTTAAGATACAAGTATCTAGATACTGCCCATGTCTGTGGGATTCCAATATACAGTCTCGCATTCTCATTGACGTTTATAAATATTGTAAAAAGGAAAAAAATACTTTATTTAAATATGGCATCAAAATTTAGTTATTTTATTTTATAGTAGAACATTCTATTTTTCAAATGTATGAATTGAAAGAGCGGCAAAGATTTCTCCAATCAAATACGATATAACTATATCAAAATATAACTAATCGAGAGGTGAACAACTAAAAAAATACGTGTACTTAAAAAAATGAAAACATCAATGACAAAAATAAGAAAGTCCAAAGAAAATAAAAAAAATCTTAAATCAGTGACAAACATGAAAAAAATAGAAGCAAAAATATTATTTCAAAAAGCAGACCTAGTATGTAAGTAATTTTAAAAAAACATATCTGCTTCTAAAATCAATACGTAATAAATATTAATTCGATCAAGATAAACTGCATTCCACGATTTTCAAATAATAACATTTCAGATTTTTCGAGTGTTTCAAGATTTTAGAACAATAGTGATAATTTGGTGTGGTTATCTTACTAAAAATGTACATTATATTCCGGTAGTGCTATTTTCCCATTCGTATGCGTATATCTACCCCTATTTTTCACACATAAACAAAAGACAAATATACCTTCACATTACGTAAGTAAATACACCCATTCTGTCACCCTACTTGAACCCAAACATGACATTTCCATCACACGGTCATTGTAACACTCATTTGAAAAGTGAATTCTCTATTCCTTGCTTCACTCAATGTCAAGGGGGCGCAAGCAAAATATAACTCCTTTTCACCCCCCTTATAAATATCAGAGTAGACTCCATGAATGAGAGAAGAAAAAAATATAAAAAATCGACGTATATAATACACAAACTCTTCCAGGAGTTTTATCAAAGTTCTTTTCATCATTCTTGCTCCACTCTGCCAGCCTCCAACATATTACAAGCTAATATTTACCATGAATAAACTTGGATGGAAATGCTTCGCCGGAATGATGGGGAAATCTTGCCTTTCATACGAGTTTAAGACTCTATTGAGACTTTTATAATGGCCGGAAAGTATACGAGACATCGGAAATAACTTGTTATATTTTTATTTGCGGACTAAAAATATGATGTATAAAATATAAGGTATCAAGCTTTTGTGAAATTTTTGGCTTTCTCTCTGCTTTTCTGTGTATTTAGTGCGCTGTTTAATTCAGACCGTTCCACTGATCAACCTGAATGTTGGTTACCATAGAAACATCAGATTCAGAATCACAAACCTCTTTGATCATTGACAAACGAAACACACTCTGGAGTAAAAAAATTTAAAATTAATCTTATAAATAAAATAAATTAAATTTTATTTAAGGAGAAACTAGCAATATAATCACGGTCTTCTGGAAATTTCTACTAATTTGCAAAGAAATTCGAATTTCTAGAAGGCCTTTTCACCATGGCAACACAATTTACTGTAAAACTGCACTTTTCATATGGAAAAACGAAAAATAAAGCAGTAAAACCCTCATAGCTTGGTAAAACGTCCACGAAGGTATACATTTAAAAATGTTATAATAAAATATTGCATCTGATACACGCTATAGTAGTTAAAAAAAAATCTATATGTGGGAAAGCAGCTTAATACACTTTTGAAAATATCAGCATGACTTTTCCCGTATGGTTGCAATGTTATAATTTTTTATAATTTTGAACGAAATCGGTAGAGTATTTTAAGAATTGTATGAAATATTAAAATTGTATAAAATATTTATAAAATCGATATAAGTCGATGTTTTATGTATGTTTTACTTGAGTGTCTACAGATCGGCAACTTTCGAGCGACATAACAAAAACCTTTACAAATGTATTGTGATTCTTGCTGATGTTATCATCTTATATTCATGAATTCCTAACCCAGGACAACTTCACACCTCCATTCACGATGCAAAAGCAGATGCACTGCAGTTCATATGCAAATCATCCTACTCTTCATGCAGTAGCGAGGGTCATTCATCTACATAATAGACATTCATATACCACAGGGTCGACTCAATTGTACCGTTCAGGATTATGTAGCAAAATACACACAGGAATTAGTTTGGAATAGCGGAGACTATAATGATTTTAATTGGAAGAGCAAAGAGACAGAAAGAAATTTAATAGAGACACATTTCTGGAGTCTTTTGTTAAAATAATTCAGTAATCAGCAAAATTTTTGTAAAATTTTAACTGTACAATTCTATTTTGTAAAATTTAAAATAATGCCAATTTGATGACATTGTGAATGTATACGAAAATAAGCAAGCAAAGGATAGGATGTTATTAAATCTGATCAACAATGATACTAATTTAAAAGATTCCATTGTCATAAATTCACGTGAAAAAGACATTCCTTTTGTTATAGAATCTTGCCACAGCCTTCTTGAATTTATTTTGCATATATCGCGGTATCACATTAGAATCGATGCGAAATTTGCATGGCACTGGTGAAAAAAAAGAAAGATGAAGAATCCTCTTTTTCCGGGCGTAAAAAATCTGCCGCGTCAAATGATTCTGAATTTACATATTTTTCACGGTTCGCTCTCGAAGTTTCCTTCTTTCTTTCAGTTTCCTGTATCTGCACACTTGATCTTCTTTTGGGGTTCAGAGGTTTAATATATTCATCCGTCAGGCTGACACATAGGTTCAACAGAGGGGGGGGGGGGGGGGGGGGGGGGGGCTTGGCGGAGAAATGCTTTCTTCCTTATTAGGTAGGAATAAAAGAATATTAAAATTTTGTAGGATTGCCAACTGTTGAGTACAAAATCCAAGGAAACCACTTTGACAAAGAGACTAAATTAAATTGAAACTGAATACTTGACAACTATATTGTAGGTATCTTTCATTTATTATTGAAAAAAAAATGTATAGTAAACTCTTTTCGGTTCTCATTTAGTAATTTGGTTTAGTTTTCGGACGTTCCGAAAGATAACAATTCTGATTTTAAGTGTCAGTTCTTATTATTGACGTCTTGTAATTGAGGTTATATTCATTAATTTAGAATTTTTATGACGTCGCAAAAGAAGAATTCAAATATACAATCATACATAAACCGTATATTATAACTCAAACGACTAAAAATCTGTTACTCAGTTTCAAATGTGAAAAAATAAGATAATGTATAGGAGACTATTTGTAGTTTTCTGGCGACTATTTGTAATTTTAGGACGATTTTGTAAATTAAATGCCAAATTGGGTTTAGGTTTTGTATCTACTCTACAGACATTTAAACCGACAATGGTGTAAATTGAATTTCTTCTTGCTAAAGGGTGTTTATAAGTTAAGAAATAACAGATTTCAATGTCTGTTTCAATCCACCCCGTTCATAATTATAATGCTAGTAATGGGCATGATTGAACAGAATGAAAACGCTATCTGATGATTAAAGAAAGGCATTAGTAAAAAGCTCACAAATTACATTTTGATGTTATTTCCCTTCGCGTCTGGAATGTAATTTTTCCCAGTCAATTTCCACTTTTTTTACTCTTTTTAAAAAGCTCTCGTTATCTGGGGAAAGATAAAAAACCTCATCTACCTGAGCTCGCAAGAAAAAGATTCCGAAAGTCTGATTTTAACTAGATTCAGAAAACCAATGAAGCGAAATCTTTCGCGTGAAGAAACCCACCCCCACGTCGGGGGGTTTAGGGTGGGGGTTGGAGCATAAAGAAATCATCCCTAAACACTCACGCACATTGTTATTTCCAAGGTGGATAAAAACCTTCCCTTTTACAGGGGGTTGTTTTCACCAAACCAACCCCCAACAAGAAAAGGGTTATTCATGCGTGCTGTATCGAAATTCCACCTTTTTATAACACCTTCAATACAGCGTAAAAAAATCGTTACTTCCATTGTTGAAGTGACATAACAATGGTGCATTAATATTGTATGCTTCTTATAACTCTTTTGTGGCTTTATTGTGAAATGGGTTGGAAGTCGAATATTACTGTTGGAATGTGTTTTTAGAATACATTTTAATACATTGAATGGTGAGAATGGAAATATATAAAGAACGACTAACTTATACCTTCAAGCGTCCAGTCAATTAGGATTTATTGTCATGAAAAGAATCTAAAAATGTTGGAGCAAGTTGGCTCAGCTAGCAACGTCTAAAAACATTAACAAAAAAGATATTTTTTTCTCGGACTGAAAGGGAGGCGTTTATTTTTTGTTTTTCTTTTAATTTGTGGAAGTGAGCAAAAGTTCTCTGGAATTTGAAATATCTGTTTTTTAATAGAATTTTTAACATAGCCGAGTGGCCAACATGACATGGGGTTGTTATAATGTATTGGATTGGATATGAGCATGACAGATATGACGATCCGTCATTCTGCCACCCGCACAATGCAGGTAATAAAAAGCAATAAAATGCACAACACAATTCAGTTGATGTTCCTATTAATAGGTCTTTTCATAGCAGAGTTATTGGGACCATGATATGACGGCTATATTCAATGTATGATGGGAAATTCAATCATATGAAAGATGTAAAGAATGCATTTGTATATTTTGTACGAGGAGGCAAGGGGAATTCAATTCACATTTGTTGGGTATTACTATTATTCCATGCATTTATACATACATTTAACATTGGGTTGTAAAATTTTGAGTAATTTTAAGTTGAAGCTATGAACATCCTATGAGCATAAAACGGACCCCAAAAAGTAGCGTTTTTAGTGGATTCTTGCATGATTACTGGAGGCTGATTTTATTAGCTAATCTCGATTTTCAACTTTATTTTACCTATGGAACACATTTTTATGCTATACCATCTTCGATTTATTTGAATACATGTATCCAATTATTATAGAACAGCTTGCAAGATTTTCATATTTTTGATTATTTTCTAGTCAAAACGTATTACATTAATGCGGTAAAAATATAATGAATGTATAATGACAAATGAAAACAGCTGCTGTTTAAATATAATGAATTTAAAAAAGTCGCACTTGCTTATTTATCTACACTGTTACAATATTATGCTTTTTACTCTCGTAGGGTGAAGATTTCCGAACCAAAAGGGCTGTAAAAGCCGAATCCTACCCTACATTTTAGTGTCAAACTCAAGTTTGTCTATATAAACTCACACCGACTTTATCTTCCCACCCTGGAAGCAGGATGAGGGGGGAACGAATCTCTCTAACTGGAGATAAATCCCGAACGCAACTGTTCCACAGATGAATTCTATTTCTGTGTGAATCTTCGCCTCTCTTCCCACCCTTCCCAGCCTCCAGGATGCAGGAGGTGAAGAAACATGTTTACAGACATGAGAGAGTAAAAGGTTCATTGGTTTTGTGTTATTTTCCGTTTGAAATGTCCATTATAAGCTCCTGAGGGAATTGCAGAAGTCTGGAAATGCAAAGAAAACAGGATGCCAACTTACTTTGTGTATGTTGATGAAATTGGTTGAAAGTGAGAATATAATTACAAAATATTATAAATTGTTCCTGAGCCAGAGTTTGAATTTCTCGTCTTTCTTTAGTTGTCAAAATTCATGTAGACAATTTGAGAAGGCCATAAAAATAATTCAAATATTGCCGCGAAATTTTAAAAAGTTCCAAAATTCAAATATGACACGAAAATTAAAAAATAAAGTTGAGAAGGCAGTGAAATTGATTCGAAATCGAATATAATATGGTGTGAACTGCGAATCAGTCTCACACGAATTTTGGAACGTTTTTTCTAGACCATGCCACAAGCGCTGCTTACTTCAATAACAGAAAAGTTCAACAAAATCATCTCTGCCATTCATGACATCCAATCGTGGTTGTTTTTCTATGCCTTCACCCTGGAGAAGGGATTTAATGTATTGCAGTGAGTCTAGAGTATATCCTACAGGCACCAATCAACTGACGATAGAAAACGAAACCCAAGCAATCTTTTCAAAAGTACAAGTGCTCTTTACTTTCAAAGTACTGCCTTTGCTTTCAACGTATATGTTTTTGTATGAAAACACGATAAACATACAGAATTCCCATTAGTTCGTTTTCAATTTGAGAAGTTCGTGTTGAAGATTATTATCAACAAAGATGTTTGTTTTTAGATGTTTTTAATGAGAAAAATATCACTGTAGGCATACAATGTAGACACGATATGTGATAGTGATAATTTTACTTTCGTGCTTCTTGTCTTGTATTTTGTACACCATTGTTGATCACAGAAGATACATTATTAGTCGCATTATAATATTATAACTAGATTGAAAATGTCATCTTCAAAATATGTTCTGTCAAGGCATTGTAAAATAAACGAAATTCTGGAATCCGGATTATATATAAACGGCTTAAAACATATCGAAACTGCCTTAAAATTGCATAAAAATCAATTTACAGTATACTACACGACTAACTGCACCAAAATATCCACTTTCCAAAAAATAAAAAGATTTGGAGGCGCCGGGCATTGATCCCGGTACCTCTCACATGCTAAGCGAGCGCTCTACCATCTGAGCTACGCCCCCAGTTGAGGTTCTACTGCGAGAATAGCGCTCAAGAGCCGGCCGCGACCAAACCCAAGCTTGGCGCGTAATGTGAAAGGTGATAGCTGGACATAATCATGCAGGAATCATAATGACCTAGATTATTGGTGATTTAAGAAATATTTCGCTAGTATATTAATACAACTGGGGGCGTAGCTCAGATGGTAGAGCGCTCGCTTAGCATGTGAGAGGTACCGGGATCAATGCCCGGCGCCTCCAAATTTTTTTTATTTTTCAAAACCACGTAAAAAATATTTGTAATTTAAAAAAATAGAATTCTAGACTGAAATATCTATTTTGTATTTAATACTCCTTTCTGATGCATGTTAGAAATGAGATATGAATCTAAGAAATGAATAGTCTTTTTATGGTCGACTTCCGATAAACGAAAATAAATATTATATCACAGAGTTCAAAGTCGTCTATCTATAAAATGATTCAGAGCGTAACGTTTTTAATGATTCTTTTATGATTGACATTATCTAATACTGTTTGTAAAGAAGGAGTCAGTTATTGACACAGTGATTGATGATAATAGAGGAAACAGAGTTACTTTGGCAGTTACGTCACTATCTTTACAGCATCATATACTGGAGCAATTAATTCAGATCTACTGTGAAAATATTTACTTCGGGCTGCAAGATGAGAAAAACAGATGAGAAATTATTGTTTTTGTTTGTCTTTTACAAGCGGTAATTAATTTTCTCCGAGGCATTCTCTGCCAGTGTTGAAATATTATTTTCAAGCCTTAGAATAACAGACAAGGAGAAATTAATTCTTGTGATAAAAAAATGCTCTATCAGTCTGTACGAGAGATGGGTCATAATCTACATAAAGAAGAGCCATTTGTTGGGATATTTATATTCCACTTTGAAGTCTGCTAAATCCGAATGGCTGCTGAAGTTTTGCCTTTTTGGGCAAATAGATTAGGAGATTAGGGGAATCAACATAAATAGGCTCCATTTCTTTTGCATTTTAACAGCTTTTGAATTCCGTTAAATCTATGTTGGTTGGACCTAAGCTAGAATACATCAACTTGGTATGACCGTAAATACGCCATGAAAAGGAGCATTTTTATTCAATTTCTCTCTCATGGTGAAAATAATAAGGAGACAAAAGAATCTTCACATTTTAAATCCAAAAAGATTAACAACAACCTAGCTGACTACCAAAATAGTTGTATGGAATCTCTCACTTCACTTCTAAAAATATAAAACGCCAAACAAAATTCCTCTTTAAATCGAAAATGGTGTCCTTTTGCTTCCTTTTATCCCCACTGAAAAGATGTCTTCAATTTTATGAAGTTACCTTCGAAAAGTCCCCAAAAGAAAAACCAACAAGACACCCCATTTCGTGCACAATTCCTTCCATTATTACCAATAGCCAGGTTTACTTTTACATTGTTGCAGTCCCTTTTCATACCAACCCCCTAAGGTCACAACAAAGAAAACAAGATCTTTTAGAAAATTGAAAATTATTCCCGCCCTTCAGATGGTTAAATTACAGTGTTTCTGATTTCCTACCTATTTACAACCTCCCATTAGAGAGCCGTCTAGACTATCCTCTTACATGATTAGGGGTTTGTTGTGTTGTAACTAATCAATTTCTAAAGATCTGACTTGGCTGTCCTGTAACGGGGGCTGTATAATTTAAATAAGGGTAATAAATCTTGAGACATCCAGGGCAGGTGTATTTTGTATAACACGTATTTTACATTTGTATAAAGCGTAGCATACTTTGGAATTTGTCGAGAATCGTGTATTCCTGTTTTTCGTCTTCAGGGGTTGGAAAACGTAGAGGGAAATTAATATTTTTGAGTTTGACATTTTAAAATCAACCAAATGTGGTGAAAGTATTATTTTTGTTGTGAGATGAATAGTTTTCAATATACTAATTTACAACTTTATAGATTTCTTCTAATTTTACAGGAAAATTGACAATGACATCACAATTTGCTATATTGTCATGGCAACAAAGGATTAATCATGGTAACACATTGTTGTAAACTTGGAAATTACCATCCTGATTCTTGTTACCTGACGTTTTTCCGTCAAAATGTCCCATGATTATGAATGTCATTTTTACAAATTTAATTTTTCTCGGTTGATGTGTGTGTAGATTTACAAATTCACTCATGCTTTTACAGGGGGGTGGGGGATTCAATTCCTTAAATCGAACTTCCCCCACAAATTATCTCCACATAAATAACTCAAGAGTATCATCAATCAATATTACATACATATTGGACTGCATCCAACGCAAGGCCTCCAGCATGTTCTTGCTACTGATAACAATCTCCAGTCAAGATCTTATCTTCCCCTGCTCCTGTGGACTGCTTGGACACCCCTGCTAGAGGTTGGTCGTGTTCCAATGTTCTTGCTACTGATAACAATCTTCAGTCAAGATCTTATCTTCCCCTGCTCCTGTGGACTGCTTGGACATCCCTGCTCGAGGTTGGTCGTGTTCCAATGTTCTTGCTACTGATAACAATCTCCAGCCAAGATCTTATCTTCCCCTGCTCCTGTGGACTGCTTGGACATCCCTGCTCGAGGTTGGTCGTGTTCCAATGTTCTTGCTACTGATAACAATCTTCAGTCAAGATCTTATCTTCCCCTGCTCCTGTGGACTGCTTGGACATCCCTGCTCGAGGTTGGTCGTGTTCCAATGTTCTTGCTACTGATAACAATCTCCAGCCAAGATCTTATCTTCCCCTGCTCCTGTGGACTGCTTGGACACCCCTGCTAGAGGTTGGTCGTGTTCCAATGTTCTTGCTACTGATAACAATCTTCAGTCAAGATCTTATCTTCCCCTGCTCCTGTGGACTGCTTGGACATCCCTGCTCGAGGTTGGTCGTGTTCCAATGTTCTTGCTACTGATAACAATCTCCAGCCAAGATCTTATCTTCCCCTGCTCCTGTGGACTGCTTGGACATCCCTGCTCGAGGTTGGTCGTGTTCCAATGTTCTTGCTACTGATAACAATCTCCAGCCAAGATCTTATCTTCCCCTGCTCCTGTGGACTGCTTGGACATCCCTGCTCGAGGTTGGTCGTGTTCCAATGTTCTTGCTACTGATAACAATCTCCAGTCAAGATCATATCTTTCCCTGCTCCTGTGGACTGCTTGGACATCCCTGCTCGAGGTGGTGTAATTAAGCGATGCGTTTGGTCGTGTTCCAATGTTCCAATGCGTATGGCGCCAACGTTGGCACCGGAGTAGAAAACAAGGTGTATTCACTCGCCAGTTCCAATGGCGTCATTATGAAATAGCTACGTGTAGGGGAAATTATCTGAGAGCTCTCCATGATTGAAAAATTATACCAGCAATTAGTAGTTAAAAATTAAAAAAAAAATCACGTCACGTCCCCAACGAAGATGGTATAATTGGATTCTGATCATCCAGAAATTAGAAATTAACTCTGTACCTCAGAGGTAGAAGGCCGTAAGTCCATTGCAATGGTTCCTGAGGGCAGCTTCAAATTAAAAAAAAGCTATACAATAACCTTCATCCAAGCATCAAATTAGTTGACATATCAAGTCATTGTGTAAGAGAATACTTCGAATAACTGTAAACTCCAAAATGTGTGTCAAATGTGCGCAAGGCAAAATCCAGAAAAGGGACTTCCGCCATTCTACTTCTGAGGTAGATTCACCCAAAGACTTTACAGATCTTTTAAATCATATTTTGACTAAAATATTACCATTTTGCAATTCTAAATTCGTTACTCAAGTGTTGAATACCAAAGAAACTGATGCGGGGCATTCTTGGAATGTTATACCCCCCCCCCCCCCCCTTCCCCCTTACTGGATCGTTTTGTCTGCTTCAGCACTTCACTTGATGTAATTTCCATTAGCATTGTCGATAATGAAGTTACAGCTTGACAACGAAGTAATAAAACTTTGCAGCTGAAATCAATTTATAGTTTTGATAGGTTAATGCATTTTGAGCAGGGGGGGGGGGAGAAGGGGGGGAGTTTATGTAACGATGCAATCGCTAATGCAATCTGGGTTAATGGCGGTGGTGAATGATTATTTTTCAGTTGATACTTTGGTAGAAATGTAAAGAAAATAACATAAATACTCATACTTGGAACGCCTCATCATGGGGAGTAATGTAAAAGAACTTTTAAGTTTTAACAAAAACTCTCTCGCTGCTATCACTCTATTTATTTAATTAATTAAGGGAGCGCCAGTCACCACGGTACTCTTATTACACTTTCTATGTATTTTTGTGTGTGTTTTCGCCTGCACTACCCAGGACCAGATCAACCCGTTCAACCAATCGATCTGAAATTTTGCACACACACTAATGCCATAAGAGCGGTATCACGTATCTAGTTTTTAGTAAGATCCTATGATTGGCTGAAAATTTAAAATGAAACCGATTGACCAATTACATAACTTCAAATTTTACATGGTGGGACAACCATTTTAGGAGTTTTTGCGAATTTTCATAAGTACATAACTTTAATTGACATTTGAGATACATTTTATGCCTTTTTTGAAATATTTTAAAATTTATTGTATAGAGCAGCAACTTTCAAACCCATATGTTTATTTAGTTGTTTATTTACAAAATACAAAATAATCATAAATTTTATCAACAAAGCTACAAGTTGCTCATCTGTGGTTCATAATTACAAGAAAATAATACCGTGAAAGAAGACATTTTCACAGAGTTCCCAAATTAATAAAACCACGAAGAAAAGATAATATACGAGGAAAATAACGTAATCACATTAAATTCGCATGCAATACGGAGGCTCGCTTACCAACGCGTTACACGTGGCCGTCCTTCCTGACTGGGGTTTTATTTCATGGTTTTCCCTCAGTCGACAGGCAAATGCTGGGAAGGTACCCTACTAATAGGCCACGACCGCCTCCTTCCCACCTTCCATCCTTACCTACTCTTCACCATCATCTCCCAATCATCCTCATAATCATTCATCCGTCGCCATTAGCCTCGCTGCAGAACAGTGCGACGTTAAGCCCCAGACAAAAACAAAATCTACGCGTTACACAGCGCGTTTTCCTTCTCTCTCATTCTGTTATCAGCATCGAGTGTGCTATTTATTCCCGCTATCAGAGCAACTCCGCCTGTAAATCTAGTGTCCAGCTGGTCAAGTGATGGAACGTGTCTTAGCTAATCGATATGGTCTCGCCCCAGTCTGTGGGTCGAGGGTTCGACCATCGAGAAGGTCGCTTTGTAGGTAGGTGGCGTGGTAGCTGCATTACATTGACATCAGCCCACTCTTCATGTAGGAAGCCGTGGCAACAGTTGCAGTACGTCATTATTATGTATCTAAACATTAAACACTGACAGGTTTGCTGTTTTAACACATTATATTCTTCAATTTATGTTTTTCACTTAGTTATGTTTGGTTCTTGAGGCTATTTTTAAGGAAATCTCCTATTAAATTTCAAAATAATTGTTATGGTATTTGAGATGTGCCTGAATATAGAGACACTTTATTTTTTGATTTAGAAAGATGGATAGAAATTTTAGAAATTTTAAATATATAAACCTTGTTTCACCTAGTGCATTACCATTATAACAAAATATTCACCATGGCAACACATTGTTGTGGACTTAGAAATAATGACAACACCAGGCAGTTATATTCGTCACATATCGCTTTTCCTGCCAAAATGTGATATGCAATTAAAATAATTTATATTATGAATGAAAATGTTAATTTTTTCTTGTGGTAAGTTTATTTGTCAAGAATTTGTGTTCATATTTTCAATTGTAAAATAAAAAATGTTATGAGACTTCTTTATTCAAAACATTGATCAGTATTTAAACTTTACAAGAGGAGCGAAAACGTCGTTTATTTAAAATGTACTTTATATTCTTGATGGCATTTCCATTTTTAATCAAATACAATTTTCTCTGCCCAAAATCCTCCTAACGATTTCTGTGTTTTTAAATGTGTAATTTCTCTTCTACTAAACTATAATTGTACAAAGTTTGGTTAAATATTTAAACTCAATTAAAAAGTTTGTAAACCTGCAGCTTTGTGCTTTGAAATCAAACAAGAGTTTAACTTTGCTGTCCATGTTAGCTCCAATCAAAAGTTTTTGCGAAATCCATGGTATATTAAAAGTTTTAGCTTTAGAATACAGTTTATAATATTAAAATATAAAGTACATACCCTATCTATTATTGTAGAATTATTTGTCTTTTTGACTTCAAGTTTCTTCTTAATCAAGTTTCTTCTGAATATACATAAATTTGCTCCATTTCTTGAGCAATATATGCTTTTAAACAGCTGTTAAGGTGGCTGGAGCGATCGAGGCATAGTCTCATATCTTCATAATTTTTGGTGTACTTATTGATATTCATGCCATACACAATCCCTGAAAAAATTATACACTTCTCGTGTCTAGTTTCCGAGATAATTTGAGTTTTCTCCCCTATGTTATGTCAGCCAAGTAAAATCGAGACATTTTAAAGCAATAATGAAGTTTTAAATTTTTTGTACCGAGAGATTTCAACAAAACCTTTGTTTCTTGTAGATTTACGGACGTACTATCAGGAAAAATTGAAAACAATTCCAACACGTTTGCTATTTTAGAAGTAAGAAACCAAATTCGAAATGATTTTATCTCTACCATGTTAAAGCTTTGCTCATTCTCTAATAACATAAAATTGAAACCTCACTTTTGGACTGGAGTTGCAAACTAAAAGATATTAATGTATAGGTATATCGATCGCTCCAGCCACCTTAAATTCATAAATTGTCATACGACACTTTGGAGCATTTGTATGTAGATTACAGATGTACAGATGCCACAGAATTATCAAAACCTAATTCTCTTACCGCTTCAAAAGGTCAAAACTTCTTGGAGCCATAAGTAAATTCATTAAAAATAGTTTTTTGGAGAACAGCTATCAAAAAGGTCCCAAATAAAATTCGAATAAGTAGGTATAGAACGTTCTCTTCCCGCCAATTGCAATTTCGTTACGTCGCCTCAGCATAGGCAATCAGCGGCTTCGTCCCTGGCGCCCCAACTCTTTGGGGGAGGGGTTGGGAGGGGGGGGGGGGAGAGGGGTAATTTGATCGCTTACGTGTGTGTCGAACGATTGGTGAATGAATTATTTATAAGATGGTTCATCCCACGTTAGGTAAAAGCTGCAGCACGGGAGGCTGTGGAAGATTTTTATCTTATGAAGAAGGTGGAATTTAAACTCGATTTTTAGTTTAAGTTTCCATGTTTGTATTTTGTTCTTGATGCTTTTGTTTTGTTTCTTCGAGTTTGGATTTGTTTTTATGGGTGTTCCAGTGTCAATTCTGTTCGTTTCTTGTTACTTTAGTACTGGATGGAGTGTGAGATTGCAAACCCCGTTTGAAGATAGCAAGAAGCAAAGTGTATTTTGTAACAAAATACAAATCGAATATAAGAAAGAATGAGAGAACTTCGATTTGGTTCAAACGTATTTGACAGTTCTTGAAAGGTAAAAAGTCAATTCATGTTTGGAGTGCCAATACAATTTATTCACATTTTATTAAGTTGTCACAAATATTCTTTTATGAACTAGATCCCTTTTCCTGCAATAAATGTGCAGCTCCTATCATAAGGAAATCAGTTTGAACCAAGTGTCTTGAGTTTATCACTTATTTCGAGAATAGAGCACACGATTTAAATAATTGTACCATTATACAATATAAACGCTACACTATTTTGTATAAAATTGTTATACCAATACAAAATTGATCTTTTAAATTTAAAACATCAGTTGAGGGGAAGTGAAGAGGGCAACAAATAGAATTTAGATAATTCACAAAATATTTCACAATTGATACATCCATATTATTACATTTCTTTTCTTCTCTAAAAATTTATATTCGATCCTTCGAAACCATCTGAGATTTCCTGTAAATTCTTGGAATTAGACTTTAAAACAAACTGTGTTCTGAGAAAATTACAAATTCTTCAAGAATCAGCCTCAGATTAGCTAAATCCGAATAGCATTATAAAAGTAAGTATAAATGTTAATTAATTACTTAAATTTCTTACTCCCACACAGAAAGAATCCCCGATTCAGTGGAAAACTCGCAAACACGCTCCCACTAATTGGGAACGATCCCATAGCGCAGCACGTTTTTAATTTCTCCGAAAAAAGAGAGAGAAAAAACTTTTTTTAAAACGTGATGGTGATGTCGGCCAACAATTTCAATTCCAGGACCCGGCGAATGAAAAAAACAGGAGAGGACATAACAAGGAACTTTATCGATAAAGTCCCAAAGTGGGAAACGAAGGACCCTTAAGGGCGGTCGAATTGCGCCGCAGCCAAAACCCTGTTGAGCCCTTATTACACTTGACAATTTATATTGACACATTCTTTTGCCAAAAAAGAAATTTATTGAAAAAACGTATCAGCTTTCGTCCAGTTGGGGGAGATAATAAAATTAGGAGAATTTTAATTCCGGTAAATTTCTAAATTGTTTTTGGTCTGGTAATCATTCCAACCAATAAAGTTAACCATAACCTTTTAATTGAAATTGAGTATTTTCAATAATTTTGAGTTTTCGTTGGTTGTCGCATGTAAAGTTTGAATATCAAATCTAAAACCATCCTGTCTGACTTATTTGAATCTCGACTTGCAAATGTAGTTGAAAATGTGGTTCAACTTTCATTATTTTTTATGGCGGTTGTTTTCAAGAGTTTTAAATAAATTAGTGTAAAATTACAACTCATTGAGACAAATTGACGTTCTTCTTAGCAAATTCACAATTTTAAATGAGCTACTAAATATTTTATAGCTGCAAACTTCATAGTTATAAATCTCCGTAAACTTTCAACAAAAGTTCCTCACAATTTCGTCCCCGTAATCTTCCCTATTGTTTCGAACACAGTTTCAAACTCATCATCCCTCCATGCGTTTATTAATTAACCGATGCCAAGCTTCAATGCAACAGGAAGGTAAAGGGGGGGGGGGGGTAAAACCGGGATAAATTTCTCAACACTTGCTCACTTCCTGCTAAACTTCTACCGGAAGTTCAAACTATGCGCTTTGGCGGTGGAAATTGGAACTACTATCCATCACGAGAGGAGGGTAATAATCTACATAAAAGGCTCCATTCTTGGAATACTTACACATTTTAATTGAGCGAGCGAAGCGAGCGTCTCCTTTTGGCTCATTTGGCACGGACCTCTGTTTTTTTTTTTTTTTTTTTTTTTTTTTTCTGTTACTGACGATATACAGGTCAGAGTTTTTCTTCGATCGAGCTGAAATTTTGCACACGTGTTTGGACATTCTCTGGGCGTTGCAGACCCTAATTTTTTTGATATCTACTGATTGGTTAAAATTTAAATAAACATCTCCTGATAGGTTGAACAGTGAAAATGGTCTTCGACAAATCTGATCAAACTCATATTTTGGCTATACATGTCTAGAGTTTTTCCTCGATCGAGCTGAAATTTTGCACACATGTAGAGACAAACTTTTCTGTTTGCAGACCCCAAATTTTGTTGAAATTTATTAATTGACTAAAATTTAAATAAACATCTCCTGATGGTAGGTTGAAAAATGAAACTGGTCTTCGATAAATCTGATCAAAATCATATTTTGGCTATACAGGTCAGAGTTTTTCTTTGATCGAGCTGAAATTTTGCACACATGTAAAACCAACATTCTCTGTTTGCACACCATAATTTTTTTGAAATCCATTTATTGGTTAAAATTTAAATAAATATCTCCTGATAGGCTGAAAAATGAAAACGGTCTTCGATAATTCTGATCAAACTCATATTTTGCATGATCATTAAGACCAATATTGTCTCTTATTTTACAAAATTTCATCCCAATCAGTTAAGAACGTATGAACTTATTGACATTTTTAATATCTGTCAGTAATGAAGTATCGAAATGAATGTTTTCCAGTGCCAATTGAATTGATTCTGATTTGCTTTATGAACCAGGTGCTTAGATGCTATTTTAAAGTTTCGATGAAAAGCATAATACCTACTTTTAAGTTGATATCATAATCAGTGCTCGAAGAAGGCCGGTATGGGACGGTATGATATACCGGTACTTCTTTACACATTTGATTTCATATCGTTACTTCTCAGAAAAAACGGAATGCTTAAAATCAGATATTCTTGGAAATTTACGTAATTTTAGATTCTAATTTACTCGTATTTCATGGTTATCTTTTGACTGCATATTTCAAGCATAACTGTGAACTATGAACATCCACTACAAGATAAAGTAAAATTAATTATTTAATTTAGTTGTTTCATCAAGGTAAAAGACTAATCTAACTAATGACATGACAATGGTTGTCAGTGTAATTCTGGAATCTGGACCCTCATCTAAATTCGTACCCCCCCCCTCCCCCCCCGCACGTGGTATTCTTATGTTACCATACCGCCACTATTTAATTCCTACTTCGAGCACTGATCATAATCAATTCAATATGGTTGTATATGTTTTCTGTGCGTTGTGTACGCATTTCCGGTTCGAGAATTTGCACGTACCCGTGCTCGCTCATCAACGCGTTACACTGAGCGTTTTCCTAGTAATTGTTACATTAGACTACTTAGTAAATAGCGTTTGGCAAGCGTTTGGCAAGCTATTACTTATAGTCTATGCATTGTGTAAAAGCCACATAAGCTTTTTTCACTTCCAAAAGTACTTTTTGAAACTTTAAAGCTGTGTTGTTGTTCCCCAAACAAATTTTGTGTTTTATTAGATCGCCCTTCTCTTCTGTACACATAAGATACTGAATTTCCGGGGGGAATGTTTTGAGTTACTAGCTTTTGGCGTTGCAAAAAGTTCATGTACTACAAAAGCTGAGACTTTCAGATTTGCCGGACTTCAAAGTGAACTTTTGACAACGCAGTAGTTTATTGACCAATAAGTAGTTGTGTTCTAGATGTTGCAGAGGACTAACTGCACTTTGATGAGATATTTATAGATGACGAGAGGGGATCTGGAAATACATTTTGTTCCAACGTTGTGAGGTGTTGAAATGTGGCAATGAACTTTCGAACTGAGAGTGAAGGAAATGCTGCCGAATTAATAGCTGTGGATGTAATTATAGTGATTGTGTTTGAATGTAACTTGGAATATATGAGTTCGTAACGCCTTTAGGAATCTCGTACGATCAATTACAAGCAAAATATATAATGTGTCGACATCTTATAGGCCTGAAATCTTCTAATAAATCAATTATTGTTTGATTCAAACATTGATTCAAACAAATTCTTGATTCAAACATTCATCTGCCTAATTCGAGAAAATAAGGAACACAACTGACCTCTGGTGGATTTTGTGGTACTAGGTAAATGGCGGCTATCAAGGGCGCATTTGCATAAATATAAATACAAATATTTGATAATGGTTGTTTGTTATGGCCAAGAAAGTAAATTTATAGCTAAATATCAATTTCATTTTGTTTTTTGTTTTTTCACTGCTTTATGGAAACACGAAATGTAAAAAAACAAATTAATATGTGGACCTGATAGTAGCCATCTTGCCAGAAGTGGCTCCATCACGTATCACTTATTTGTGGGAATAGACAACACTAAAAATTATCTAGTGAGCTCTGATTTAAAAAAAAAAAAATGGCAAATGCAGTACCGTGATCCTAATATTTATTTATGTTATTCAACAATGGATAATAACATAAATAGATATTAGGATCACGGAACTGCATGTGATTTTTTTTGAAAAGCAGAGCAGGTTGACATGAAATATTACATCAACTTCAACTTTTGATACAACTTTAAAAATTGAACAAACATTGTCTGATAAATAATTATTTGAATATGATTTTTGCTGAGATAGGTCGATGTAAATAAATACCAACTGCAATGTGAAGTCCCACTTCAATCCCACTCAAGGAAAATCTTTTCACATTGCAGTTGGTATTAAATAATTATTTAGTTTTTTTGTCCATATGTTTTGACAAACAAAGATTCTACACATATGAAAAACAAAATCTACTTTCCCAAATAAATCTTATTTTAGAAACATCTCAGAGTCCAAAAGAGGAAATGCAACCTGAAAAGATCTGCGGGGGTTCTATTATTGTGCATTTTCTTTGACCGACAAGAAATGCACAAATTGGACGCCCACTCGGCCCTAAAAGACGTCTACTTTACATCATTCCGTGTATACTTCCAAGTTTCCGGTTCAAAGGACAATACAACGGGAACGATTTCCTCGCCTTTGCGAACATTTCCACTCGGTCTCGATCCACTTTGAGTGTTTTCCAGTGGTCCTTATCTTGCATTTTCTCGCTTGCAAGCGCTTTTCAACCTCGTTTTACCAAAGACAATCGCCAGACGGTACTTTAAGCTGAGTGTACAGAAAGTTAGCCGTTACGTACTACAGTAATGAATAGCATATACAATTAAATTCATACTTTTGAATGTAAATAAACTGTAGAAAATGTTCAGAACGTTTTTCGTATGAACATCTAAAGTGATTCATATTTTTTGAAATGAGGCAAATCGAAAGGTGGAGCTTTATTGTTTATAAGTAGAGCTTTAGCTTTAACAAAGGTATAAATACCACAATATATGCATTTATATGTATAGTTTCTACACCATAAAAATACACTCAGTGTAAAAATATAGCCAAGTCTCTTCAACTAAAAAAAACACAGTCTGAAAAGTAGTGATATTAAGAAATGGTATTAAGAAAAAGTCAACAAGTTAATTAAGAACTCCAATAATTCTTGGTACGTCGTGTATAAAACAAAAGGATAGAAGAGTATACCAGGAATAAAGCAGTAAAAGGAGACTAACTAAAATTACTTTAAAAAAGTTCAATGTCCAATGAAAGTTAATATTTGAATTGATAAAACATGAAATGATAACCAACTTAGTTAGCTATGAACAAGTTGACATTATTTAAGTTATATGCTATATTTTTTGTTTAAAAATCGCATCTTTCTTCTGGAAGAAGTACACCATACAGTCCAAATCACGCGACGCGATCCTTACAAACGAGGGCTTATTTTTTACTGGATACTTCAACAACGAAAAATATTTTTTGAGAGGGATATAACCCAATAAATTCAATCATAAGTAGGCAACAAGCGATTCAGAAAGCTTTTTCGATCTGATTTTCCTGCTATGAGCTGCTCTACAACTGAGTCCTGAGCATGCTGAAAGCTCTTGATTATACCTCCTTTACATTGCTGACTGTGCTGCTTCCACTCATCTCATTTCAAGTACCAAGTACAGAACACAGATTGGATCAAACTCTTTTTGCATCTTGTCGAGTCATAGCCAATTTATTGTTCAATTGCCGACCAAAGAGTCAGATTCCATCTTTGATGAAGCGATCGATCAACTTCTTGGATGATAGTTTATTTTTAGCACGAGTTTCTTTTACAGAGTGAAAGGTATAATAAAATGAAATCAGAATTTTTCTGCTCAAGAAAGTATTTTTAATAGTAAACTACTCCTAGAAGTTCTCCTAGATTAAATCATCAGTAACTTTATGTTGTGAAAAGTAGCAAATTCTACCGGAGAAGGAGCATATAGATTCCCTGAAGAATCACAAAGGGCTTGGGGAATAAATGTGCTATTACAATCTTAAAACACTTTAGAGACAAGTAAATCCGATTGATGAGCTTTTATGTATCTAAGATTGACAACTTTATGATAGATCGTATTCCCAAAGAAAATTGGTCTTTTTGTGTGGATTCTAAATTCTAATATTCTTTTCTAGTACAGAGAGTATCAAACTAAGATACATTACAATATTTGATATTTGAAAGTAAGATTAATTGCCTGTCAAATTACCTACGTGTTTTAAAATATCATTGTCACTCAAGTGAAAAGAAAACATATTTGAAGCAAGAAAACTTACATTCCTCTAATGCTAAATTCTTGTATAATTATATCGCATAATTTATAACCGAATAAGCTGTTATAAACACAATTTCACGCATTATAAACGAGCCCATCAATTAAACAACATTCTAAATATTTTACAATACTCATTTTCGGATGTCGATAAAATTTCGGTCAATTTCGAATCAGGTTTCAAATGTCAAACAGTTCTCTGGAGAAATCAAAGTCCTTGTTGGTGAATTGAGAAATATATAGTTGGTTTGATGAGTGTACCAAGGTCTTGCTAAGTGGAATAGCACTTGATGCACAATTCATCCTTGCAGATGTCTGTCATAGTACCAAGATGAATGCTAATCAGAAGATGATAATCAGAAGGCACAACAATGGATGCTATTTCAATCTGTCAGGAGTCAGAAGTCTAGTAGGATTATTTTACAATGTCTTGTTGCTCTTTTGATGCTCTACTTTGGAAGCTTTACACAATTTGAGACAATTCGTTGACATAACTTGACGCATCTTATAGAATAAATGTCGTTAAAACTGAAAATCCAGTTCGTATCGTAGCTCAAAATTTACGTTAATATGACGTGACAGGTAGAAAGCATAGTTCCAGTTTTTGAAGTTATATTTTAGTTGAATAACAAAATTGTGAGGCATACGTGCACGGATTTTCTTTTAATCGAGAAATAAAGATCAAACTACATAACCAAACCTTGAACTAATAAATAAAAAAACATAAACAATTCTTCAATGTCGTTTTCACTCCTTACATTATTTCTTAGTTTTCACTTAGTTATTTGTCCTATTTTACTTTTATGTCTCGACCATAAGTTTGTTCCAAAACATTGACATGTATGATCAGGTTTGATTCAAACATAGCCATTTTTATATCTACAAGTTATAATATAAAATTTATCCGGTTTTCACATTCACACTATATAATATAATTCTAACTTGCCCTTTAAATATCATTTTCCCTTCAACCAATTCGTTTTCACTATCACATTCCATTTTCCACTTTAGCAAGACAAATTTCCATAAATAATCTCCACGAATCACTTTCCATTAGTTCCAATTTTACCTCAAAAACGTGGTCGGAATTTAAATCTATTCAATAATATATTCCTCCTTGGGAGAAGTGGAACATTCTTCAGTCCCACATGGATATTGCAGAAAATTCTATTCCGAAAATCTTTTGAAAACTTCTTCACGGAAAATCTGTTTCGACGAAATACTTTTTATCACATCTCACCTTCAATTTTCATCTTATTTACTTGTAGTTTAGAATTGGAAATGTTTTTATATTGCCTACTTATACTTTCCCCTTTACGGAAGCCATATTTCAAGCTAAGTATTTATATACCATGTCTGCTCTGGCCCCAGATGGGTCTTATTTTAAGAATAGGTTACGCGCAATGAAAAAGTCGGTAAAACATCAACGTGGATGGGGAAATGATCGAGCAGCATCTGGGGTGGTTTTCAGGGGTTGATTCTTTATGTAAAACCCGCTGCAAACTTTTTGATCGCGATATCGGGGAAGTTTCGCGCATTGTCAAGATAGTTAGCGCGGGGTTTTGTGGGTAGAATTATCTAGTTTTGTTCTTCGCTTATCTTGAATTGTGGAGAAAACTTTCGGTTTTGTTTACTTCTACCACGTTCAGTATTAAACGAACGTAAGTGTAATGCCAGTCCGAGATACAGTTTACTGATTGTTTTCATTTTTCTTCTCGAGCCGGCTGATGGGCAGGGGGAAGGGAGATAAGTAACTCTTAAAATGTGTGCTAAATTTTGATAGTGCACATTTGAAATTCATTTTCTTTAGATTTACTGAGATAATTATGACAAGAAAAAAACACATTCTCACGTAACACGAGAAAAGGGTAACAGAATCCACACAAAATAGCTCCAAA
Source organism: Leuctra nigra (assembly GCA_934045905.1). NCBI lineage: Eukaryota > Metazoa > Arthropoda > Insecta > Plecoptera > Leuctridae > Leuctra > Leuctra nigra. The sequence goes on from OW203768.1 coordinate 11,805,769, forward strand.
GTATGGGCTTTTACAAATTTAAAGTTGCCTGAAGTCCACTTTTAATCTAGGTAAACCCGAATGGTTGAGCTCTTTTGACAATTAAAATCGGTATAAACACATAATGTGCTAAGAAATGAAGCCTTTTAGTGTGGATTCTATTCCCCTTGTCTCATGGTATCGTGGTTTTTCTGTTAGCTGGGGTTCAGTTCTGTTAAAACCCAAGAATGAAAATTACTACAACATCAAGTATGGCATTTGACTTACTGTCTAAAGTAAAAGTTGAAAGTTGGGCTCCAAGTATCATGTTTTAGTTTTCAATGAGGCAAAACCACGCTAATCTGCCTCATGTCGAACAACTGCTTCGAACAAGTCGTGTCAAGCCAACATGTAGCCTGTCATTTTAATTATAACCCTCGTTTTGTGTTCCGACCTTTCGACGAAAATTACAACTTTCCGGGTCACTGTACACGAAAAAACAAAACCGAGCAAAACATAATGATTATAGTTATTCAGTATTATGTCAATTGTAAATATCCAAACCGGAAAGTTATTAAACACCGTTATAAATTCAGTTCTAACATTTGAATCAAAATAAAAAGTTTGCGGGTATAATTGACGTACAAAAACAGAAAACCGAAGATAAAAACTTAAGAACTGTTATTCATTACATTGATTTACTATTATGCCAATAACAAATATTAAGACTGGGAAGGTATACGAACTAATAAAAAGGCGCTTTCGTGCTTTTTGAATGAAGATTAGGTAGCATTTTCCAGGCAATTGTTACATGAAAACACAGCAAACCAGAATTGTATAAAACCGCTACAAATTCATAAAAGTAACATTCATTTATGCTATTTGAATGAAAATTATAACTTTACATGCCATTGTATACATGAAAACACAAATCCAAGATAAACGTAAAATTCAGTTGTATCGATTGACTATCTACAAACCGGAAGTGAACAAAAACCGCTAGAAACTGATCATCAATGACCACATAACAGTTGAAGCTAATGTTTACTTCATCTCACCTGAAAGGACCAAAGCCGTCCAGCAACCTGTGCACACGATCCATCACATTCTCCGCACTCCAGCATACTTTTCACATCATTCCATCTCTCTCAGTCCCTGTGGATCGATGTAAACTTCCTCTCGCCGTCTCTCTTGCACTCATCTTCCTCGCACCTATTGTCCTCCTTACAGATGTTGGTCAGGTAACACTCCTCTCTGGTCCTCTCTCTTGCTCTTGATGGATGGGTGATGGCGCTGTCTTTGTCGCACTTATGGATCGGTGTTGGAATGCCATTCAATCTATGATAGACCCCCAAAGGCGGCTGTAATTCGCTATGAAGCGTAGGTACGTGTTACTCTAGTCAAGACGAAATAGGCGAGGGTCAAGTCGTTTAAAATAGACAAAAAAGTAATTTAATGATCCATAATAATTGGTAGATTTTTTCAAGATTGAATATAAAGACAAATAAATTAAGGAGTGCAAATTATGAAGTTAATAGCTCTTTTTCAATAATGTGTATGAATTAACTAATTTAGTGTTAAAGTGGCCATTCCTGGTATTTCATTCGGATTTGCCATGTAATATTTTTTAAATGCTAGTTATTTTAATCAAAGATTGAGGGAAGTCTCTTGAAATTTTATTCCAGTTAATTTGTAATTATCAACATAAATAACAATGATAAACACACTTATCGTCAGCGAAATTTAAAATTTTCATTCATAAAAATCAAATTCAAATGTCATTAGATATTTTCGCGGGAAAAAGGGCAGGCAACGAGAATCAGGGTTGTGATGTCATTTCCAAGTCTGCAACAATGTGTTACCATGGTGATTCCTTTGTTGCCATGGCAACATAGCTAATTATGATGTCACTGTCAATTTTCCTGTTTTAAAATTGTAAGAAATATATCAATCTTTGTAAATTAATTCCTTGAAAACTATTCATCTCACAACAAAAATAATACCAAATCAGTGTTCAGCAACATCTCAACTTTCATAAAATAACTATTATTCTTAAATCTAATTTTAAGGAGACTTCCCTAATAACTTCTGTTATAATTTAATTCCATTAAATTTTAGTTGATTATTCCAATTTAGAGATAATTAGTTTTATGGAAAACTTTCAAATTAAGTTCTGCTTTCACGTGAAAAATTACAAAAAAATTTTTTTTCAGAGTGAAGAAAAATCGTCTACAAAATATGCAAAAAAAATCTCAAATGAAACTTCCTGTACAATAACCTTATCTATTAATCTTTCAAATATTACCTATAAAATCTCCCTCAAGCCACAGTTCCCCATCTAAAACACGCACCTACAGTGGTGCTCAACACTCGTGCGGGAGACATCTCAACTCATCTCAAGTGGTCCAGTGTAACATGCTCTCAGGATGAATTGCTCTCAACTCGTTGATAATCCCGCCTACAGACCTCGATACAGCTGATAAGTGATGCTGGATGATAGGCTACCATGACCAACACTGTAATCTCCTTTTACTATCCAGTCAATCGGGAATGTACACGATAGAACCGGTTGGGTTTACAATGAGAGGCTTCTTTCTACTTTTTCGGTCTCCCGTGACATTTTCACGGAGTTTTCAACGGTAATGATGGTCTATTAGATATCCTGAATGGACTACTAAATGCTGATCATGATCTAAATTACAATAAATCTCCTTTTTGACAGGGTTATTGCTCCTGTTAGATCAAAGTACCAAAATCTCTGGTGATTATCTGCTTCAAATAATTTCGTACCGAAGGACTTGAACTTGAACGTGAACTTTTTCGACATTTTGTGAACTTTTTTTAGTCTCAGAGAAATTTATGGAGATAAAATATATTAAGAAAATATTTGCACTTTTTGAGGTGCAACTATATAATGTTTGTGGCAGAAATCGTACATGAGGGACAAACTGGACAAATATCGTACATAGATAGAGAAAATAAACAACGAATGTTTTATTTGACAAATAAACATAATTAAAAATAAATGAATCCCCCAATGTTAATCAAAAGAAAATCAGTAAAATATGGCAATAAATACGATTGTTCAGTAATGTTCAGTGATTGTTAATCAGTTTTTATTTTGTTGTTTTTACGTTCGGAGTTTATGTTACTTTATAGTTCCATTACAATGCCTATACTTTTAGTTTAATTTATTTTTTTATAGCTGGTAGTGGGGCACTTGTGCTATGATGGGGATTGTCCTATTCCACTACCAGCAAAACACTGTATATTTTTTGGTGTTTTAAAAATAAATAATAAAATAATAATGTGGATAAGACTTAGGTATTGCAAGTTAACACATAAACTTGCTTGCTTGATCTCGTACTTTTAACATTGTGGTCTTGCCGTTTGAAGAAGAAAGCTCTTGGAAAAACACGGACCACTTTTTAAACTACGAGTGGTTATATTTTACTTAAAAATCTCAATTCGCTAAATTATCAAATCAAACGAAATTCTGAATTTGAATACACATTATTTATAGGAAGCAAATTTCTTCAAAAAGTATACGTTATTATTGTCGCTGCAACATACAAACTTCAACAAGACGGGCACAATATTGAATGGCGGCTTAGAGGGTGGTGAGTTTGACCTTGAAGAGTTTTTTAATCGATTTTTATCAATATCTTTTACCAGTGTAGTTGTTAACAAAATAGGGCTTTGTACGCGTTCAGAACAGTTCAAGAAAATAATTTTATTGTTTGGAATAAGTAAAATTAGCTTTATTTTGTCCAATATATGTTTAGTGCCATAATTTTACTAATTTTCGGGCACTAAACATCTGTTGGACAAAATAAAACTAATAACTTATTTCAAACTATGAAATTATTTTCATTGAACTGTTCTGAATACTCGTACAAAGCCCTATTTTTTTAACAATTACATATGTAAAAGATATTGATAAAAATCGATAAAAAATCTCTTCAATCTCCTCACTACTCAGCCCTCTACTTAGTTCAATACGTAGGTACTTTAGTTAGTAAGGAAATGTCATAAAGAGTTATCGACATTCTCTGATTACATTTTTAATTAAATCGATAACGCTTAGCAAAAGCTTTAAACTGACGCCTAAACTATAATATACTTTCATACAGCAAGTAGAAGAGGATCAGAACAGTCAACTTCAAGTTATCGCTTTGCTAGACAGACAAGAAAATGAAGATTTTCGGCCAAATCGTGGGGTTCGCTCTGCTTTTGTTGGCCTTCATAGGTAATGTAAAGTTCCTTCAAATATGAGTTAAAAACGCGTTGATAAACAAAAAAGTTGCAACACGAACCGAAATTCCTTGATACGCCACGTTTCTGTTAATCTATTTTCCGGTAAAACCAAGACACAGATCTTGCTAGAAATAAAAACCGAGTAGAACTGGGTAGTTATTGTTCTTTTGTGAGAACATTGGTCTGATCTGTTACTGTTACTTCGTTTAAATTGTAATGCGAAAAACACAAAAATATATAGGCGCCATGGCCATAAGTTTCAACTTTAAAGGTTATTGGCGACGAATGATTGATTATGGTGATAGGTAGATGATGATGATGGTGATGCTGATAAGGCAAATAATAATAATAATGTTGATAAGGCAAATAGCTTATACATAATTAGGCTCTACCGTTCACTTAGAAGCAAAAGCTCAACCTTGAAAGTTTACCGGACGTTAAAGTTGACTATTGACAGCGTAAAAATCTTGAGGTAAAGATCCAGAGAAATCCTTAATTTTTGACACCTGATTTTGCTTAAAGTCACTTATTAAGGCCAGTAATTTTCTTTTAGGAGTTGCAACGGCCGCTCCAAAAGGTGTAAAGCTAATGTTCAACATGTTACACCGGAGGCTAGAGGGTAAACGCGCATTCATTATGGCTCTGTGTGGTGACATTGATAAATTGTAAAAATCTAAAATTGACAAAATGTTGCGAAATAAGATTGGTTTTAACAACAAACGCAACTGTCAAAACGCACCGGTATCTCAGGCAGAAACGCATAGCATACATACCTTAGGTCATACCAGTGGCCACGTGTACAGTTTTTGAACAAAATCCCCTAGAGAAGGGAATACATAAATACTTTTCAAGAATTCTGTTTTAAAGTTCTGTTTAACGTGAACGGGGTTGGAGCATTTTTCTTCTAAGCTAACTTTTGTCCATCTTAGACACATCAAGAAATGGAGCCTATTTATTTATATTCTATTATCCTACTCTCGTAATATTTTTTTTAGCTACACTGCTATTGCGTAGGAAGATAAAAGTCTAAATCTCGGTTTAAAATCCTGTTTTTTTACATATTGATTTCTAGCAAGAACAGTCCCGTGGTTTCAACTAATATTTTGATTTTCTTCCAGCCACTGCAATGTCGCAGGACCCATTACCTCGCGATCCATATGGAAGCCAACTGCATTGAGTCCAAGAAGAAGCAAGTCTATGACACCATGTCATGGAGCACAAACAATATTTGTGCTAGATTGAATTATTGTCAATATCATGATTTTGACAAATAAATTCTCTGAATAACTGTGACGTTGTTTATTTTACATGACCAAGTAATTCCGTGGTAATTCCATAAAAATAAACTATAAAAAACTATGTTGATTGAGCGAGCGTAGCGAGCGTCACCACGGTACACTTATGGCACTTTCTCTGTGTGTTTTTTTTTTTTTTGTTTTGTTTTTTTGTTTTTTTGTTTTTTTGTGTTCACTGCCCAGGTCAAACCGCACAACCAATCGATCTGAAATTTTGTACACATACTAACGTAATCTATGCGATCCCTGGGATCTTTTCTGAACGAGATCCTGTGATTGGTTCAAATTTTATAAAAATTATCTTTTGATTGGTTGGTTCGATCAATTTGAAATTTAGCAAAGTCATTGCAACCAACATTGTACCCAATCAAAAAAAAATTCAGCCAAATCCTCCAATTGGTTCAAATTTGAAACCATTTTTCCTGTGATTTTTGAAATTTAAACTGGAACCGATTGACCGACCAACTAAAAACTTCGCATGGTCATTTGTACCAACATTTAAGGTATTTTTGCCAATTTTCACTCTAATCTGTCGTTATTTTCAAAAGTTTTTGTCATTTTAGGGACATTTTGCGTGTTGGCTGTCAAATTCACGGTGACTTCGAATCTTCAGTTCAAGGCAAGGTAGTTAGAGCAGAAAGTTTTAAACGATATGAAACTAATAATGACCGTTCAACAGATTGATCTGATATTGTGTACACACTAATATCATATCATAAGAGTGGTCCCAGGTATATTTTTTGAACGAGATCCTGTGATTTTTGAAAATTAACAAGGAACCGTTCAATCATAAAGGTTTAATCGATCAACTTAAAACTTAGCAAGGATTGGCACCAATACTTATTTGTGGAGATTTTGGAGATTTTTATACAAGTCTGTGACGAAACTAAAGAATTGTTGGCTTTTAATGACATTCGATAGACATAATTTCGGTTCGAGGTGTTGCGTGTATCCGTGCTCGCTCATCAACGCGTTACACAGAGCGTTTTCCTAGTGTAAGTATTTTGTGTAGTTGTTGATCTTAAATAATTAGCTCACTGCCGTTTTAAAAATGACAAATGCAGTTCGATTTTCCAGGTTTTATGAATATGTTGTAAGAAGAAGACAAAAAGTTCCTTTAAAAGTAGATATTTTTTTTTGTGTTTGGGTAATTTCTTCTGACGTCATAATCTCACTAAAGGGCAGATAATTCTAGGTCGATAAATAATTGGTAAATCTTTCACTTCGAAGACCGATCAACTGGGAATCCATATTGCTTATTTATTATTATCATCAACTCGAAATTAAACTTACATGTTTCTTGCACAAATCACAATATAGATTATATAATTGCTGCTTATCTCATATTTTGATTGTCCTACAATAGTCGAAGAAATGTGCAATTACCGAAACAGCAAATGACGTCATAAAAATGCCAAATCTGACTAAAATCGTCTCTTACAACAATAACTACATATTCAGAAGGCTTATAATGTTACATAACATTTATAGATACAAATTTTAGGTGGCAGTGAAGTCAGCCGCCATTTTGAAAACCGGAAATGATGCCATACCTCGAGAACGGCTGGACCGATTGGAACGAAACATTCAATATAATGTATAGCATATTATACATAGTAACAAGCACAACTTTTCTTAGCAACCAAATCACAAAGGCGTATTTTTTATGCCACAAAATATGTTACAAGTTGGTTGTAAGAATAAACTGAAAAAAGGAGTGATATCCCAATAAAAAAACACTCCGTGTAAAAATACCAGCCAAGTCTCATCAACTTAAAAAAATAAAATAAATCTAAAAATTCAGCACTGAAAAGTAGTGATATAAAAAAACAGGCCAAGTCAAAACTTTTCAAAAATACTTGGCGCATCGTTTTTCTAGGGGAGTATAGATATATTTTATGTATTGATAAGTATATTTTAATACCGGCCTTTTTCTATACTATTTATATGCACGATGCGCCAAGTATGTTTTGAAAAGTTTTGACTTGGCCTGTTTTTTGATATCACTACTTTTTAGTGCTGAATGTTTAGATTTATTTTATTTTTTTAAGTTGAAGAGACTTGGCTGGTATTTTTACACGGAGTGTTTTTTATTAGTACTTTACCAGTGTAATTGTTAACAAAATAGGGCTTTGTACGAGTATTCAGAACAGTTCAATGAAAATAATTTTATTGTTTGGAATAACTAATTAGCTTTATTTTTTCCAACAGATGTTTAGTGCCATAATTTTACTAATTTTCGGGCACTAAACATCTGTTGGACAAAATAAAACTAATAACTTATTCCAAACTATGAAATTATTTTCATTGAACTGTTCTGAATACGCGTACAAAGCCCTATTTTGTTAGCGAGTAGTAATGCTCGGAACTTGTATTCCGGAGGCCCGGGTTCGATTCCCGCGGCCGTCCTTCCTGACTGGGTTTTTTTCGTGGTTTTCCCTCAGTCGACAGGCAAATGCTGGGAAGGTACCCTACTAATAGGCCACGACCGCCTCCTTCCCACCTTCCATCCTTACCTACTCTTCACCATCATCTCCCAATCATCATCATAATCATTCATCCGTCGCCATTAGCCTCGCTGCAGAACAGTGCGACGTTAAGCCCCAGACATAATATGTAAAAGATATTGATCAAAATCGATAAAAAAAATCTCTTCAAGGTCACGCTCACTACTCAGCCCTCTACTTAGTTAAATACGTAGGTACTTTAGTTAGTGAGGAAATGTCATAAAGAGTTATCGACGTTCTCTGATTACATTTTTAATTAAATCGATAACGCTTAGCAAAAGCTTTAAACTGACCCTAAACTATACTGCCTTCTTCAGAAAGTAGGAGAGGATCAGAACAGTCAACTTCAAGACATCGCTTTGCTAGACAGACAAGAAAATGAAGATTTTCAGCAAAATCGTGGGGTTCGCTCTGCTTTTGTTGGCCTTCATAGGTAAAGTTCCATCAAGTATGAGATTCAAAAAAAAATACAAACAATTAAATCTTTTCATGGCAACGTATTTAGGAAAACGCTCGGTGTAACGCGTTGATAAGCGAAGAAGTGTGTGCAACGCATTAAACCGAAATTCCTTGATACAGAAAACATTTTTTTTAGTTATGGTTCTTTTGTGAGAACATTGGTCCGATCTGTTACTTAGACACATCAAGAAATGGAGCCTATTGATTTATATTCTATTACCCTACTCTCGTAATAAACATTTTTTAGTAACACTGATATTGCGTAAGAAAGCTAAAAGTCTCAGTTTAAAAACAATGCAATCTCGGTTTAATATCCTGTTTGTTTACCTATTGATTTCTAGCAAGATCGGTCCCGTGGTTTCAGATAATATTTTGATTTTGTTCCAGGAACTGCAATGTCGCAGGACCCAATACCACGCCAGATGCCCGCGGGAGATCCATCTGGAGGCACTCTGCCTTGAGTCCAATAAGAAGCAAGTCTATGACGCCATGTCATAGAGCACAAACAATATGTGCTATATTGAATCATTGTCAATATTATGATTTTGACAAATAAATTCTCTGAATAATTGTGTGACGTTGTTTATTTTACATGACCAAGTAATTCCATACAAATAAACTATAAAAAAATTATGTTGATGTATTTTGTGTAGACGTTGATGATCTCAAATATTAGCTATCACTGCCGTTTCAAAAATGACAAACGCAGTTCGATTTTCCAGATTTTATGAATGTTGTAAAAAGAAGACAAAAAGTTGACTTCAAAAGAAGAGTTTTTTGTGTTTGGGTATAGTTTCTTCTGACATCATAATCTCACTGAAGGGCAGATTATTCTAGGTCTATAAAAATTGGTAAATCTTTCACTGCGAATGACCATTCAACTGCGAATCAATATTGCTTATTATTATCATCAACTCGAAATTGCTTAAATATTTCTTGCACAACTCACACAATTCTCTCATATTTTGTTTGTCCTTTAGTGAGTTTCAAAGGGTTTCATAGCAACCAAACGAAAATGCAAGTGATGTTTTTAAAATCCATAGCAACTCAGATAATGTATAAAATAGTCTCTGTTACTTGTCTTTCAAATTGCAGCTTCAATAATGAAAACGTTTCCGACAGAAGAAAATATAATTCCAGTGGGAATCCATTCAAATATTCTCAGAGACAAAGCACAAAGCGTCTGTGAATTATTTGTATCGTTTGCAGAGAATGATGGAAATATTACAGTAGGCAGGAACAGATGAATAATTTCAATTCTGCCTTGGAGAGGTAATATATTTCTCGGCTGAGAAGTTTCCGTGGATTCCAAGAACATTTGCTCAGCATTAACAATGTTTCCACTTTCCAGATATAATTTCAAACTTAATTTCCTATAATGAACTAGGAAATAAAGTATAAGTACTCTCTAAGGAATTTACCAAAATATGATATCCTATCCAAGTATGAGAGAGTTGGGTATCTACATGAAAAGGCTCCATAAAACACGTGTAAAACAACAATATATATACAATAATGAATGTAACAAAAAACTCTTCCAATGTGAACTCTTCCAAGATCTAATTATGTCACTGCATTTTCTTTGCTCTAAATGGTAAAAATAGAACTACACAATTGGATCTTTATATAGAGTGCATTTCTTTATACATATTATTATTTTAGAGGGTGGACTATCTTGGAGCTGCTTTGAATCCTTTGAAGTTATTTACTGTTTCTCCTGAAAAAAATAAACATGATTGCTTTCCTTTGAAGCGTGGCAGAATTCTGAAGGCATGAATGAATAGAAAATGTAGATAAACAGAAGTCTTTGACTCAAAATACTCTATCTACGATCTCTTATTTTGATGAGGGAAAAAACGAAGTTCACTGATGATGAAAAAAACATAAGACACCATTGAAGATGTAAAACAAGAATAATATTTTTTACTTCTTTGACATGGTAATTTTGTAAATTTTGTAGAGTAAAAATATTCTCGAAAATTTTATGTTCGAGGATTAATATACCCTTACGCCTGGTTCAGAATAAAAAGAAATACCGCAACTTCTAAGAAAATCGAAAAAAATGTTTTTTGAGAGATAAGGTGTGAGTGATAAAGGAATTGAGACAAAAATTTAAATGTTCGTATAATTGACAATTTATGAATACTTGATCATCACATTTTTAATACTATTTTAATTCCTATACAAACTTCCATTTAAATGATTCCCAAATTTCATGTCCCTTCTGTATCAAACCCATCACATAATTTCGCAGTATCACAACCAGTTACATCTGAGTTCCTTCTACATTCTCTTTCAGAATCTTCCCATCAACATCACTTTCATCTCATTTCCATCCAGCATCCCATCACCTCCACTGCCTCCAGTGTCACATTACACCAAATTACACATGTACCATTAGTTCCAAACATTCTGCCCTTAATCGTCGCATAGGTTAAAGACCCGTAATGAAAGGTAAAATTAATCGCCAAGACGGCTGAAAAGTGACAATGTGAAGATAATCTCAATTTCACTTGCACGTTTTGTTGATGGTAGGATTTCTAACCCGGGGCGGTCATGATTGTTAGTTGATTGATTGATAATAATTCATTGTTGGATAATACCGGAGGCATTGTCTTTCATTCATGGGTCTCTCATAATTCATTTTTAAATTCGCGTGACTTCTTATTGCTGAGAGGATGGAATTATTTAAGCCTAAAGAAACCACCAAAAAAGGATATTTTCATATTAGCTAACTATTAACTAACAAAAGGTATTAGGGCAATTTTAGGTATTATTTGATGAACACTTTTCGGTGTTAAAGCATGGACTTAAGGATTTCTCATTAGGTTTCTCAAAATTCTAACTCATGCTCTAGGCATTTTACAAGCACAAAGTACATAAAATATCAAAGAGTTTTTACATATCATAGATATACATTGCAAGAACTTTTGATAAACATTCAGTACGCAATGGACATTCAAGAATTTAAGATTTTTTTTACTTAGTTTTTTTTTAAATTTACCTCTGAATCTGATGTGGACCTTTGTACAAGCTCTCATACTAATTCAAGAAATATTTTTACAATGTTATTTGTTTCACCTGTTATCTCTAAACGATCAACTATTGAAAAAAAACATCTTTAACTTGTTTTCTAGATCAGAGTTGTTATAATTTAGTTGGAGTAAGTAGTGGCACGCAATGTTTCTCTAATCGCGGTTGCAGAATCGGAAAATGCAAATTCACTCCGCAATCCAATGGATTCTCAGCTTGTTACACATACAGATTGAACTCAAAGTCACGCCATCTTGCAAAATAGAACATCACGCAATTCACAAAATGGAATCGTAGAGAATCTAGTTTGAAGAGGGTTTGATCCTTAAGGACACACTGTGTAACGCGTTGATAAGCGAGCATGTGACCTTGGGTTGTAGAATTGTTATCAAGGGATCAAGATGCGATGCTTTTATTTTCTTGATTAAAATATGACCAATATTTCAATAATATCGCATCGCATCGCATCGCATTGCCATAAAATATAATAATTAATATGTAATAACATATTGTGGGTTTGATGACGTTGTGGAAGCTTGATTGGAATATTTTCACGTTTCAAAATCAGAGGATTTTGTTCAAAAACTAGACTCCAAACCAGCAAGTGGTCCTTCTTTACACACGTAAATGTCAGCAATCAGAGCAACAGTGCGATATGTGTAACCGGAAGAGAACAGAGAAAGAAATAATAGACATGACATGAGTAAGAGCCTAAGGGGATACTCTCGTTTATATGGAATTACATTTTGTTTTTATTTGTTCAAAATCCACCACAACAAAGAGGCGTTTTATTAAATTTTTGTGATTCGTAGAATTGTTAAAATGTATGATGATTGGTTCAAGAGTACCTCTTCTTCTGAAATCATCATTGGTAAAGAATAATAAATTCTGTTTTAATGAAAAATAATTGACCAATGTAGGTGGGCGTTGCCTTATGAAAGACTAAAGTATTACCATGGTAACTCCAGGGTTCTTAGAAAAATAACAATTTTTCATTGAAACAAATGAAATTCAAAAAGATCAAATAATTTAGCTCACACGTGTTTAATAGTTTAATTTACCACTTGAAATAGAACAATCAATATATTTAAACTCATATAAATCATGTTTGATGATTGCTGGACAATTATTACAGTGGTACAACGAAACAAATTATATTTTGTCAGGTATGTTGCCAAATTGTTTTACTTTTTAATGGCTTCTGTCACTGGATTGTTTCGTCAACTTAAAAAGGCCTTAGCTCTCATATGATAAGTTAATTGAGACTGAACAAGATTCAAGTAGATAGTTAAAATCATTACTATTATTAATGGCAATTTGTAGATTGTAAAACTGTTAAATTCTGTAAGAAACAGCTGTTTGCAGTTAACTGACAGTTGTTTGGTCACTGACAGCTGTCAGTGACCAAACATTGACTTTTGTTTTATGACGTAGTGGGGGGAGGAGATCTACATTGGTCAATTGTCGCTGAAATAATGTTTAATAATTTTACCAAAAAAAGCAATTTATTTATTGATATCTTGAAGGTATGTGTGTTCTAAGAAACAGCATTCACTTTTAAGCTAATTTACCACTTTTTATAATATAAAATTAGGTATGCTTGATAAATGTTTAATTGTACCTGACTGGACTGAGGCATACCTCGGAGTGCATCACGAATTACATCAATTGAATAACATTAAATTCATCTGTGTATATCCAAGATACAGACACATCATGATGTGCAACTTATCAGACACAATCTTGATTCTTGACCACAAGGTAAGGGAACAGAATCTACATAAATAGGTTTCTTTTGGCCACTTTTAGGTCCCAATAACCCAATTGGTTTGTTGGAAGCTTTCTTGCTAGGTGAACTTTTGACAACCTTTTTAGATTATTTTATCGTGGAACATCTCTCATAATTTCAAATATTCCAATTATACCTTATTTAAAAATATCCCCGCTGAAAGTGCAAACTCGAGGCCGACTATTCTATTAATATCTTGAATTTACATAGTTCGCCCTCTAATCCCAACCCAAACAATGAGTACGTACGCATTACCTAAGATTAATTGGACCTCCTGGGAGAGTATTTCTGTCCCAAGTCGTAAACTAGGACGACTTGCTGAGTCACTTTATTAGTTCTTTGCATTAACAAAGTCCGCATCGGCGTCTTTGCTTCATAATCCAAATGCACTTAGCTCGGTAGATTTATAATTTAGGTGTCATTTTATTGATCGCTCTTCTTATATGTATCGCAGGTTAAAATTTTAGGGAAAATAGTTAGAAGATGTTAGTAGAGACCGATATTAGCGAAATCACCTCATTTTGCTAAGTAAAAAAATATCGGGGATGATCCAAACGGGTAAAATACGATTTATAGGGATAGCTCCAACTGAATAACGTTGAACATAAAAGAAGAAACTTGGCATATTTATTCACAATAGTGCATAATATACGAAACGATCGATGAAGCGATTTTTTGGAATTTGTATTGCAATGATCGGTATACCTACGTACCGGATTGTTTTTGTCTTTTGTATCGAGAAAACCCTATATTTAGTGGTGCCTGTGGCCAGGGTACATACCTACATTATTGACACAAATTTGTCGTCGTTTTCTTCGCCTATTCACAACGAAGACAATGAGCCCACTTGCAAGTCTCTAGAGTGATAACTGCGGTATCTGGAGCTGTTTCAATGCAACAGCAATATTTCGGGAAAATATCGGGATAGAAAAATTGGGAGGTGAAAATATCCAGTTGGGTTGTTGAATCACTTATAGAATGAGAAAAATGCATTTTCTTCCTTCATTGTGCAACAGTTTAGCCGTTTCGTGATTTATATTTACAGTCACGTGATCCCACAAATGCCCTTAAACGTAATTAACTATTCTGCAAACAACACATTTCAGCAATGCAGGAATAGTTCCAAGAAATGCCTCCATGCTCATAATCTACCTCTGTAATAAACAAACCGACTTTAAATTAATCGCAAACCAACGGGGAGAAATGAAGAGTGCACGATAGCGCAATAAATTCATGAATGGTACATGACGTGCGGGTTGCCTACCGTGCCAGGCACACTGACGTACAACTTGAGTAAAGCGATGTCTTAAGAACACGCAACAATGCGTTGCTAAAGATCAATAAGCAACATAGTAGAGCACATGTTACACTGGGCTTTGTTGAATATTAGAGACAAGCTGGGATTAACTGAGGGTTCAAGAATAATGAAGTTTGGTTGGGATTGATGGTGGACAATAGGGTTTGTATACGAAGCTCATTTATCACCAAAAGGAGACGATATTGATTAGTGGTCAGATTATACCCATGACTTTGCACAGGCAGTGAATTTTAACATAGAACATTACGATATAAAGTAATATAACTTTAAATATATTTTACAAATAAGATAATAATATATTAATGCAATAATTAGTTTCGGTTGAGCTTTCCAAAGAGGAGAGAAACAAGAGACATGTATGAAAAATATGTATTTGCTTAAAAATGATGAAATAAACTAAACAAAACAAAACAAAACTATACTAAACTAAACTTAGTTTAGATCCATTATGAATATTATCGAAAATGTTCTCTGAATGACTATCCAGAACCAATGGGATATCGATATCGTATCTTCATACCTGATGGTCCCCAGTGTTGTACAATAGATTACATAATCGGTTAGGTATAAGTAAATGAGTTATATGTACTTACTTTATGTTCTGTTCAGAGGATGGTTCTTCATAATTTATAAGTCGTGTTCGTGTAAGAATACATAATCGTCTTCAACCAGTTATAACTTACCACATAATATATTCAAAACTTAACATCTCACTACAATAATAGTACCAATGACAGTGAGATCCTCCCAGACAGAATAAAATCATAGCTACAAAACACGAATACTGTAAATATGAGATCAGGAATTTTATATTAGTCTTGACATGTACAGTCAACGCAATCTTTACTCCGATATTTCTCTATACGGATCTTTTTATAATAAATATCAGTAGGTTTAGAACTCCGCCTTTAGCTAATCACAAAATGGTTAAGTATGTAGGTACTAAAACTTGCAAGGAGCCAGGAAGAAAAGCTCTGGTCTGCTCTCGGAGGTCCTTCAAGTGAGAGGTTTCTTCCTGGTTTTCCTCAGTCGATGGGCAAATGTTGGGAAGGTTCCCTATTTAGTCCACGACCGCATCCTCCCCACTATCCATCCATCTATATTCTTCATCATCATCAATCATCACAACTCCTAACATCCACATAATCATTACTTGTATACACTACTAAAGTAAACACATATTTCGGTGCTCTTGTTACAACTAATTATTAGGTAATCTGGTAGTCGCTGACCACTCAACAATAGCACACCAAAGATCAATATTCCACTAACGTTGCAAATGCGTGATCAAGTGTAGTACAGAGTTAAATTAACCCATAGACTAGACGGTTTATGTGATGCAATGTCATGTGCCTATGTTTCTTGAAGAATATTAACTTCTAGTTGTACAATGACAATGACATCTTAATGCGTTGGTGGCACGTAGTTGTAACGAGATGGGAATGTTTTATAGGATTGTAAACTCAACTGACTTGTGTAATCAAAGTGTTGTGGTGTATTACAGCTCGTTTAATTGGATTAATAACTTAGGAGTTGAGAAAATGGAAAAAGTGAAGTGCATTGCAAATGGGGAAGGTTAATGAAACTATAAAATAATTAAATCGAAGTAATTATCTGGGTTTTATGTTTCTGGTTGGCTTATTATCAAGTAATTAATTTGATTAAACACCGTTATGAATGTATGTGGAGAATTTATATGTCGAATAACCTACGAACTATAGACCAATCCAGGAAATGACGAGCATGGAAATTTAATTTTCGGATTTTCATGATACAAAAATTGAAGTAAAAGAATAAGCAATGTGCATTTAAGTACCAAACACAAGAACCATTTAGGTAATTAAAACTTCTTGATCACTTTGTAAGTGCCTATAAAATTAATTATTTTTAACGGTTGAGGTTAGTTTTCATTTTATGATGTATTCTCATTTTGTGCAAAGAGTTTCCACAGTTACCAAGAAGAATACAGAAGTTAACAATCAAATCCAAGAAATCATGAAACACAAACCTAACTAAAAAGTCTTGGTTTCAAAAGATTGTGTCTTAGGCAGCGAAACGTCTTCGAAAATCCTCGATGTGTTGAATAGTTATGAGGTACAATTCGATCTGAATGTACGGCTGTGCACGCCTCTCCCGAACTCTCTACACGCGTGTATAATCTCAAACAAGTCAAGAAGTTATCAACTCATTTACATGCGTGGTGCATTCCTCTTCATATGATATTCATCGGTTATTGGAGAATTATTTTGTTTACACCATTGTTAACGTAAATAACAATGTTTGCGACTATCATACATTATGTAATACGTGAAAAGCATCCCACTTTGTTTTGTTTATAAGTAAAAAAAATCGTGTAAATATTTATGATATTTTAGATTCGGATATCTCATTTTTATTTCTAACCAGAAGTCTTGTTATGGTTCGGTATTTATTTTATACTCATAATATTAAAACGTGTATATTGTATATAAAAAATGCAGTGTTCCATTCACAATAATTATATTTTTAAGATGAAAATAAAATTATAATTTACGGTTTTATTATAGAGAAAATATTTACAAATACTTGAGATAAAATTACGATCATAAATATTTTTTGACCCATTTAAGGATTTATTGCATCGTAAAAATCACGGAAATTCAAGCGACTTGCTGTAATGAAGAGCAGTGCAGCTGGTGTCATCAAAAAGCTATAAAGAAAACTAAGTGCTCTGCTTAAACGAATCAACCTTTCCAGAAGTGCGCTAGCAAAAATATGCAGTTCTAAGATGTGAAATATAAGTTACTAGATATTGATTATCACAAGAGCACAACTCACCAAAATAGATGTTGAAAGATTCGATTGAGTTTGTTTATATCTTGTAACTATGGTTACGATGTAAAGAAAATACATTCCAAAACATAGAAAATAATAATTAAATAATTATGTCCCTAGAAACCGGCACCTCCATATCTTTTAATACAAAACTAAATAATTATGTCGATAATAACATGCTATACTGTTTTATTATAATATGAAATACCTAACGCTTATTAATTTCTACGCGCTTGCAGTGATTTAAACATGCCGGAGAATGAATCGAACACATTTCAAATTGGCGCGAAGTAATAGTTCCACAAGTAGCTACTACAAGCAGCACTGTACGTCATCGACAATTTAGTATTGAAATTGACTCCCAGGCGCGCTCGCGTCGCGCGGGAAAAAGGATGTCGAGTTTAAATTGTGAACTTTAGAATACAAATAATGTAAAATATAAATTCTGGAAAATTACATTAACAATAGATGAATGTTACTGCCAAACGAATTGATGTTAGTTTTTAAAGATATTATCTATTTTCTTTACGTTTTAATAACTATCTTCAATTTTGTCACATAAAATGCCACTTTCTCTGTCAATGAATGCAGATATAAGACGATCTATTGTGATTTCCTTCTGGTGAACATGCAACAATAATTATTGCAGCATAACCAACACATTTCTTGTTATTACTGTGCCACGTCTCCGCTGTTATTGCATTGTTTACTGGATTGTGGCAAAAAGCATCCTTATAATTAGCAAAATATGGTCTAATGAACTTTCCCCATACACCAAGCATTGCATCAAGCAATAAAACACAAACAGAGATTAAAATCAATAATAGTATCCTTCCTCAATTCATAATAAATTGTAAACTATTGTAATCCCTTATATACATGGTAATAAATTGATCAACTCAATTGTCATGATGGTCCTGGTTTTTTAAAATTTCAAAATCAGTTTATTGTTCCAGTTATCTATTTGTATCGGACAACAAAACTATCTGCACAAAAGCATAATTGAATATTAAAAAATGCTTCATTTTTGAAAATTGATTTTACTATCTTTCATTTGTCAGTAAGAAGTAAAGAAGATTCAGAATGGTTGGGATTTTTTTTACCTTTAATATTTGTTGTGTAGATAACTTTAGGCCCAAGAACATAAAACTGTACCCAAGTGTAATACCAGTTCCTTTAATAGACAATCTCTTTAATTCCGTGAACATAAAAGTCACACTGTCATTAATTAAACTAAGCTATTACGCAAACAATTTACAACTAAACTAACCGCAGACGGAGCAAAAGTGAATAGGTGATGGTGCATCATCATCATCATCATCATCTTCAACGCTCTGCAGGTCAAGTTGGTCAACAAGATCTTGTGACCTCGATAGCCAAGTGTACGCGACAACAATGCTTCAGCTGCATCGGCGAAACAATAGCTTATCTTGGCTACTGGAGGAGAGGAAAGACTGTTAAAAGTATTCACGCTCCTTTTCTATCAGATTTCTCTCCGCTCAGGAAACTGAAGCAAGTGTTTTATATCTCAGTGTTACAGGTTTTTAGTCGATCAACAGCTGGCTGCAGTGGAGGCGAGATATTTGCGAATTGGAACAACTCTTCAAAATAAGGTTAGTTGTGACGAATTAGGTATTTTTAAGCGTTTTAAAGATTTTGTAAATGTGGTGTCTATCATTTATCAGCGTTTTGGGAGATTTGGGATAAATTAATCAAGAAAACTATTGTTGGGATTAAATTTTTTTAAATTAATATGTACTAACAGTGATAAATTAATCAAAATATAATAATATGGCCACACTCCACATTAATTGGATAAAAAACAAATCAATTCATATTTGCAGTTTTAGCTAAAATTGAGTTTTTCCTATCCGAAAAATACATTTTTAAGATCCAAATGTTTATTACACCAAATACCAAATTAACTTCAATTCCATTAACACTTATCGTTGCTTCTGTGCAAGGATGAAAAGTTTCCAAACGTGTTTCCAAACTGTTTAAAAGTTTCCAAACGCCAATGCTTCACGCAACGATGATAATTTGATAAGATTCTATGACCTGCATATCTACGCATTGAAATTGTGATACCTTTATTGGCGTACAGACGCCGGTATGTCCTTGGATAAAATATCGTCGTCTTTTTGTTTGTCTACTTGTCATACTCATAAACAGGTTTGTAAAGATGTGTTCATATAAAGTTATAAAATAGCTATGAAGTGATGTAGCTTTGCAATTTTTTTGGTATGTATATCGTCATTCCAAATGTGGTTTGTTGAAGAAAGTGCAGGATGTGGATGATCATCGAAGATAGGTACGTTCAGTGATGATTCATCATCACAATGGGGGGGGGGGGGGGCAAATACCATGGGGGGAGGGGGGGATTAACGAATATACAGACAACAAAATAAGCACTTCTCATAATTTGAAAATTAAAAATTAAACATAAATTTTCACAATAACTGGAATCGACACAAGGATAAATTAATCGTTCATTTCTTGAGCCGATGTGGAGATTCAGATAAATAGGGCATTTATAAGATCACAAGAGGCACAAAACAGAGAATACACTGCATTGCATTGTATCCACGTATAAACAGGCGCGTAGGAATAGGGGGGGAAAGGGGGGAACGGACCCCCCCTGTCTGGAGCTTGACCCCCCCTGCCAGAGATCCTGACCCCCCTGCTAGAGACTCTGACCCCCCCTGCTAGAGATCCTGAACACATCCAGATATTCACAAATGTTGATTAAGTGTTGACCAGAATGCACAGATTTGCTCCATTATGTGGTTGAATTCTTAAAATTTTCTCAAGTTTTGCAAAACTAATTGAACAGAGGTATTATCCAATGAGACAACTCATTTACTCATTTGTCCAACATGATCATCCTCATGAATCAAATTAAACAATTACACGTTAAACTAAAAGATTCCAAAACACATACAGATTTTTCTTATTGATTGCTTATTGCTGTTGCTCTTGCAACATTTTTCGAAAGTCGATTCCAAAA
Source organism: Leuctra nigra (assembly GCA_934045905.1). NCBI lineage: Eukaryota > Metazoa > Arthropoda > Insecta > Plecoptera > Leuctridae > Leuctra > Leuctra nigra. The sequence continues at coordinate 11,826,206 of OW203768.1, forward strand.
TCAATTCATAATCGATTCTCTTTCACTAGAATTCAAGTATTTCCCTGCGGGGCCATTTAGGATTTTGTCAAATAACAAAATTTAGTTTAGTCTCTTGTATCCCCAAGAATATTGCATAGGACACACATTTTAAATTTCTTTAAAAAAGATGCCAAAAAAGCGTCGAATTCGATTTTTTTTTTATCAAGATGTAAAAAATGCCCTGCGGGGCCATTGGGAATTCTTTAAAAACAAGTTTTCTTAAGTTCCCACAGAACATTGCATATCACACATTTTACATTTTCTTTGAGAAGAATAGCTTAAAATTCGATTATTTTGTATCAAAAATTAAAAAAAGGCCCTGCAGGGCTAACTGGGGGTGAGTCCCCCAGACCCCTTGTAGCAGTGAACTACCTTTTCCTGACATCCATCGATACCCTATAATTTTGACCCCCCCTGTCAAAATAAAGTTCCGACGCGCCTGCGTATAAATGAAGTGTTAAATCATTTCCGCGTTTTTTTTTTTTGGTTGAGTTTACCATTCCATTTGTCCATTGTTTCATTAAAATAACGTAATTAGGAATGCAAAATCCTACACTAAACCATTAAAACACACGTAAAAATTTACCAGTTACGTAACGAGTTCGTTGTAAACCAGTGCAAAATACCTGGTGTCAATGCACCCCGGGTTTCGCTGATGAGTAATCATACTACTACAGATTAGCAGATAACTGACTGCACCATGAAGCGGAAGCTGGGCTCGCATTTCCTCACCTCTGCCGGTTCATGAGAGAAAGTAATCACACCTTGCGTTGACTCTGCTCTACATCATTAACATAGGTTTAATTGGACTAATGAGAAACGGAGTAATCGAAAGTGAGGATGGAATTCCCACAACAAGACAGATTTGTTGTGACGTTGTAAACTGCATAATGAATGATGAGAGAGGTGTTTTGTTTTGTTGCTGGTTGCATAATGACAGGAAGGGCCGGTGTGCGAATATAGTGGCCCCAAAATCAAAATTGAACATAAAAAATATAGCGAAAACTAATTATTTTTAATGAATTTTTAAAATTATCAGAATCCATATTCCTGTCAGCCATAAGGATAACATTGATTCGAAATGATTTCGCACACTGTTGTCGTTTTAATTGTGCATGAAAAATGTTCTTGTGAAAACTGTTTTCACCAAAAAGTAGCTACTTCCAAAAGTAGAACATTGAAAGTGTTGACTCATCAATACACCCTTAAAAAAAATGAGAAATAATAACCATTTTCCAATTATTAATTCGTCCAAGGTAGAAATTATGTGAAACTACATAAAAAAATCTTGTAAGTCTCTTCTTCCGAAATTTGAGCAAAATTGCAAAACAAAATAGTAAATACAGTTTTTGAACAGTAAAAAAGTTTTCAATAAATCATTTGTAGAGGAAATTTTCCATTATAATGTGGAATATATTTTTTACATTGTCTTATAATTTACTAATGAAAAACAATTGAAATATTTTCTTTTTGATTGTTGGTTGGCAGTTTACATGATCGGCCACTAGAATGGTGCAGCTGCATTGGCTGATGGTTCTGGCGTGGTTGGAAGCGGGTTACGCCATCACCACACCGACCAGAACACCGACCGTCATCGAGAACGTCGAGAACAAGCTCATACATGCCAGTCCGTACGAGAAGTGCGCTTCCAAAGTAAGACGAGAGAGTAGCTGTGCGTATGACTCAGTACTCGTACAGGAACACGGACAATTTGGAATATTTCTTAATTTTACAAAACATAAACGGAACACAAAACAAAAACTAGATACTGATAATTTACTTTCAAAAATGTATAACTAGGAAAACGCATAGTGTGGTAATGCGTTGATGAGCGAGCACCGATACGTGCAACATCTCCAGCCAAACAAGATTCGATTTTATTTGCAACTTTCCAATTTCCAAGTACTCTCTGGTTCTGGAAGAACTGATAACAGATCCATGTGTATAGTAATTTTTAAAATTGCAACACGTCTGTAAATACATGACCGATTAGGAAGAAAATGTGTAAAATATGAGATAATGTTGTCTTGATTGCCATGCTAAATTTGAACTTAAGTGGCATTTTGATTTTCGACCAATCGGAAGACTTTTTTTATTTAAAAAATTTAACCAATTGGAGGATTTTGCTGTAACCACTTATTCCTCTAAGGTAACGCTGTAACTTTGTAAGAATTGTAAAAATGTTGCTAACCAATCGTATTTTCTTTACAAATTTGAACATTTCAATTGATTTTAAAAAATTGGGTCTGCAAACACTTGAGACGGTCTGTAACATAGTTAGCAAAATGTCAGTTTTTCAGAAATAAGGTGTGACCTCCATGTCGCCAAAAATGAGAAAAAAAAAGAGTCAAAAGAGTCCGTGTCAAAAGAGTCAAAAGAAGTCGCTCGCTCAAAAATACTTGTGTTGAAAATATCTCCGTCCGTGTTCTCAGATCGAGGCTCGACTTGACTCAATGCGTCGGCGCGACGACTCGTCATCGCGCGAAGGTTCTCTCGACCTGAGTGGTTACGCGCTCCACCACCCGCTTCAGTCGCGCTCGTACGACATGTACGTCACGGGGATGCGCGTGCGCGTGCCCGGCAAGGCCATGTGGTTCCGCGTGGAGCGGTGCACGTTCAGACCAGATAACAGAACGCTGGAGACCAGACTCGTGTTCAGAGATCTTGCCATCAGCGGACAGGTGAGGGGATCGTCGCTTGACTTTCGTGTTTTCAAAGTTTGACTCGTTTCATGTCATACAATTAGGTACATTTATTTCACGAAAGATTTAAAAATATGTTTTCATCCGTCGGTGTGTCATTTTTGAAAAAATATGAAAATATTGAAAAAGAAAATCACAAACAAAAATTTGGTAATGATGAAAAAAATTACAGTGTTTACTGTTATAATGTTTTGATGATTATAGGTCATCAGACCATATTTAAAGATTTTTTTCTTGAAAAATCTGAAATTTTGATTAATTCTAGAAACTGTGATTTTTTTTTATGAATTTTATGAACTCTTAAGGCTCAGTCAAGAGTTCAGGAGACAATATTTAAAAGAGAAATTTTATTTTATTTGTGAAAGATACCTACTTGAGCATCACCTTTCAATCATTACCATCATTTTGGTGACAACCTAATAATTTTTGCATAATTATAACAGAGATTACATTCTGTCTTTTAAATCGTAAGTTAAAAATCTATGTTCCGATTCCAATTCAAAATCTGTAAATTTTCCCTTCCGAGTCACTGCCTCCTGCTCCTAACAGTCAGTCTCTGTTCTCGTCTCCTAAAGGTGCGCCTCTACGACGAAGACTCCATGGCGAAGAACCCTCGCTCTCCGCTGCCCGTCGACTCCTGCAACATGACCTTGAGATTCCGCAGTGCCGGTCTCGGTCTGGAGGCGCACCCTCGCAAGACGTCCCGAGGTCGTCTGGAGGTCATCACGACCGCCAGGTTTCTCGAGCCGGACTTCGTCAGCGTTCACGCGTACGGCTGTCGTCCACCGTCCGTGGAACATCGGAGTGGGAGGTGAGAAGCGATACTTTCATTCCGGAAGACTCGTGGCTCTTGTGTTTCACCTGATCCAGTGGCGGACTGGTCTGGAATGCCGGGATGCAATTCCATCCTGGGCCATTTGGCTCACGGACATTCTTTTTACAATTTATGATAATTTCCACTCATTTTCCTTGCCCTTTCACCCATTTCTCTAGGCTTTTTCTCACATCAAACCCAGGCCCCTCCAGCTCGAGCTGTGGAATTCGCGCCAACTAGATTCCTTGGTTAACTGGCCACTAACTATCGATAGTTAACTAATCCAAAGTTGGTCTCAGCCTAAATCCACCTCACTTTGATGCTTATATTTATGTTTTAAAAGGAAGTATTTAACATTCATCTTCTTGCACTGAGTAACATCGCCATCATCTTTCATTTTCACTTCCAGGAGTGATGTGGACACTCGAGCCGTCGAAGGTAAGATTCTGTTCGGCGGCGATCCCAAACGAGTGTTGTTCGGTCGAGACACGACAGAAGAGAGGAACGAACTAACGGACGAGATCGAAGATGTCTTCTTACGAGGTACTAAATCACTGCTTACGTCATACCTGGAGAAACATCTACAACCGGCGCTCAAAGAGACACTCGTGACCAATCTCGGATACACAATCTCTTATGGAAAGAGATAGACTTTAACGCATTCTCATTCAATGCTTGCATCCAAATCATGTCGCACTGTAATATAATCTGTGAATGATCCCGAGTATAATTTCTATAACTTAATTAATTATAAGTTTATTTATTGTGTATATTAGTTAGTATGATTCCAATGTGAATCTAATTTTCTGAAATATATATTGCCATTTTTTAAATTAAACCAGTTCCTAAATCATTCACAAAAAAACAATGTATAAATTAAAAAACCACAAGAGCAAATTAATAGTAGGTACTAGCATTACTAATTTGACAATAAGTATTTCACATTACGAGTCTGAAATCATTGGTATATTGTGGTGACATCACTTTTCAGGATTTTAAATAGGAAGTCATTTCTAGGAATACGAAGTCATGAAACTTTACTTTATGAAATAAAACATACTTGTAAATTAATAATATTCTTATATTATGTAAATAACGTAGGTGGCATTAAATACCTTACACTATCATTACAAAATAGCTAGCATATTTATACATGCTGATAATAGGTACCTAATGTAGTACCTCAGACTGCTAGATTTGGCATAAGTTAGGTACATACATAAATGTGATTTTTGTGGAAACTTCAGTACCAAATCTTTCACTTTACACTATCTAACTACGTGAAACTTTGTGGATTCATTCATTGCACAATCCGACATTAACATCAGCTGCAAATCACAACCAAACAATTACATACAATTTGTAAATCCTTACAGGATTTCACCATCGCAAAAATAAAGAAATATGAGGAATCCTTGAGAATCAACTTTGGTTTCTCTTGATATAAATTAAAATGCACACCTAACTGTAACATTGCAAACAAAACTCTAACAGGGACTAGGAAGCGGGCCTTTTCAAGATATACTTCATACTGTCACCACCAGGGCAACTTAACTCAGTTCAATTCTTGAATCTTAATGCAAACAAATATCTAATAATTTCTATCCAAAACATGGTAGAGTATTACACAACAATAGGAATTGTTCGTCAATGAAAAGTACCTATCCAAAAAACATTCAATTAGTTATGTAAGATGCAGAATAGAAAATAAAATATTAAGGCTGGGTAGTGAGTTTGACCTTGAAGAGTTTTTTAATCAATTTTTATCAATATCTTTTACCTACCAATGTAATTGGTTAACAAAATAAGGCTTGTACGAGTATTCAGAACAGTTCAATGAAAATAATTCCATAGCTTGTAATGGTGTATTAGATTTACTTTGTCCTACAGATGTTTAGTGCCCGAAAATTAGTAAAATTATGGCACTAAACATCTGTTGGCCACAATAAAACTAATAACTTATTCCAAACAATGAAATTATTTTCATTAAACTGTTCTGAATACTCGTACAAAGCCCCATTTTGTTAACAATTACATTGGTAAAAGATATTGATAAAAATCGATGAAAAAACTCTTCACGGCCAAACTCACTACCCAGCCGTCTTAAGTACCAACATCCCAGTACAATACAAACTTGATATCACACTCCCTGGAGGCCAATTCTTGAGTTTTCATGTTTTGAAACCATGTGTGGTTTCATTGTTTAAAACGTAAAAAAGTTGAAGGCTAAGCAATAGTTGTCAACTTTTTTACGTTTTAAACAATGAAACCACACATGGTTTCAAAACATGAAAACTCAAGAATTGGCCTCCTGAAGGAATGTGAGCCCTGGAATAGGACTAGAAATAGCATCTTACAATCCTCAATGGGCCTCAAAGGATGATCATGTATTCAGAACAAAATCAAATCCCCACTGGCCACTACCTACTGCTTCATCTATAACGACTGTCTTTGGTGTTCAAATCCTGTTACCTGTGCATGTGTTCTATTGCTCGACATGACTGCTCGTAGATTGTGAAGTGAAGAGCCGTTGCGGCAGCCGCCTTCACAAGGCTTGGCCAGAGGCCTTTATAAAGACTTGCAACACCTTCTTGTTTCATTGTTAACCACAAGCATTGGAAGAGGCCCTTGCATATCAATGTCTGAAATAAAGAACAACAAAGTCAATGCCGCAAAGTTGTGACTGTGAGTGACACATTGCCAATGAACTTCCACTGCCAAAGAATCAGGAAATTAACTGGGCCATTCCACGGTAACTCGCGTATCATTTAGAAGAAATAATGGACACTAGATTGTCTACCAACTCCCCAAATTTAAAACTACAGATCTCAAAAAAATGGTATGCATCACTCATCAGAACATACTGGTTCTTAATTTAGGTGCATTCGAAAAAAATTATAAAAATATCCTTCACCGCTAAAAAAATTGATGTGGTCCGGTAACTCGCGTATCGCTGAACGGACAAGCGATTAACGGAGCTTCACATTATTGATAATTTCTCTTAATCCTGTGCCACTAAAAATATAATATTATTTACATGTATGTCTCATGAGTGTAGGAATACATATTTTTTTACTTTTTTACTGAAAGTTTGAAACGGTAGATATTATTAAAAAATATATCGGTAACTCGAGTATCGCTCTTCGGTAACTCGCGTATCGCTTCCAAATTTTGAGCAGTAAAAGTTAGAAAAATAAATGCTATGACAGCTTATTCATCTGAAACATATTGTAAACTCATAAAATAAGACATTAAATCAATAAAAAAAAAAAAAAAATCAAACCAAAATTTTAAAAAATAAAAACAAAATTTCCAAAAAAAAACACAATTTAATATTTTTTTTCATTTTTTTTTCAAAACAAATTTGGTGTTTAGTATAGAATATTATAAATATAATTTTAAAATATGTAAAATAGATGGAAGTATTTAAAAACTATATATTAACAAAGAAAAGTGGTTGTAGGGCCAAAACCACAAAAAACTGAAGGAGCTTCTACCGAAGAACCTACAACTAATATCTGCAACGGCTCCCAGACTCTCAGTCAATATAAAAAGAAAAGTGTAATTTTTTTATATAAAAGTGCTGTCAATTCAAGAGTTTTCATGATAGCTACAAAAAATTTGTTTTCCAACAATCTTTATAAGCATCTTTAAATAAAAAAATAATAAAAAACCCTTAAAAAAAATAAAACTTTTTTTGAAAAATGTCCCGAGTTACGTGGAATGGCCCAACTACGTACAAGACTGAAAGGTGTCCCTTCTGTCTTGATTATGTTAAATCAACATAATCAATTCAAATGTGATCATTTTGTCATGAACTTATTGGTGTCTCACCTTTCCGAAACCTTTTCGACCATGCTCGAATCCCTGGATCTGCATTCGTTTCCTTGCAAGGTCTAACGGATAGACCATGGTTTTCGCACCGATTCCAGACAAAGAGCCGCAAATGAGTGAGCCCATTACCGAAGGGTGACTAGTACCAGGGTCAAGTTGTACTGAAATAGAGTTAGGTACCAAAATTATTTCAAGTTAAAGTTTCTTTCATTATTTTCTTGACAATTTTTACACAAAAAAATTTGGGGCAATAATTCCTAAAACGTGGACCTGGGTGCAATACTAAATAATCTGGAAATAGTGTTCTACTGATGTGCCACAAGAAACTTTTACGTAACGTACACGTACAAAATTTTGGAGGTAGGTAGACTCAACAAATCATAAAACGGTATTTAAAAGGAATGGATTGGCTGAAAAAAATGTGATGGCATCATACTATGAAGTCTACGCTAACACGTCATCTACCTCTAGTAGCTGAGCTCTGTTTTAATTGATAAACACAAGAATTAAATGTCAAGGAACCAGACCAGCAGCCAATCCGTTTCGTTCAAATACCGTTTGATGATTTGTTGGGTGGCCGTGTACCTACCTAGGATATTTTGTGCCAAGCATATTGTTTGTAAACGTACCCCACTCCCTCCACAGCTTTGTGATCACAGCATAGAATCCGAACTGCGCACCAGTGTGAGGCGCAATCTGAATCAGTGTCGGACTCAATCCCTGGTAGAACGCTCTCGCACCTTCTCGCGTGTACATGACGACGAACGCTTGACTCACGTTCCTGTACACTCTGGGCTCTCCCTGCGCGATCAACCTCGTGCGGACCGTGTCGAAGGGAAACGCTGCGACGGTTGCTAAGCTACCAGCTGCAGCGCCGCAGAAAAAGTGCACAGTCGGTCGCTTGCTCTCATCATGCGAGTTCGGAATCAGCTGCCAAGCATGTCTTGTGAGCACTTCGAAGGAGAGAAATTGGACTACGCCGTATATTACGGAGAGGAGTTGCGCTGGTACATGACCTTTCCATAGAGCTGTGTAACTTTCTTCTTTGATGATGCGCTTCGCAGCTTGAGTCACACCCCAGTATTTGTTATTGGGACTTGATTTTGACAGAGGTTCCACTTGTAGCTGGAAATAATAAGAATGGAATATTAATTAACTAGGTACTAGGTGAAACAGTTTGAGTAAAGCGTTGACAAATGAGCACCACAAACAACACAAACATTTGTGCAACACAAACATCAAACGAAATTCCCTGAGTCATATAATTCATAAGCAATATAGGTAGGTACCTACCTATAAATCAACTGAAAGCTTACTTTGCATGTTGGTTTTTGTCTAGTCCAGCATTTAAAAATAACAAAACAGAAGATTGACTTCTAGGGAAAAACTTAAGTAAACAATACTTACCTACCTATCACTAATATGCACATTTCAACAAGCAAAGAAAAGAAATAACTATAGGCACCTTCATACATACCTACTGATAATTAGGTATACCTCCTAAACCTAACTAAAACTAACCATAATATTATGATTGTTACGTTTTCTAACAATAAAAGGTCGGTATAGCTGATCGTCTCCGAGCTGGTAATAGGGGCGTATCGAGCGGCCGCAACGACTCCTCGAAACAACAATGCTTATGGGAAAACACTATTTTTTATTTATGGGCGGATCTTTATCAAAAACTATATACAGGTCCAAATTACTAATTAGTACGAGATGAATGTGTGCGCAATATTTTCAGATCGATACGTTGAACGGTGGCTACCTGGGTGCCTATTCTCAAATCGAAACCGCATACGAAAATGTTCGACTATGCGAAATCAAGTGAAATCTTTTGTTTTATCAATGATAATTTAGCTGAATCCATTGTGCAGTGGCTCATTTCCGCAAGCAACATTTTCAACAAACTCGAGAATAGGCACCCAGGGTTGAAGCGACAAAAAAAACACGCACACACAGAGGTGTTGCAAGAGTCAAGTGGAGAAGCTCGCTTGGAGTGTTAGTTGTTTCGGTAGAAGTTGGTGTGGTTGTTGTTGCTGGTACGACACACATAGTATTTGATCATGCCGTTCTTTAAATGTCCTAGTTACTTACCCTACGTGTAATATGTAATCTTACAACGTAGATAGTAGTCAAACAAACCCTAGCGTTTAGTTAGGGGTGGGATTACATGAAATAAGAACTTTCTTGTCACGGTGACAAGCTTCTCATCTCAATGTTATTCACGGCCTTCTAGAGACTTGTCATTGTGACAAGGAAGATATCATTTTATGTGATCGCAACCGAGTAAGGTAAAAATTATCGTAGCTAAGTCGATGTCACCTGCATCGGCCGTGTGGGACGAATGGAAATCTACCTTCGTCCGCAGCAGAATATCACTTAGTGAAGATAATTTTACCTCAGGTTATCTCGTAGCTATGATGGTTGTTTTATTATTATCGTTTTTACCTGGAACCTAATTTTGATGACATCAAGAGGTTGCAAGCAGAGTCTCGTAACGGCCCCACTAATAGCGCCAGCAGCCACATACTCGCTTTTATTAAGTGTTACTGCACTACTGGGATCGAAACCTACCATGTTCGTTGGAAAATATCTGAATGAAGTGTATTAAGTTTAATACTAGAAAACATTTTTGAATGACAGTCAAATCTGACTTACAACAACAAAGCAGCCATATTGAAAAATTTAAATCGACAAGTTGTTCCCGCTAAAAACTTCCTTGGACTGTTTTACCGACTATAAGAATTCTTCATTCTGATTGGTCAAGTGGCAACAGACACTTTTCCGAGTGGTAGTAGATTGAACTGAGAACTGTGTGACGTAAAATTCAAGGTCAGGAAACAAAGTAGGCAAGTTCATGGAAATGTAGTTGGTCATACATGAAATATTTGATTGTGGTGCAATAAGCCGTCGAAATGGCTGTGAGTACGAAAAACATAGAAGAATGTAAGAAAACCCGCAGAATAAGTATAAGTTTTATCAAAAACTCTCTCGTACGACGAAGTACAAGACATAATTCTCCTCGACCTCTCTCTGAAAATGCAAATGGCGATGCTGAAGATGTCTTGCTGTCAGTTTCCAAGTCTGATCCATTGCCATCAATTCCTAAAGATGCTGAGATAAACAAAAAAACTGGTGGAGATTCATCCAACAACGAGAAACACAAGCCTGGAATATTCAGAAGCCTAAAGAAAATATTTCAGTTGCGGGTCAGTAGCAATAGGATTTCAAAACCTCGTAGCAAATCAAACCAAACAATCAACAGTCTGGACTCGACATACGCAACAAACGACTCCACCGCCAGTCGATCACAGCAACCACCTGCTGCCTTCCGCGCTCAATCGGCCATAATTGTGCGTGACCCTCCTGTGCCATTTCCACGTCCAATCTGTCAAGATGCTTCAATCAGATCGACACAACCTATCGCCTTAGAACATTCTAGTTCAATGCGAAATCTTACTGTCGAACTTCAAAAACTAGCTCAGTACGGTTGGTACTGGGGTCCTATATCAAGAGATGAAGCAGAGGACAAACTTAAAGATCTCTCGGATGGAACTTTCCTTGTTCGAGACTCGTCCGCCGATCGCTACCTTCTCAGCGTCAGTTTCCGAAGCTCCGGGAAGACTTTCCACGCACGGATCGAGCACAGCGCCGGGTTGTTTAGTTTCTACACGCAGCCCGGGAGAGAAGGTTTCACAAGCATCGTCGAACTGATAGATCACTCGATGGAGTATTCTAAGTCAGCTGTGTTCTGCTATTCGCAACCGAGGGCCCCCTGCCATCCTGCATTCCCAGTCCGCCTCGTCAAGCCGCTGTCGAGATTCACGCAGGTCCGCTCTCTGCAGTATCTCTGCCGCTTTGTCATCAGGCAGAACATGCGAGTCGACAACATACAGAAGCTGCCGCTTCCGACAACGATCAAGGGCTATATCCAAGAGGGACATTATTAAAACTATACTATGTTGATGCCAAGATTAGGGACTGTTCATAAAGTTAACTTTTATATTCTGCGCTTTAGAGGGTGTTTGGACGAAGTGTTGCCAATTGTGATTGAGAATTTGTTTGGAAAATAAGGGAGGAGCGATGAAGGAGAACAGACGTTATCGTAATGTTTTGAAGTACTACGTGATATCTAGACAATTTTTCCTGATTATTTCTATGAAAGATTTAGTTCACTTCAGATTGGAATTTAGTGCCTAGTATCTCGATGAAGCAATGCAAAGTGAACATTTTCCATATGAATTAGAATTTTTATAAAACTGGAGGGGTTGGGTCTCAAATTGTGATAGCTGTAATGAAGGGTGTGTAAGACAGACATTGGCGAGAGGAAGGGAAGAGCGCAAAATTATATTTATTGTATGAACCAGAACAGTCCCTAATCTCAACTCTTTACTGCCCTAAGTTTTTATCCCTCTTAACTCAAATATGCCTCTTCGTATTCAAGTCAAAAATGAATTGCATTTGATTTCCCTTAAAATAATTAATCTATACCTACCTAATATTATGTAGTAAGTACATAAGTACTGCCAAATAATAAGTCTTTTGGGTTATCTATCCCTAGTGTTAACTTAAATTTGTTTGTTCTATTTTATATAATCTATTGCCATTGTTTAACATTTATTCAAGACTATTACTATTATGTCCAATTGACCCTACGAATAACCATTTAGTAGCTAGGTATTATTTTCTTTTTTATGATTTTGTTAATATTTACAATCGAAATTGGTAGCAAAAATCTACCTGCTATATAAGTAGTTAGTAAGTACTAAAGTTTCTAGTATTTGCAAGCTGACTATGTACCTATATATACTTACATCGTGACATCGTAATACTTTATTCTTTGACGTTTAATATCCTAATAACTCTTTCTAGTGTTTTATTTCTAGGTAATTTACAAAACACACTCGCTATGGAATTGAATCGATTGGAAAGACTGGTGACACAAATGCAGACTAATTACTTCCAACATCGCTTTAATTAATTAATCACAAGAAATAGTACGCCATATACCACATTTCACCTCCACAACCAAGTGTAAATTATAAGACCTGGCATTGGAAAGGTATAATTGATGTCCTCGAACCGCAGTTGTGCAAATCTTGTAAATATCGATCTAGGTAGGTTGCTCATTGGTAGAGAGACAAATATTTTTATGTCATATTGCCACGGCAGCTTTTCTGCATATGTAGTCTACAACATTAAGTCACATTTAAATGGCAGACTTTAGGAAGGCAAATGACAAGCTTCCAAACTGATATTTTTCTTTCTTCTCTACACCTAACGCTTTCCAAAATCTGCGCTGCAATTTGGCATTAAGCTCCCGATTCTTATCAAATAAATATCACTGATCGACAATTATTTTGTGTTATTACACTGAAGATATAAGTCTTATCAGAGAGATGTTTCTGATGATAGAGTGACATACCTAGTGTGGCAAATAATACTGTCTATTTGTATTTTGTAATTAAATTAGGTGAGATAGTGAAACACTTAAAATAAATGATATACATAATGCTACAGTTGATTCTTCATTGTTATCTATTACCTAAATTCAGTCCCAAAATGTTCCTTGCCTGCAAAGAAGAAAAGAAAAATTAATAAGAATAGTTTTGTATTTTTAAATAAAATAATTTTAGGGAATTGTTAAACTCTATTTTTCGCAACACTTCCATTTTATTCGTGCTATGAGCACTTCCTATTACGAAGTACAAAATGTTACAACTGTGTGCGTTGCGCTTGCCGTAAATTCCACTCTTGTAGGTAGCTACTGCAATATTGTCACTAGGGCTGTGCAAGTCTCAAAAATTCTTAACAAGATCAAGATTAAACCCTATCTCGATCGAATGTTCAAATATCCATCTCGACTTTTCAAGTCTTGGGCATATCGACTGAGCCATCAAGATTTCAAATGTTTTGAGTAGTTTTGACAATATTACAAGACAACAGCACATAAATTTCTTTGTACCTATCACCGTATAGCACTTCCATAAGTATGTATGAAGAAGACAGCCCTAAATACTTAAAGTTAAAACAAATGTTATTTATCTTTGTGGCTGGAAAATGTAGGTACATATTGTTTTTTTTTCACAACAAAAATCTTTAGATAAAAGGTATGATTTTGCTCGAATATTCTCGATCTTTTAAAATAATCTCGATATCGCTCAACAGTCAACATGGAAAAACTCAACCTCGCACAGCTCTAATTGTCACTTTCTAATTTTTATACAGGGCACCTATTTTCGATATCGTTCGAGAAAAATTTCATACGGTTTCACGGCCGCCTGACGTCAGACAAAACAAAATAATACATTGACGTGGCAGATTGAATGCATTTTGTTTGGAAGGACGTATCACACAATCGCGAAAATAGGGGTCCAGAATTATCACAATTTGTGTGGAACTTTTGTTTTATCGATAGATTTTTTTCTGTAATGGGGTGTAAATAAGTAGGTAATACAAATTTAAAATAATTATCATATTTCTTATTTCGACACAAAAAATGTTTGATCAACATCTTTAAAACCAGAATTTTCAATTCAAATAGTGTGGGCTTAGTTTCTTTTTAAATCACGGACAAAAAAACTATGCGATTCGCAGGTGATCAATAATTCTCAATTAAATACCGACATCATTATCCTCTCGACAAACGTGCACAACTCACCGTTACGAAGGCTGACGTGACGGCTTCTTTGGCTACTTGCGACACTTCTCCGGACTGCTCGATGTAGTGATGAAGGTGGGAGGCGTCTTCGATGCGCCGCGACAGGAACTTCCAGCTCTGTTCGTAGTCGGGAGATTTGTCTTGCACCAGGCACAGTTCGGTCATCTTGTACATCCCCGCGAGAGCGACGCGGCGACTGTACCAACTGAACTGCAGGTGATACACAAAGTTGTAAGTGTTGGAACCAGGTGCGTTGAAGGGGGGATGGGGGGGATCTCCCCCCACTAGAGCAGAATGACCCCCCCATTCACCATACAAAGTTCAGCATCCCAGAATCACTTATTGCCTAAATTCTAAAAAATGCCCTGTGGGGCAACAATAGGAGGTTCTTTGTTTTAATTTCAGAAGTTTAGCCTCCCAGTAGCACTTTTGCATTGTTTATATATTCGAAAATAACGCCTTGCAGGGCAACAATTGGAGGGTATAGTTTGTTTCAGTTTGAGCATTTTAGAGCCCCAGAATAACTTTTAAATTGAATTGGCAGTGGTGACGGTTTGTTCCAATGAACAAACCGTCACCACTGCCAATTCATTACACGATGGTTCCGAAAACGTCCACGACAACTTTTAAATTGTTAAATTCTAAAAAAGCACCCTGCGTTGCTAAAACTGGGGGGCTTCACCCCCCCCAGACTCCCCTGCCAGGTGTTGCAATCCCCCCCATGATGAAAGTAGTTCCTACATGCCTGGTTGGAACTAATAACTTCAGGAACTGGAAGAGCATCTTATGACTTTGCACTACAGTCCGTGTCACACGGAGTTGTCCGCCAGACGTGGCCCCTAATGTTGCAACCGGTTTTTGTCCATCCCTTAGTCGCTGTGAGCGATCGCGCGGTCTTCCGAGACCATCCTTCTCTCTCTCGGACAAGGGGTATTCAAAATATCTTAGCGGACAATTCCGTGTGACACGGACTGTAGAATGTGCTTGCAGAGGCAAAATGAGATAATAATGGGAAATGGGAGAAAATATGTTGGAAATAACAGAGACAGTCATCATGACATAGACGACTTGCCTCAGACTACAAAAATCCACGAAAAAACCGAGTGTAGTACAGTCTAGACAGCGTACGATTCAACTCTCACCTGACGGAGCCACTCGTCAGCTGTTCTGTTAGGCCGACCTGCAATGTACTCTTTCTCGGCCAAACAGAATAACTGACAAGCAGCGGATTCTGTTGAGAGTTCAGACATAAGTTGTACGAACTGTAAACTAACACTTAGGGCCGGTCTTTCAATGCCTTGCTAACTTTTATACAGTCAATTAGGACTAGGTATATTGCCATGGCAACAACCAATGGAATTCCTAGAATGACCACTAACTAACTGCTAAGAGCTAATTGAGACTTTAGCAGAGTATTGAAAGACCGGGCCTAAGTAGAGTGCTGGTACCAGTGCGCGGTAGTATAATTTTAAATGCTAAAAATTAAGAAATAAGACGCTTTTTCATTGTGTGAACTGTGAAGGTTTCCTATGCCTTACTACTCTATAGGGAACGGTCAAACAATGAAAATACATAGCTTATTTAAGCTAAGATCTATAATTTAAGATGTTTCTCATCATAAGAAAAATATGAATTTTGATTGTATGAATTTTTTCTATACATAAGTAAGTATGGTACACTCCCCCAAATAATAAACGGTACTCAAAAGAAAATGAATTGACTGATTAAGGTTTGATGGCATCATCCCATGAAGTCAGTGCTAACGCATTATCTAATTCTTTTAGGTGAGCTCTGATTTCATTGATAATAACAAGGATTGATTGTCAAGGAACCGGCCCAGCTGCCAATACGTTTTGTACCAAGTACCGTTTATTATTAGGGGGAGTGTACCTATAGAACACCTTGAAAATAAAAATACATCTTATTTCCTGATTTCAAGCAATTAAAATTAGAGTGCTCGCGCACTGGTGCCCGACCGCGCACTGGTACAGCACCCTAGTTGATATAAATTGATTTCCATAAAATTCAGTAACTAACAATTTATTTAAAAAATTACCTAGAGAGTAAATCACTTACGTCAACAGATCTATCTCCGCCGTAATAACAGATGTCGTCGACGAGTGTGAGTAGGTTGGCGAGAGTGGTCGGAACGTTTGGAGGCAGTGACATGATGCCTATCGCTTGAGGCCACTTGTCCAGGTAGGGTATGATCATCCGTAATCGAGCTTCAACGGCATCGTGAATGAACACTGACGACTCTTTCCTCCTGCACGCATTCAAACATGTAGCACTAAATCAAACACGCGGTGGTTAATTTGTAAAACAATAAATGGGCGGACGCTCGGCAATGTTAGGGGAACATATTGGCATACGAAACCAATTTTTGCTTTTTTTGAATTTCAGGACAAAATTTCGGTGCTTTTCTACGCAATTTGTATACAATTTTAAGGCAATTTTTACTTCTCTGAAAAATAAGTGACTGGTCGGACGGCGTACACCCTGAAAAAAGAGTGAGGAGATGCATCCGCCCCCAAATTAACCACTCACTGGCCACTGCAAACACTTACCTAGTGCAAAAGTAACAGTAACAGTAGCAATTGCCAAAAAAAAAATAGAATGCATGAGAAAATTGTAAAAAAAAGCATGCTACTGCAAAATAATCATGAGTTTGAAAAATCTTCAAACTAGAAAATGGAGTAATAAACCAGAAAAAGAAAAAAAGTAAAAACCCAAAAGATATGCTGAAAAGGCTCAGCCTGTCATGCCTTTTGGTGCTTGTTATTTTATTATTCATGAAATCATGAATAATGATAAAAGAGTAGTCCAAGGTTAATGAGGGGCATTGTGGCTGATGATTTTGTACATGGACTTCTACGTCCATTTTGCATTTTTAACACAAAAACGGTTCATTCATGCTTCATTTCATACTTGGTAACATATGTACCTACGTACCTGGTTGGATCTTTAACCGCCTCCTGCTCCTCTATCTTCAGCCTCTCAACGAGTCTGATATTGCACCCGACGTAGAAGTGTTGAATTAGTTCGATGCCGCCTCGAGGAAACATCCCGTGCACCACGCCAGGGTACCCAATGGACTCCGCGCCCGCACTGATTGCGTTCTTGGTCCATCCAAGGGAGAGAACGTGGGGCAAAGAAGCCGCCAAGATCTCGTCGCGGATTGTTTCTACCTGAGACGGGAATAATTGTTCATTTGAAAACAAAATAATTATGTGCTACTGCTAGTGTTACAGACCATAAACATTATCCAGATTAGGCTTGTCTGTATGTTTATTTAGGGCTCTTTAATTGGGTATAAAATTCTTACTTACAGATCACAACTAACTTGTGTTGTAATCAAGACAATAAAAGTGAACAATTAGGCAATAAAATATACTTACTAACATACAAGGTTAACAGATATTAAGGCTTAACCTTGTAGGTACTAAATTAGGTACACTCCCCCAAATAATAAACGGTACTCGAAAGAAAATGAATTGACTGATTAAGGTTTGATGGCATCATATCTAACTCTTTTAGGTGAGCTCTGATTTCATTGATAATAACAAGGATTGATTGTCAAGGAACCGGCCCAGCAGCCAATACGTTTTGTACAAAGTACCGTTTATTATTTGGGGGAGTGTACATACATTGTGATTGGTATAAATTCATGTCAGATTTCAAATTTGAGTGTCCTGATCTGGTAGATTTTTTTTTCAAGAACCGAAATTTTGTAAATTTGTAACTTGTAAAAAAATTCAAGAAGCAATTCTAAAAAGCATTTAATTTAAAGCTCAATCCAGTTAAATAAAAATTTATCTTTTCAACATTACCTTTTCATCTCTACCTCCTGCAGTACTCTTGTTCTGTGTCGAATCATTGTCGTTCGACTGGTCGACAGAAAAGCACCGTCGTCTGGCTAAACTAGTGCATTTTATTCCTGTGGAAACAACGTTTTATTTAAACCTAGCAGTTCAAAATCTCCGACACTATGAGAGCCATGTTACGATTGCATTCTCACCTCTGTTCTAAAACCACCGGATCGGAACATAAAAAATAGTCGCTGAATTCAAAAACATCCTTATAAATAAACAATTGAATTATAAACAAAATAATACATTAATTATTTTTATTGCCTTTTACAAAATACTTCAAACAATATACATTCCAAAAATTTAAGACAGTTTCAATTCAACAAAGATTCCACCAACTCTTTTAACAGTTATTAATCACTACGCCATCCTCGATTCTCTGCTTTAGCTGAACAAGCAAGTTCTCCATGAGATCAAAACCATTGAGAGCAAACTGTAATATCTCGGCTTTAACTGGTTCTTCCACAGCCCCGATTCTTCCTTTGCCTGGTACGGTTACGTTGACCTCCGCTCCATCAAGGTCGTCCGTCTTTTTCCCCTCCGCAATGTCAGTCAACCTCAGCTTGTAGTGTGCTCGTGATACTTCGATTGCCTTCTCTAACGGCTTCAGACACATGTCTTCGATGCACGAGACGTTGTTCCAAATCCCCGTCACATTCTCTGTATCTCTGGATAGAAGGAAGAATAGTAGATTAAGCGATGCAAGAATTCTGTCCCGGTTGTCGGCGAGATCACATCGGTCCCCGTTAGGTAGTTTGATGTAGTTGTTGATGAGTCCCATAAGACATCGACCGGAGAAATGAATTGATATCGGTTGATGTTTCATAGCGACGATGATCAAATCTTTCAGCAGCATCGCCAAATACCCGAGAAGAGACGAGTGGTCAACCAAGTTGCTTATATTCAACATTACGTAGTATCGTCCTTTCATGTCGAACTTGAAGATGTAATCTTTCAGAACTTTGATCGATAGTCTCCTACTCTCCAGACTCTCGGAATATGTTGCTGTTATTGTCAACGCTTCCGCAAATTCCTTGTGAACGGCCGCGTCGAGATGTTGAAATGGGACAGACAAGTCTGCCAAACGAGAGTTCACGCCATTAGCAAGAAGTAAACCTTTGTGTACGATACGGTCTTCGTCGGTTCTTTTCAGCATGAATGTGGCAAGGTAAAGAGTTGTTTGGAGCATGAATAGAGGGTTGTAAACACATGGTAACTTGTCTAACTCTATTCCTTCAGCCAGAACGAGATAATAAAATACTCCAAGTGACAAGTTAGTGACTCCAAATTCGTTCAAATAATAATCCGGAGAATTATTCTCATCTCCATCGCCTTCCAGCTTCTTGTATTTACTTCGGCCCTGCATTTCTCTAAGATCAACGTAACGAAGGAAACTGAACATATCTTTGGTGAGAAAAGCAATGTCAGTTATCAGTTCTTCAGCAATTTGTCTTGCTCTGCTCTTTGTAATCTCGTCTTCCATGTCCAAGAGCACGAGAGGTTTTCCCAGTAAATTGAGTAAAAATGAAATTAACGAATTGCATTGATGCTTGTCTGAATCAGACAGATTGTAGGGCGGAATATCATCGTATATGAATTGATTGTAAAAATCAATGATTGCCTTATAAACATCAATAATGTCATTATGAAAACTGTCATTTTTCTTTTCCTCGCCATTCTTCGAAGTTGCTGGATGTTGCAAGGTGATGACATGGCTGTGGATTGTATTGAGGCACCAATTTAAAGACAACCCTCGAGTGGGCAACCTGAACAGACATATTTTGAGCAGCTTCAAAACGGCAATAAACTTCACTTGGTTGTTTTCACAGCATTCACCTTGCTCAATAAATTCTAAAATAGCCTCTTCTGGCTGGGAAACATTGGCAACAGTTTGGAGAATTTCCTCGCAACATTTCGTAAGCTCTTCGCTGGCAACTGGAGTCAGAAAATGAGTGACCTTCGGGATTAGGTCCCACACCGTGTCCTTCAAAGCTTGGATATTTTGTGGATCATGGATTTGCCTCAATGCTTTGGCACAATCTCCAGCCAATAATAGTTTATTTACGTCACCAACAAAATTTACAGCAAGATGCGAGTCAGCTTCAAGCGACATACTGAAGAATATGGTTAGCTTGTTACAAACGAAATAATACTAAACAAATGAGATTTAATTGAAATGGTAAAACACGAGATCGGACCGCAACGGCAGGTGTTCAAACTCTGGAACACAGTAGAGAATGCAATCGTAAGGAGAGCAAATTTTTCCGGGACACTGAATAAATTCGGATTCTTACTAAAACAAATTGCTTTTTTAGGTTAAAGATGACTCAACAAATTACGCATAATATTTCTGACAGTTTGTGAATTACAAAACACTTGCTACTCTTGCACAATAAAGTTATAATTCAGCAATAGAACCAATGAGATTGAATCTTACCATTAAATATGAATGTCTGTTGATATTTTGATAATATTCGCAGCACAGAAACAGACATTTCACTCAATATAATAACAAGTGTAAGGCTAGCACCGATCTTGACCTTTACGATCGATTGGTTTTCTGTAACAACATAATAACAAGAAAATACGCTAATAGTTCAATGATTTTGTTTTTATTTTTTAAATATCGGTAATATTACATAAAAAATTGATCACAAAATATAATTTAACACTTATTATAACTGATGTTATTACAAAAACGTAATTACATTGCCCTATCGAATAATATATTTGAAGTCTTAGTTCTGTAAAGTTGGCATTATGTCTATGCAAAATTGTACTGCAGAAATTCAACTTTTCTGTGTTGACAGCCGAGAAATAGCAATGGCGGTGAAGTGTTAAAGTGTGTTTCTGTTACTCGTGGTTTTTATCAAATTTTGTTGTTTAGTGTCTTAGAAATGATCGATTCTTTGCGTGTACATAAATAATAGTGCATTAGTTAATTGATAGTTCTTTGTATTTCCTCAAAATGTCCACAAGATCTCAATTAACGAAGGATTTAAACGGTGAGATTTTTCATTGTTTACATACTGCAGCTGTGGGAAAACATCTCTAGTCCGGGGAGTGTCTTCACCCACCTGTAATATTATTTGCATAGTGTTTCGCCTGTATTTACTAGAGGAAGTAACTTGTTGATATTCATCAATTGACATTGGTGTCTTATCTTGATAGTTTGTAATGGAATGAGGGCATTTTCTGACATCTGACGTATGCACGGCCTCAGGTTACACCCACCTATTTATGCGTGAATAATGAACAAACCAAACACTGTAATTAAATTAACATAAACATATTTATTTCATTTCAGAAAGTGTCAAGTCATTATTGGGGAAACATGTCAAAATATTGCTCAAAAGTATCGTTAAATTGGAGACCAAAGGGGACAAGACAGAAAATCGTGTCCTGGTAAGTTGCAACTTATA
Organism: Leuctra nigra; assembly: GCA_934045905.1. Lineage (NCBI taxonomy): Eukaryota > Metazoa > Arthropoda > Insecta > Plecoptera > Leuctridae > Leuctra > Leuctra nigra. Next base: position 11,847,532 of record OW203768.1, read on the forward strand.
TTATCATCACAGCGTAAATATTATATTTATTCATTTGATTACGTTCTCCTTCTATACCATTATCTTAATTAATAATAGAGTGCATGTGGATCATAAAATAGTTGGAATGCATCGTTCCGTACAGAGCTCGCTCTGGTTGTCATCTCTCTTATCTACCGTTTTACATAATATCTGTAGATAATTATCCACAATAACTGTATACTAGCTACCTGTTTATCTTTTACTTCATTTTCAGCGATAAATCATAATAAAAGACATGCGTGTAGAAACAAAAAAAATATTATGTACTTTCTCTGAATTCATTTTCACTATCATACTAGAAATTATTATTGATTAGTTACACATTCCAAGGATTTTAGGTAGGTAGTCTAGTAATTTAGCGGGAACGAAACTGCAGTTTGTGATTAAATCTGAAAGTGACATCTCGGCAAATACGCAATATAAAGTGCAGTAAAGATTTGGATCGATCGCTGTGTGTGTGTGTGTATGGAATAGGGGCAGACTCCGCGGCGGCCTACTCCCACCCCCTCTCCCTCCCCACCCCTCATCCCTGCTGGTCCAGCGCATCTGCTGTACTGCGTTCCACCCCCGCCAACCCCTCACTTCATCACTCTAGCTCACTCTCATGAGCTCACTCGCTCATGCTCATTAATGTCTCATATTTTGCACTAATAATGCACCGTAGATACAGGTAGAGAGGCGTGATGTTTTTAGAGATGTGGTGGGGCTGAATTCGGGGAAATGGGATTTTTTTTACATTCTGGGAATTCGAGGTGACGGAATGAGCGAGTGGACATGATAATAATTTTACTGATTAAAATGGATGCACGGAAATTGCTAATCGTCACTAAATAATCAATAATTAACTTGATACTTAAACCTATTTTACCTCTCCAAGTAAGTCTAATCAAGACTAAGATGAAAGACGTTACACAGTCGCTAATTGCGTAAGAGTTCTTACCTATAATATTTGTTTTGTGCTTAGAGATATTGCATAAAGTTCGAAGAAATTTCTTAAAACAAACATGAGGGAGTATAATGAAACACCCTCAAGCTCAACAACAGAAATATATCTGTAGTACCTAATTATAAGAACAATCACGATATGGTAGCATTTCTGGTACCCGAAGCAAAATTTAAATATTTTTTGAGGAAGCAATCAAATGGTAAAATGAAACGAAAGAGGTACCTAATACGATAGCTTAAAAAATCTATTTTGGACCACGTATGGTGTCTACCACGAGAGAAGGAATTTTACCAAAAAGCGCATAATTTTCCTTATAAATTGCTAGGTTTGTGGGGATCCCTTCCTCTCGCTGTATTGATAGTACTAAAATGTCAACAATGCCAGAAGTAAGTACCTAGGTGGGGTTCATTGTTCCTAAATATGTTATTTTAAAATGAAAAAGCAATTAGCTCTACACAATGTCACTACGTAAAAGCCAGAGAAGCAGCAACTCAATGAAATAAACTGTGTCGGGTATTGTTGTATTACTCTAAGAGACAATGACTTCTCTCACTGCACGCACCTCTCAAGTAACCTGCAGTCAGTTCTCATGTCAAGTTCATCTGTTTTGTTTGTCTGCTTGCAACAATAAACATCGAGTTTCCTCTCTTGTCGTCGCATAATCGTCTCTAATGCCCGATGAAATTGAATCATTAATGTGACCGTGAGAGTGGATTCCTGGAATATATGGAGGAAGACCACACAAGAGAATACGTAGCATGTGTGTTGCGGTCATGGATGACCGATACTTACGAACGAGTTGTAGTGGAGAGATTATGATGTAGATGACGTTAATCTCTTAGATGTGTGTCTTTGTTTTATCATAATACATGAGTGCTTCAGGGACGAACATTATTTCTTTCTTCTATCTTAATTTTTTATTATTTTACTGTAGTGCATAGTTCACACAGAAAAGTCAAGAAAATTGAGTTGTTTGAAGGGCAAGGGTAATAATAGTTAAGATCCTAAATCACTAAGAAATAATACACAATTCATACGAACTATGTATCTTGTAAATTGATACGCAAATATACAATTTTATCGCACTGTTTTTAGTAAAAGTTTAAGGAATTTCAAAACACGAATTTACTTGACTGTCAACGTTCCATTATTTTAAATTGCCGCCTAAAATAAGATGTTTTTAGAAAATATAGTACAGATATTTCCGATCGTCAGTGTTAAATTTTCCATAAAGCAAGTTTGATCGGATGTTCACTGGTATACCGATCGTCCCGTCTCTGCATTGACCCTCGGGTGTTTAAAAAATCGCTGCCTTCTGTATGACATCAGCTACTGACAATGCAGCGGAATCAAGCGGTATTACATTTTAGTATGCCGTGACAATGTCAAAGATGGCACCTAAATATAAACAAGGAGTTTTGGCAATTTTCTTCTGAATTTTCGATAAAAACTTGTGTTTTTGATCTTCAAACGTAAAAAATTACCTACGTAATGAAATCAACTGAAATGTGACCGTTTTATTCGTGAAATAATTTGTGATTTTTGGTGTTCGAGATAAATTAGGAGATAGTAGTGTAATGAGGACTTTCCTAAATCTAACGTGTAAGTACCTAGCTGTAAACAATTTAATAATATTTATTTTTATGTATGCACATACTAGGATAGTTCCCAAATCCAAACCATTGTGCCAAGCTTTCTTGAACTGGAATAATCTAGTTACTCAACGATACATTCTGGTGAAAATTCGAAAAATAGTACTGTATTGAATAACAGTTTCCTCGGACATTACGGTATTATTTCTTACATAATTGTCCATGTCTCATTGAGAGTTGTTATTGGCAAGTACAGTTTCTCTTCCAATGAGCTAATTGATTGCGCAAGTATTAAAATAACGGTCACTCACAACATGTCAACAAGTATGACAAGCCAAGACGTCGCCATTGTTTTGGTCATCGAATGAAAGCAACTCTACTCTCACTTGCTCGTTGCAATCTTGGGCTGGCCCACGGCTTCCTGTAGACAGACAGATGAGTCAGCTGACAGCATTCTAGTCGCAGTCGGGATTCTGAGAACACCAGTAGAATGACCTCTCTGTGATTCACTAATCTAATGCATTCAAGAAGACAGTTGGTTGTTGAGAGAAATTAGATAACAATTCCTTTCATTTGTGACTCAGTTCTTGGGAGACAATTACTAAATTGCGATTTCTCTAATTTATTGCCGTATGTCAGAACAAGAAGCAATTTTAGCATTCCATTTTTTCAAAAACGTTTCTCAAGGCTCGACCAAACTGCCCAGATAATTGTTTGAGACGTATCCCTTACTATCTAGGATGATCTATGAGGACTATCTAGGATGTAACCTAGTTAATAAATAGGCCAACGAAACTGCATAGCCGACCTAGATCGGGACACATTAGGGATGGGATGGGAGTCTAAAACCGATATCTGGGTTCAGGGGTGGGTGATACCAGCGATGCCGTACTAGCGCTCGGCCGTTTTAGGAAATTGAAAGAGAAGAATTGTTTCATAAGTGTGTGTAGCTTGTCTGATTAATAGCACCCTTTTCATTTTTACTTGGTGCCTTGTTAATTAGGCGCCGGTTATTCAACAAAACCGCGCAAAACGATGAAATTTCCGATAAGATTGGGATTGATCTCACATTTTAATCATGATTAGGTAAAAGACAAACTTATGTCGTTTTCCACTGGCCGCACTGAGCCGCACTAGTTCTGCACTCAGTTTGAAATTTGCATCGAGTTTTGTATGGTGACGTCATTTCAGTGCAGCCCTAGTGCGGCCAGTGGAAAACGCCATTAGGGTTCTTGACACATTTAAAAACAAAATCATACGGCACCCAGCGAGACAAAAAAATAGCTAATTTTTCACCAAAAATCCGCTAATTGTTACTAATTAACGAAACAAAATATTAAAAATGTACCAAGGTATAACCATAAATTTGTCTTTTATCTAATCATGATTAAAATTTTTAAATCGTTTCGTCAACCCTTTTTGTCTCCAATCGTATCCAAAAAAGTGCTTACAAAAAGCAGCAAAAATCGCTCGCGCTTACACCACTAGGTAATTTTATTAGAATTGCAATCGAAAAGTGCATTTTGAAGTCCTACTATAAGGAGTGGGCACATCATCTACACCAAAAAGCTTCATTTTTTCGGGTATTAGAATAGAAGCAAAAGCATGAACAGCTCGGTCATTTAGGTTTACCAGATTTCACAATGGAGTTTTGACAACTTCAAAGCTGCTAAAAAACGTAATGCTCTCAAGGATTAGACCTTTATGTAGATTAGTCCGCTTTCTTTTGTTAATTTTAAATATCATACGCGCATAAGTAGGTTATATATTTACACTGACCAGCACAAAGATAAACTCTGGTGTGAACGATGAGATAGCATATCAATGAATGATTCATCACACCACGTGCTGATAAGGCGAGGTCCATGGTGGTGTCATAAGATGCGGCATATTGACCCAGTGTGCTGATTGGCTCTGCGGTTTCTTTCACAAACCCATGAGCAATCCACACACCCTGCCGCCGTCACTTCCTTGACGGTCACAGGTGCGCGTTAGCGGCATGGCAATGCAGAGCAGACGAACTTGGAATATTACTTTGAAAAGGAGCAAAAAATTACACGAAAATCAAAAGAGAAAAACTCAAATATTATTAAAATTAGTAAGTCATAAAAATCAGAAAACAACATAGAAATATCAAGAAAAAAAACTATAATTATTATTGACAGGCACCATGATTGACGGATACAAAAAGTAAAAAAAAAAAAAAAAAAATTAGTAAAATCATGAAAAAATTGGAAAGTAAAAACATCAGTTAGGACCGGTTTTTCATTCCTCTTTTTAACAATTTAGCTAAGGCGGTTTTAAGGTTTAAAGGATTTGGTTGTTGCCATGGTAATCTAGTGCTAATGAACTGTTTAAAATTTAGCAGTGTTAAAAAAACTTTAACAATCTAAAAAAACTTGCCCGAAAAACACTAAAAAAATCTCAAAGTCCAAAGTTATATAATTATTGTTATTTCCAAAACACCAAAAATATACCTAATTATTGTTTTGCTGGTAGTAGGATAGTAGTTGGTAGTGCCCCACTACCAACCGAAGATACTATAGAGGACATGTGAGCATTTAACATGTAAAATTGACCATTTTTAGGAACACATAACTTTTAAACCAATAGTCCTATTCAAACCTTTCTTGGATTATATGAGACATTCTACCTTAAAGAACATTTTAACGAAAAAGAAAAATTATACAATTTTTTTTAAAAAAATTATTGATATTTTAACATTTAACCAATATCTGCACAAATTTTCACGCATAGTTTAATTAATATAAATTTTTTGGCAAAATTTAGAATTAATGTTTTTCGTTAATTCATAAAACACACACCAATCAACATAATGCCGCAAAGTTCATAGAATTATCTCAAATAGAACCAGAGATAATTGTTCCTAAACCTAAAATAACTCTAAATTGAGATAAATGAGTTTAAAGTTTGGTATGTCTATAATAATGAACCTGACATGCACATTTGAAACTTTTTTTTGATAGCACAAATCAACTAAAAACAAATGCTTTATATCTCCATGCCAATAAAACACATCACAAAATACGAAAATAAAATAAAAAAAAATCCATAATTTTTTATTTTTTTCACATGTCAGTCCCCTTAAAGGATTTGGTTGTTGCCATGGTAATCTAGTGCTAATGAACTGTTTAAAATTTAGCAGTGTTAAAAAAACTTTAACAATCTAAAAAAACTTGCCCGAAAAACACTAAAAAAATCTCAAAGTCCAAAGTTATATAATTATTTTTATTTCCAAAACACCAAAAATATACCTATTGTTTTGCTGGTAGTAGGATAGTAGTTGGTAGTGCCCCACTACCAACCGAAGATACTATAGAGGTAAATTAAAATCGGCATATTTTAAAGGTACCAGAAGAGATGTATCACCGTCACTTCCTCCTCTACTAACCCAAAGAATGTCGAATTACGTGCTGCTATTAGTTGGCTATTATCATGCGCAGTCACTCACAGGTGGTACATTAGCTGCATGACAATACACAGTCTTGCTTTATTTCTGCTGAGGCGGCTAATGGACGCTGTGCATTATTAATGCCTGCATGTGAGAGGCGAACTACTCCATGTTTTAGCTGTGGATGCGAGGTAATAAAGAAGCTGAGCTGCTGCATGCGTATCGGAATACTGCAGAAGCGACGGATCAAATGAAATATGTGTGGAAACCTTAGAGGAGGAGTGGAATCTTATTTCAACTGACTTGGATTGGACTCGATCACCAGAGACGAGGCGAATTGAATACACACAAAACGCTTTATTTCTTGGAGTATTTATCATTCTTCTTTTTGCAAAGTAATGTCGAGGTGCGTAGTTATTCGAAGTTTTTGTTTTGTTTTGTCTTCACACCACTAGAAGTTTAAAAATATCAGACAACAGCAGAGCACACACTTTTAAGCTTATACTGGACCAAATAATGACGCACATTATTATTCCAGTGTACGGCATTATTTAGCCCAGTTAGCTTGGAATGTTTTTTTGAAAATCATACTGGTGTGTAGTGTAGACAATTAACTATAAAAAAATTGAAGAATCGCGCGTATCTAAGAATTGAAGAGCTCCCCGGAACAAGGATGAATGTGACATTTCTTAAATTGTTTAAGAACCACCAAAAACCAGCCAACACCAGATAAACCACCAATGTAAACCAGACATTTTAATTCTTCTTTTAGAGGGGAAATGTTCAATATTTCGAACTTAGATTGCGTCGCGTTTAAAGCAAAAAAACGCGTTTTGAAAAATGGGTCACATTCATCCTTGTTCCGGGGAGCTCTTCAATTGGATCCATTTTGTGTGGATTCTATCCCCCCCTCCTCCTACAGATGGTATAATTTTAAATATTACTATGCTGGAATCCGGAATATCGCCAAAAGTATAACTCGATCAAGTAAAACTGTATAAAAGTGTTTCAATAATCAATAATCAATGTGTGATTTTGTTTCCAGGCGTTCTCACCATGCCGCCTGTTCCTGCTCACCGCTAAAGTCCCGACCAGGGTGAGTACCTAACAGACTCGCGTGCTCACTAGTCATTAGCAACTCCTCCCAGACTGATAACAATGCATCATGTCAATCTACACACCTTCCTTTCATCACTGCTCTTTGTCTTCTTCATGCTCATCCATTTGTTAATCATCGTGTGCCTTCGCATGCAAGCTCATGGCATGGGGACTAATGGGGACCATCATTTGTCATGTAACATCAGTATCAGATAAAAGCTAACTGTATTTTAGTTTCAATGAAAATGTAGTACCAATGGTAGTACAATTTAATAAGGTAATCATTTTTAAGACGGCTGGGTAGTGAGCGTGGCCTTGAAGAGTTTTTTAATCGATTTTTATCAATATCTTCTACCAATGTAAGGCTTTGTACAAGTATTCAGAACAGTTCAATGAAAATAATTCCATAGCTTGTAATGGTTTATTAGATTTAATTTGTCCTACAGACGTTTAGTGCCCGAAAATTAGTAAAATTATGGCACTAAACATCTGTTGGTCAAAATAAAACTAATATCTTATTCCAAACTATGAAATTATTTTCATTGAACTGTTCTGAATAATAAACCCTTAGAGGAATAGTGCACCACTAATTCCTCTAAGCTTGTACAAAACCCTAGTTTGTTAACAATTTCATTGGTAAAAGATATTGATAAACATCGATTAAAAAACTCTTCAAGGCCACGCTATGTTTACCTACTCGTTATTTGCGGGATGGGGTTAGGAAGATTGTAATCAAAGGGAGAAAGGGAGAATAAATTTGACTTTGTACAGCAATTCAGCGGAATTTTAATATTACTTTCTTCTGTTTTCGTTCCTTTCAAGTCTTGTGTCTTTATTGTGAACTGTAAAATGGTAATTAGTTTAATTATTTTGTTTTTATTACACCTCTTAATGTTCAGACTTCCACGTAATTAATAATTAACTTGTTTTTAATTAGCGGCGGTGTTTTGTGTGTGGCTATACTTGTCTGTTTTCACGGTGCTGCGCCGGCTACAAGAAAACTAATGACATGCAGATGGTTATTTACGAGCATTGATAGGGCGCTGCTAGAAACTCAAGTGCTCGAAGCAAGTGATAAGTTATGAATGAAATGTTGACGTGATAAGAGAATGATGTCATACTCAGGAATTATTAGAATAATAGATTCCGTAGCTAATCTTGTTTCGTAGCTATGATGCAACAGGTGCAACTTATGATAATAAGATTAAATTAACAATGTTATTTATTCTGTATTATGGCAGAAAGTATTGAAAAATATGTTCGAGAAATTGAAAATTTAACCAAAACTAAAATATATTTCGTGGTAAAATTTGAAATTTAACTTCATCACGAAATGCCAGAGGATGATGTTGAAACATAATATGGACTCAAATTAGTTTGTATGAATTAATGATTTTCATTCATTATGTTGAAGATCTATTGACTTGATCTTTGGTTTTCTAAGTCAATTTGTTTTGTTGGTGCCTCATCATAAAGGTATTTTCTTAAGAGCTTTTCAGGGGCTTGTTGAAGAAAGAAAGTGATATGTGTAGATTCATGACTAGAGGTGTAGGTACATTATTTATTTACGAGAAGATGATGCAATATTGCTAAAAAATAATTACTTGAAAGGCTGAAGGCCATCGAAATGAATTTGAATAAATTTTGCTCCACCAACCATCAAGACTCAATACATGCTGACATAGATTCTAGACTATTGGAGACTTGTCTGTTGTTTTTAGCCACATATTTTTATGGGTTCCTTAATCTTAATCTTCATCTATGAGGATATTAATTCCTAATCTTTTTAATCTGTAATTTATAGTGTTTCTGTTGTATAATATTACATAACAAGAACTGTCATTCATTAATTTAAAAAAATCAGTCTTTCAACATTGTTATCCCTGCCATAGTGAAAGGCAGAAGTTGTCACATTCTGAAATCATCTCTTGTACCAATTCAATTACCCAAGAACCGTAGAGATATGTCAGTGTCTAAGTCGAAAGTACCAGCTATCGGAATTGATCTCGGAACCACCAACACCTGCGTCGCTGTTTGGCGTAATGGCAGAGTGGAAATCATAGCGAACGACCTCGGAGAGCGAATCACTCCCAGTTGCGTTGCTTTCAATGACAAGGAGAGATTCTTTGGCAAACCAGCTCTGCAACAAAGAACGAAGAACCCGAAGAACACGGTGTATGACGTGAAGAGACTGATGGGTCGCAGGTTCGAAGACCCAGAGGTGCAAGAAGACATGAAGCGCTGGCCGTTCAATGTGGTGGATGTCGAAGGGAAGCCCAGGATCCAAGTGGAGTACAAAGAAGAGACGAAGACGTTCGCTCCGGAGCAGATCAGCGCGATGATTCTGAGGAAGATGAAGGAGGTTGCAGATAAGTTCTTAGACAGTGATGTGAAAGACGCCGTCATCACTGTGCCGGCTTACTTCAACAACGCTCAGCGACAAGCGACGATAGACGCGGGGAAGATCGCGGGGCTGAATGTTCTGCGGATAGTCAACGAGCCGACTGCGGCTGCGCTGGCTTACGCTCTCAGCGCTCCTCCTGAGAAGAAGAGGAATGTCCTCATCTATGACCTTGGAGGAGGGACCTTTGACGTTTCAGTTGTCAGTATTGAAGAAGGTCCTAAGATCAAAGTACTGTCAACCACTGGTGACACTCACTTAGGAGGCAGTGATTTTGACGGTTTGCTCGTAAAATTCTTGGCTGAAAAGTTCAAGATAGAAGAGAAGAAAGATGTATTTGAGAGTGCTAAAGCACTGAGTAAACTTAATAAGGCCTCTGAAGATGCAAAAATATTACTATCTTACAGACTCACAACGGATGTTGTAGTCGGCGGTCTCATGGATGGAATTGATTTTGAACCCATCTTGACCCGAGCTCAATTCGAGGAGATTTGTTTCGATTCACTGAAATCAACCCTCGCCCACGTGAAGACAGCACTGGAAGACGCCAAGCTGACGAAGGACGACATCGATGACGTTGTACTTGTCGGAGGTTCGTCGCGAATCCCGATGGTGAAGAAACTCCTGACACAATTCTTCCCCGGTAAGACCGTGAAAGAGACGATCAACCATGACGAGGCAGTCGCCTACGGTGCTGCCGTCCAGGCGGCAATATTGACGGGAGACACTGGCATGGAGTTCAAAGACTTTGTGTATGCAGACGTAAACGCTCTCTCTCTGGGAGTTAATAATTCGGAAGGGATTTTTAACGTAGCTATACCCAGAAACACAGGCATTCCTTTTCATCATACCTTGAGTCGCTGTACTTCCGTAGACAATCAAACGAACATGTTGTTTAAACTGTATGAGGGTGAGAAGAGAGTAGCAAAGGATAACCATTATCTTGGGAAATTCACTCTGTACGGCATTCCTCCAGCACGTGCTGGAGAGGGTCTAGTTTCCCTGACTTTCATCCTTGACGAGAATTGTGTTCTCAACATAACGGCTGTTGAGAGGATAACGAGGAAATCGAAATCTGTCTCAATAAACATGAAGGGATCTTGTATGTCTGAGGCAGAATTGAAACATGCCATTGAAGAACTGGAAATCTACCACCGAGAAGAACAGGATAACTGCAATAAGTGTCTTAACTAATTTTGTGAACTCTGTGGCACGATTCATTAAAAGAACAGGTTTCAAAGCATAAAAAGCATAAGAAAGTTTGCAGGCATCATAACACTGTTTTAATCAATGCTGCGTGGATGAAAGTGTAATGCCAGGGGAATGTTTTCACAATTAGTAGATCTGTTGACAAACATTGAGTTGACTTGAGTTGTTGTCGACGGCGATGACACGGAGGTGGTGTTTATTGATGAGCACCTCGACCATACAATGAACACACGTACAGCCGATCGTACAGAAACAGTACCTACTGCTGACATTGCGCCACATTGAACACGAGAATTGGGCCAGGAGAGAATGACTTTGGACCAGATTTACGAGTAATATGCATAGCTAGAGGGATGGTCTAACATGGTCTAACAGTGCTGACATACTTCAATTAAAAAGTTGATACCTCGGGTGAAATTATTCAAACAAGGAAATCCTTGCTGTCCTTGATGTTCATCCCATCGTTCGGATCTTTAGACATTTATAGACCTTGACATTACAGTAGGTACAATGTTCTGCTCAGAAAAGAGAGTGAGTCAGGATCTAAAGGTTTATTACTAATACTTTATATACGTCATACTTAAAAAAAATGTTTTTATAATTTTCTTATTGTTTGTATATTTTATGTGCTATTAAAATCTTGCTTATTAATGACTCTTTTCTCTGCGTTCAGATCGACTCCCACTTCCACTACCTGGAAATCACCGCAGTCGAGAGCAAGAAGACAAACCAGCTGTGTCTCACCGTGGGCGACAAGCTGTACTCGTTCCTCACGCCCGACGACGTGCCGGGGGCCTCCGAGGCGGTGGACAACATGATCATGGCGCTGGCGACTGCCATTCGGAACATCTTCCCCACCGTTCCGTTACAGCACATCATTCGCAAGGTGAGGAGCAGTGCTCGATGTTCAGGCTGAAAGAAAGGAAATTCAAACAGCAAAAGTGATTCTTAACCAGATACAACGTCCCCCATAAAATTGGATGCATGTCACAATTGCAGATTGTCTGTGAAGGTCTTGTATGACTGGATCGGTAAGTTAGATTACTCAAGGAAGTGGTGAATGTTACATAAATATTGTTAAAAGGAAGTGGGAAACTGACATTTATATAAGGAAATATTACTGTAACCACAAGAGAATCTTCATGAAATTGCCCTATTTCTTAACAGTTTTGAATTATGTTGTAAAACATTCTCGTAGAACATAATTTACTTACAGTTTATTAAAAATATATTATGATTTTATTATAATCAAATTGTGATTCTGATGCTGTAATTTACCTGTACAGCTAATTTATTTTATTTCTTATCAAGCGTTTATTCGCATAACATAAATGTATCAATACACTACAATTTTGTTTTCTCGAGTAAAACTCCTGGATCTGGCGCAGGTGGACGTGTTACCGGCGCAGCGACTGCCCCAGCTGCGCGACGGCTTCGGCGGCGTGGACGGCCGGAGCGGCCCGTGTGGCGGCTTCTCGACGCAGTACGCGTGCATGTGCGACTACCACGGCATGCCGTACAGAGACGAGGTGTCGTGGGACGTCGACACCATCTACCTGTCGCACGACACAAGGGAGCTCTGTCTCAGGGACTTCGACCATCTCGATCCAAAGTACGAGCTCGGTCGCGATGATCGAGATGTGGCTAAAAGTGTTTTGTTATCTTCTTTTTCTCGATTTCTCCTTTACTTATCAATTTCACATTGCATCGATTTGCCGTTGGTTGTGCACATTTTATCCACCAATTACAGTGGAACCTCCTTAGTACCTTTAAATATGTTTTTCACCCTACTACGGTTTTTTCAAATGTCCCCCAACCCATGAGAACACATGTTAAATTATTGTTTCTATAGTACGTTTTTCACCTTAGTACGGTTTTAATCCTGGTCCCTTAAAATACCTACTAAAGGTTCCCCTGTATTTATATTTTTCTATTTTCATCTTGCTTACTAATGGAAATATCATGGGCACACATTCTGTAATTTTTAATGCTTAAATTCATGCATTGATGGTGCAAAATCTTGTAACAAACAGACTGTGCATCTAATTTGCTCACCAATCGATTTACCATCGCATTCACGGCTCTTAAAAGTTTTATTATTGTCTGGTGTCTCTTCAGGGACACACTGTGCAGTGATGTGCTGTTTTGTATCATTGAAATGGTTAATTTGTGATATGGCATCATCACACAGTGACAAGGAATTAGAATATGACAGCTTTTGATAGACCCCTATAATGTTGACATACTAATTTTCGTTATATGATGCTCGAATGAAGATCCTCCAGAGTCCTCTCGAAAGACTACAAAACATTAGTTTACTTAAAAATCCCTTCTCATATTAACTTGTATCAACTTCAATCAGTGGTTAATTTGTTAAATAATAAGTGGGCGGACGCTCAGCGATTGTCAGGGGAAATATACTTGCTTACGAAAACAATGGGGGGGTTTGGGAGGAGAATCTCCCAATACAATGTAAGGGTATGGGGTGCATAGCCCTGGGAAAATGTTGAATTTCAGTAATTAATTTGGTGTCTTTCTACGCGATACGTTCTACGATTTGCAGCCAATATTTACTCTTCCAAAATAAGTTGGTGGACGGTCTCCACCCTGAAAAAATAGTGAGCTTCCGCCCCCAAATTCTCGTTGAGCACTCCGCTTTTTACAACTGACACTTACGTTCTTCGTGATGTTTGCAGGGACATCGTGCCGATCATTAGCGCGCTTGAATACAACACATGGTTCACGAAGCTGCGGGCGAGCAACATCAAGCTCACGCATGAGTCGCTCGACAGAGTCCTCCATGTCATGAAGAAGTCGCTGAGTCTCGAGGAGCTGTACCTCGACAACCTAGGGCTCAAGTGGTGAGGCGTTTGTTCGCTTCCGTCGGTCGTTCACACAACCGAGTGTTACTGAAAGATAGACATATTGGGCAATTACTTTTGCTTGCACTGGACATATATGTGGGTTTTGTTAAGCAGTGGTACTCAATTTTCAATCTGTTTTTGACATTCAGCATTAATATGTTCAAGTTCTTATGACATAATTAACAGATATTTGTTTTGTAGACATTGATAGCGACATTACCACAGATTAGTTTCTTTCAGACCGGTATCATGAGATGTTAGTAGTTGAATTATATATCGAAACTCCACTTCTGGGTTTATGGTTTTTATATGGTATAGTAACACGGGAATCTGGAAAGCAACATAGGGAAATACACTGTACGTTATCAAAAGTGAACATAGAAAGAAAGAGTTGGGACATTCAGGTTTACCCCTCTTCGAAGTTTGGACAGCTGCTAAACTTCAAGTCTACACCAATAGATAGAACCCGTTGATGTTTTTTCTATTCTCCTTATCTCATGGTAGGAACAGAAAGCTGACGTATAATTAGGTACCTACAAAAAAAAATTTATCCAGAAAATTTAAATACACATGCAGATGCTACATAATAGCACTTTCATTTTTATAAATGAAAAATGGTTGTAAAATGTAAATTGACATTGTGTGTATTTCCAGGGACTTTGCTCACAAGTTGTCGTTGGCGTTGATAGCCAACAACACGACGCCTCTGCACACGTTAGACCTCTCCAACAACCTCATCGAGGACAAAGGTACGTCGTGTCGCTCGTCCTGGCCGTCTCTTCGTTACGTTCGATTCACTCTCTTATTCTGATTGTTCACAAGTTTCTACTCGTCGTGTGATAAAGGCTCGAGTACAGTCATTTTAAGTGTAAAATAGAAAATAATCTTCGTTCTGTTTTACATCAAAGAATTATTCTTTAATGAACTGTTCTATATGAGGGAGTATATAAAAAGTTAAAAGTTTATTGTAAAAATTAAACAATCAAATTATGTAGGTTCAAAAAGAATAAAATATCAATGGCAAATTTGACAATAATCCGCTGGAAATAAAATAATAATCCTATAATATAGGATTAACATTTTATTTTTTGAAGTGATCTAGTGTCTAACATACATTTTTTTCATACTGACAATGAATGTGATCGAGCCTCTTTTTTCTGATCTCGATTCTTTTGAAGTGTTTTCCATGTCGTTGTTTATTAATTCGATGTCATTCTCTGTTCTGTAGGTGCATCTAGTTTGTGTGGAATTGTTGCAAAACTTATGCAAGGTGTGCATCAAATATTATATTATTTTACACTTCTCATTTCGTTCCATTTAGTTCTATCATAGCTCCATCGCATTTGGTTTGGTTGTGGTTTGCATGTTCTGATTCATCAGTGTATTCCATCATGTTTCAATATTATTTCTGCATCATCATGGTTCTGCACCGCATGGTAATAATAATCAAAAGTTAATGACATTGTTTCTTAGGCCTCGAGTACACGGGGCGATTCTTTGTCGCTCAGATGTGGTGTTTGCGGTTTGCCAAGTCTCGTTCTTGTGTCATTTTCCGTATGGACTCATTGCTTTCTCCAATGCGGGGGGGTTGGCATTCCGTAATCGCCACATCTCAGCATCAAAAGCGTCCCTCCTGTTGGCTGGCAATAAAATGGTTTTCATTCAATATCGGTGTCATTTTCTGAGTTCTTTATAGGTACTATTTAATCTGATACAGGTAACATATTATCACGTATTTAATATCAATTAGAGATTTAATATACCTAATAAATTGAGTCACTCTTTGAGATGTTATACATCACTACTTACATTATAAAATTTACATCACATCTCAGTCAGTAGCCTACTACTTATACTAATATAAAATTCATCTGGTAGGCATGTTGTACCTAACCTTCTAACTGTGTGAAAAGAGAAATAGTACCTACGTATAAAAAAGGAATTATAACTTGCAGTTTTAAGTTTACAAAAAAAGGCAAAAATGCCAAATGGAGTCGGAATGTGAATTTTGACACCTTAAAAGTTGTAAAATTCATACTTTGAAGATATTGATTCTTTTCAAGAAGATGCAATTTCCCTTCTATTGTGGTTTCAAAAAATTTACAGTGATTTTGAAAATTAGTGTGATAACATTTCTTACTTGGCATTCTAACAAAAGTCTCCACAGTTTCATTCTACTACGACACAGTCACGTGTCACCTGATTTCCGTCGCTAACGGAACGGTGGTTGCAGGTGCCAGCCACTTGGGTACGCCGCTGTCTCGGACGCCGAAGGGTCTGATCCATCTGAACCTGTCCAACTGTGGCCTGACGTCGAAGGGAGTCAACCAGTTGGCGCACGCGTTGTCGCTAAACAAGTGCATGCCGACCACGTTGACGTACCTGAACCTTAGCGGCAATAACCTGAAGGAGGAGATCAATGTGAGTTGAGATACGTCGGTAACATCGACGTTTTGAAAATTTATTGTGTTTCGGGATTTTATTTACCCAATTGATTTACTGACTTAAGATGTTTTGGTCAGAATATGTTATGCCTCTCCTTATACTGTAAAATAAAGCAAAATGTTGCCTATCAAAATATTATTAACACAGATCTGAAAGGAATTATTATTCAGTACAATTTAGATTCTGAGAAGTTGTAATTGACCATTCTTTGAACAATTAGTAGACTGATTTACAGTTCTTACAGATTTACAGATTTATTTACAGATGTAGACAAAATGTTGCATTTTTTTAAAAATATGAGAGTTTGTTAAAGTCCAACAAAGTTTGTAGTTTCTTTATTACATTTTTTTCTTGAACTAAAACCTTGTAGATTGTTTAATTAAAAAAAGAAGGTCATAATTTAAAATAAATCGGCAAAGGGTGACATAGAGAGTATGCGTAATAATAAGTAAACGTTTGTTTCAGAATTTGTGCAACTTTTTAGCGCAGCCAAATCAAGTCACGCACTTAGATATATCGGGAACTGACACGACTTTAGAATCGGTAAGTTTTCCTCAGTGTTAATTTTATGTACATAAAAACTTATCCCTGTTTATATAAAAAAGAGAATGCTGTGTGTTTGACCGAGATATGTTGCGCAGCTGTTCGGCGCGCTGCTGCGAGGCTGCGCGACGAACCTCGTCCACCTGAACGTGTCGCGCAATGTGTTCAGCACGAAGAAGGCGAAGGAGGTGCCGCCGTCGTTCAAACAGTTCTTCACAAGCACGCTTAGTCTCAAGTACCTGAACATGTCGCTGTGCAAGCTGCCACTGGAAGCACTAAAGTACGTAGCAACATTTCCCCGTCACTTACATACAGTGGGGGCTTTTGTGAAGACAGTTCACAGATTCAGATGCTAAATAAATAGTCCTTTTTCTGCTATAAACTTTGGGCTCAAAACATATTGATAATGACTACCTAAATCGAAAGAATATCTGAAACATTATTGAGGTTTATGATATTCATCATATTTTTTAGATTCAAAGATCCAAAACAAATACAATTTGTATTCTCTACATTCTTATTTTTTGTGACGTTTTTATGAAGTAAAACGGTTTTTTAGTGAACCAATTTGAAACAAATGCATTGTTTTGACAGACCAGAGAAGGTGAATAAAAGCTACATAAAGATGCTCCAATCTCGGGGTTATTGCATATGTTTTAGCAGTTGTAAATTCTCTCAAGTCCATGTTACCAGAGTGAAACTTCAATGAAGACTTTTGACAACTTAATCGTCAAAACATATAAATATACATTACGAGTGGAGACCACTGATGTAGATTCTATCCCCCTGTCTTGTTGCACTGTCAGTGATGCATGCCGATGCTCCTCGCCTCATGTTAGTGTGTGTGGATCGTCTGACTGAATGCACTGTGTCGTAGGAACCTGCTACTGGGTCTGGCGTGCAACGAGTCAACGGTGGAGATGGCGCTGGACATGAGCTGCAACAACCTCGGCGCACAGGGCGCGCACGTGCTGGAGTCGTGCGTGCACGGCGTGCGCTGCATCTCCACTCTTGACATCAGTGAGAACAGTGAGTGGAGCGTTGCCTTTAGATACCATCCTGGTTGACTCAACCATTATCCTGGTGTATCATATCTTCGATTCAGAATGGCGCTAGTTGGCTCTGGTACTAATGCTCTGTGGCGGTTAAGAGTCGACAGGACTCGCAGAAAATTTCGATTCCGATGTGAAAAAAATCTTAGAAATGCATGAAAATGCATTAGCTCTGGGTTGTACGTGACATTTGTGACATTTAATCGTGTGTTGCATATATACTGCTGTGAAGTAAGTTATTTTAATTCAAATATTGAAAACCACAAAAAACCATAAAAAGGCGGCCCCTACTTTTTTCTTAACGGCTTGACCGATTGTTTTCAAAATTTAACAGCTTAGAGATAAAGAGTAAATCTGTGCCTCTAGTGATCCAAAAAAATTATAAAATTTATTTTTTCTCGTTTTGAGGAAGTGCTAACATGGGCAATATATTAGTCTTTTTGGCACCACTGCCCTGAAAATTCTAAACAAAAAATTACACTTTTGGCTCACTAGAGGCACAGATCTATTATTTATCTATAATCTGTGAAAATTTGAAGACAATCGGTAAAGCCGTTTAGAAAAAAGTAGGGGCCGCCTTTTTGTGCTTCATAAAACATGGATTTCATCAAGTATCGTAGACTCTTAAGGGTTCGATTCCCATAGTTTCCCTTCCTGAATCTGAGGTCTTTCATAGTTTGAGAATTCATAGTTAATAAAGTTCCGTACTAATAGCGTTGGAAAATTTTCCGATATTTTTTTAAAATTGAATGTTGGGAAGTTAATTATGTGCTGCAATGTGTAGGACCCTAACTGAGTGTTTACATCAACATAAATTAGCAGAAAAAAGAGAATAGACCACAATTTAAATTATCTAGTTAGCTCTGATTTTCAAAAAATTTCATATGCAGTACCGTGATCCTAATATCTATTAATGTTTTTCAACAATGGATCATAACATAAATAGATATGAGGATCACGGTACTGCATATGAATTTTTTGAAAAGCAGAGCTAACTAGATAATTTAAAATGTGGTCTATTATCTCCATTTTTCAAAATAATAGTTTTATCCTGCCAATACGTTCAAGGGTAAGTTGTGATGTGGGGTTATTATTTACTATTTTATGACCGTTCGGCGTTCATTCATTGATTCCTATGTTAAATTGTTATGTTAAATTTATGACTAATACTAATATCAAATAATTAATGTAAAAGTGACCATATGGTATGCCAGAACAATTGTAGAACATATTTAAAAAGCAGAAAATTTTCCGATTTATAATTTTTTGGAAAATTAACATCTCTACTATACTAATAGCCCTTGGCCACCTCCTTCCCACCGTCCTTATTAATTCTTCGTCATAGCCTCTCAATCATCATAATCATTCATCATTTCATATCATTCTATGGTCCTAGCTGCAGAACGGTATGAATTTAAAGTCCACTCAACGCTGTGCTTTGTGTTCAGATATGGACGCTGATCTGGCGTCTGTGGTGACCGCGGTGAGCAAGAACAAGT
This sequence comes from Leuctra nigra, assembly GCA_934045905.1. Taxonomy (NCBI): domain Eukaryota; kingdom Metazoa; phylum Arthropoda; class Insecta; order Plecoptera; family Leuctridae; genus Leuctra; species Leuctra nigra. The sequence continues at coordinate 11,866,614 of OW203768.1, forward strand.
CCATCAAGCACTTGCACATGGGTCGAAACCTGACCAACATGAAGGCGAAGAACGTGTCGGCCGTCATGGATGCGTTGGTGCAGATGATACAGGTACAGACTCGTGCAGATGTTCTTATTCTGTGCTGAATAGCTTTCTTCATGATTTAATATAATAATAATAATAATAATAATGTAATTTATTGAGCACATAAAATAGGTACATAATTGGTCTGTATTCAACAATCGAGTCGTTGATCTTCCATACATCCATCTCTTCTCTTCAGCTGCTTCACATCTTCACCATTTACCTACTTCTTCTTAATTCATAATTAATAGTCATTAAAATTGTGCTTCAATATCAGTGGTAATATTGGAAGAACATCCAAGCATTTGCTTTTTAGCTGAGGGAAAACCACTGAAAAAAAATATTCTCAGCAGGATGTAATCTTGATTCTCGTCTTCCAATATCATTACTTCACGAATTCTCTTTCTTGAATGATAGCGAGTTTATCCTTAACGAGCGTCTTGAAAGCTTTTAAACTTAGGGTCTGCTCTTCTGTTGTTGTTGTGTTGTATGCTACTGAGGCTGAATAGGAAAAACAGTTCTTGAATTTTTTTACTTCGATGAGTTCCAAAGTCTAGCTTATCTTTGGACCGCGTGTCTCGTAGGTGAATATCATGACGCTTTCTCAACTTATCATTTAAAAACTTTGGCTCTCCCGTTCTCAATATCTTGTGCGTTGCGCATGTTAAATGTAGGCTTCTTCTCGCTTCCATCTTTAGCCAATGAAGTTTTTGAATGTAGGGACTTATATGGTGTCTTCTCTTAATATTGAATACAAACCTAGCACAAGAATTCTGGACTTTTTGAATACGACCTACATCTTTCTTCGAAATACACGGTCCGTAAACGATGTCACAGTAATTCAAATTAGATATTATAAGTGCCTCAACAAGCTTGCTTTTTGTTGATCTTGTCAGAATTTGTTTAAATCTTTGCATTGTTCGTAGTTTGCCGTAAGCTTTGCTATTTGCTTTCTGAATATGATCTGAGTAAGTCATTTGGCTGTCCATTATTAAACCTAAATTCCTTGCATTTTCTGAAGTGGGAATAATAGAACCATTTATATGTAGTTTAAATTCACTATTAAGTATTTTGATCCGTTGACATTTGTTCCCTATAATCATTGATATGGTCTTCGAAGTGTTTAAAGAGAGTCCTTGACTTTCACTCCATGCAGCAATAGACTGAAGATCTTCGTTTATTTTCTCTTGTGCTGCAGCTAGATCTTGAGGGCGAAAGGTATATAGAAGCTGGGTATCATCTGCAAATTTGTGTATTTTGCAGTGTTTCACACTCTCATCGATATCAGTTGTGTAAACTATGAACAGTAGTGGAGCGATACTTGAACCCTGTGGTACTCCTGTTCTATTTTCCCTTGGCATTGATACGTTATTAGCTGATAATTTTACCCGTTGTTGACGTCCGGTGAGGTAACTTGCAAACCATTTAATTCATACTCTATGAATGAACAGCTGGAAATTGTAGAGATCCTATATAGAAAAAATTAGGGGAATTCTTCCCCCCTAATGGTGGGAGGGGGGGGGGGGATCCCCTCTAATTAGGTGGGATTAGGGAAAAATATTGGAATTTTCATATTCACATGATTTTTATTATGTTTTATTTAATTTTAGGTTTGTTTTTAGATTTTGTGTTTTTTCATTTGCTATTTTTGGTAGTGATTATTTTTATTTTTCATATTTTTGCCATTTTATTGACCTGTTATGTTCTAAAGCAACATGAATCTTTCATATTTTGTTTTAGATTTCTGATTTTGTCATTCTCTGTTCTTAATTATTTTTTGTTTGTTTACGTCTGATTTCATTTTTTTAAGTTTTCGTTTTGGTATTTTTTATATTATTTATTTCAAGACCAGTATGAATGATATTTCCTTATTGTCTTTAGGAATTTGTACATTTCATAAGATTTACTTTTTTTTCATTTTGGAAGTGAACACTGGTCTTTTAGTTTTCACTTCTCAGGCTTCCCTTATAAATTGATCAACCATCTACTCCTCGGGTAAACCTCTGAAACGCCATCGTGTAATGGTCATTCTCTCGGCAGGAGGAAGACTGTGTCCTGCAGTCGCTCTCGATCCCCGACTCGAAGCTGAAGTCGGACCTGTACAACCTGATCAACGCGCTCGGCAGCAACCAGTGCATCCAGAGCATCGACATCGGCGGCAACATGATGGGCGACGGCGGCGCGCGGCTCCTGGCCAAGTCGCTGCAGATCAACAACAGGCTACGGAGCATCCACTACGACAGGAACAACGTCACGCTGCTCGGCTACTGCGACATCGCCTACGCGCTCGAGAGGTACGCATACACATAGTCTTCTTTCTTATTAAGCGAGCCGCACTACTGTACTCTTACGACACTTTCTCATTTTCTTATATTTTTTTGTATTTTTGTAGGCAATGCCCAGGTTAAACTGTTCAACCAATCAATTTGAAATTTTGAACACACACTAATGTAATAAGAGCTATCTTAGGTATAGTTTTTTAACGACGTCCTGTGATTGGTTGAAAATAAAAAATGGAACCGTTTGACTGATTGACTTAAAATTTTGTGCTGTTATTGGAACGAACAATTTAGGTGGTTTTGACAATTTTCAGAAAAATCTGTCACGATCTTAAAGAGTTTTTGTCATTAGACTTTCACATTTTATGCCTGTGCTGCTTGTTAAATTTAGTTCATAGAAATTTCAAAGCATTTATCGCTGCACATTGACACATTTTATCAGGTCATCTTCCTCTATTTCCAAAAAAAATTGAGATGTGTACTTGTATTGATGAATGGGAAAGTAGATCAACTAACTAACTGACATGTTCTCAGCAACTACACGGTCCGCTACATGCCGTACCCGATCCACGACGTGGTCCCGTGCATGAAGACCAACGCGGACCGGACCGAGTCCGTGATGCGTCGGATCCAGGAGCTGCTGCACCGCAACGTTTCGCCCAAGAAGTACAGCAACGGCCAGGCGTTCCGGCTGCAGCAGGGCTTCCTCCTGAGCAGCACGCAGCAGATGGTGGACCGCCTGGTCGTGCAGACGCAGGACACCATCAGGCAGCTGGCACAGGAAAGCACCGACAACAACAACGACATCAACCACGCCACGGGGCTCATACAGGATGCGGACAACTCGAAACAGGTGCGTTATTCCGTCACGGTATTTAATACATCAGCCTTCCTTGGTATCAAAATCTATTACACTTCCCGTGGGGCCAGATTCACAAAGATTATTATATTTATAGGTATCTCGTAATAGGCATTATCTTTTGATTTCATACCAAAACCACAATGTTCAATGAAAGATAATAGAAAAGAGGAGATAGATAATACTTAGAGATACGGAAATGTAGCATTAATTATTGGTTTTCATAGCATTAATTATTGTAAATTTAGCATTAATTCGCATTAATTCTTTTAAAAATAGCATTAATTTAGCAAAATATCAAAATCTGTTTCTTTTTCGGGGTTAATGCCCTAATATTAATTAATGAGTGTTTAATTAATCATGAACAAGATTACACTTAATATATTAAGCATATTTGTTGCTCTTTCCTGAATAGCTATGGATTTGCTGCGATCTATATTGCACCAAGACACTTGACAGAAATGATGAAGGCAAGTCCTAGTGTCCTTGAAGGTCAGTGACCTGGCTGGGTAGGGAGGGGTAGGTAGGGGAGGGGAAATGAACATCTGCTTTGGTGACTGGGTTGGTTCCGGGGGAAGGGGAACAGAGGGGTAAAACCTGCTTCAGCAGCTGTTTACATATTTTCAGATGAATTTCTGAGAAATATTACAAATGAATGTTTGATTATTGGAATAAAAAGGGAAAAAGTATACATTTAGCAGTGAATTCTTCTTTTTCGCGCCTATTTCGCTAATACAGTAACAATTCGCATTAAAAGGCATATATCGCATTAATTCGCGAAAAAGAACACTACTCTAAACGCCCCCAAACACCATGAAACATAAAGAAAACACTTCAAATATTTCTTAAAACAACATTTAATTCTTGTCGCCTATTTCGTTAATGCGAAATTTCCGTATCTCTAATAATACTTTTTGTGAATCTGGTCCATGGACTTCTGTCACATATCCCCCCCCCCCCCCCCCCCCCACCTCTTTTAAATAAAAAAATAAGTAGCTACCTACAGCGGCACCAATTTCGATTTCTGACAACATGATTTTTTTCTACCTACCTAGGTATCCTAGCCAATTTACAAACTTAAATATCATATTTCTTTTCACAAATAAAATATATGTTGATTCTGGGAAGTATTACATTCCTCACCTACTCATGTCGTTTCTATGTCACACGAAGTTACAAAAATGCAATAAAAAATGTAAAAGGCCCCGTTATTTCAGTCAGCGGAAGGATGTTGTGTGATGGCATTTGGTTCCTTGTTCCTCTCAGGTATTCCTGCATTCTCCCCGGTATTCCTTCTCTCTTCCTGATGTCCCTGTCTCCCAGTGGTCCTGCATTCGCCCAGGTATTCCAAATACAAGCTTGATCTTAAAAAACAAATGTCTCGTAAATGATCGCAATAAAGCAAGTCTTCATATTCGAACAGCTGTTACCGCGGCTGCAAGAAGTGGTGCAGCGTCGCGAGGAGGCCGGCAACCCGGTGGACCTGAAGCTGAAGCAGACGGTGGAGGAGCTGCACTCCGTGATCGTCTCCTACCTGGACGTCACGTTGGAGAGCATGATGCAGTGCGCGCTGGAGCAGTGTCCCACGGTGCTCGCCGAGGAGCGCGTGCAGCAGGAGATCAGGAAGATGTGCCGGGAGAAGAACTACCTCGCGATGGAGTTCGTCGCGACGTGCGTGGCGGAGCAGGCCGGCACCGACATCATGAACAGGATCAAGTGAGTGGACGGTATCTTGTCGTTGCCGATCATGTTAGTACTCAGTATCCACAGTCTGTCACAAGAAGGAATCTAGGTAGTACACCCACGATCAGAATAATTGACGGTCAAGTGTTAAATTGGAGCTCGAATCACCGTCAATATTTGTTGAATGGCAAAACAATTATTAGGTATGGGGTGGTTTGTTAGTTCTTATTAGGGTGTTCTTATTTGATTAATTCCTCTTATAATGGAGCCTATTTTTGTTGTTTATATTTCCATACTCTTGTTGTACAGAGAATGTAGTTCTGATATTTTAGAGCTGCTTACTTAACAGACCGTGAGGCAACATCAATCCTAAATAAATTTTATCTTCCAAAATTATGTATAATTTATGTCGTGAACGCCTAAACTCTTCTAAACATTTATTTGGAGTCATCACATTTATTCTGAGCTGAATGTAAAATAATTATCTTTTTGCTTTGTGACAACCTTAAACTTTATTTTTAAGTTCGAGTCTGTTTAGGATTGCATGTCTACTATTCGTTAGTCATGCGAGGCCATATGAAGGTTGTCATTAAAATGTAGGTTTTTGGAACTAGTACACGTACCTAGGTTATGTTTAAATGTGAGTCACAGTAATTATTAAAAAATTTAGGTATGATAAACATAAGATAACATTAGCTAAAGATAAGGAACAGTCAAGGCAGTTAACTTGCTGTGCCAATAGTTGTTGGATGCCTGTTATCTATAGAGGTATTCTACAACTGTAAGCTTTATCGTTTTGACACATCAGGATGTCGATGGAGTTGACACCTTGTTTCTTTCACCCGCAGTGAACTGAACCTGGCAGTCGCGGCGCATGTATCCGATCGCATCACCGACGAAGTCATCGAATCTCTCTCCAGGAGCCACAAGTCATTGGTGAGTCATGTTAGAATAAGCTCTTGTCATTTGTTAGAAGCTTCAGTGTGCATTTAACATGTCTTCAAGTAGACACTTGCTCAACTGGGAAAAGCCTCACCGATGACCTTGACGCGGTGGTGGGACTTAAGGGGCCAACTCACATTACGAGTTGGTCCCAACTAAGTGCAGTTCAGGGTCTACCCTCCTCAAATTTGCAGGCCCCTCGGGCCGGCCTCCCCCCTCAAGATGGTGATCCCCCTGAAATCGGGTCCCACCGGTACAAAGCCTCCCTCCCCCCCGGTCTGTCCCCATTCTGAACTGGCTTTCCCACCAGTTTCAGACTACCCTGGATTGGGCCCGTTTGGTCGACCCCTCCCCATGTCCTCCACTTATTATCAACAAAGTTAAAATTCAAAATTAATATGCGCAAAATGACCTAGTTGTCGACGCGCCGTTAAACAATAATAATCTAATCTACATCAACTGGGAATCATATTTCTGAATATAACAAGCATTTAAATTACAAACACACACAGACAGAGAATTCAGCCCTCTTCTTTTAGGTTACCAGCCCTTGTGAATAATTCTCTCCAGTTACCTGGATCTAGGGTTAATGCCAAGTTGGACTGGGGGGTTATTCTAAATTCCCTTGTCGTCTCGTATCAATTGACACAGCGTCACTACCATGTTAAATAGATAGCAGTGAGACCGTATCAATTGAAACGAGACGACAAGGAAATTTAGAATATAGTACACTGTTAAAAATTTCAATGTTATTTTACATATACTGTATATGGCAGCCAGGTTCTCCAATACAATATATGTAAAATTGACACTACATTGAATTGTTAAAATTACAAATGCATGTAGTGTTATTTTAACTTGACAGTTCATGAATTTTTAGTCAACCAGGTACATGTATTAAAACAACACTGACCCCTATATTTGTCAAAACATCATTGGAATTATATCACTACATTGTAATGTTAAAATTACAAATGCATGTAGTGTTAAGTTAAAACCAAAAAAAATTATTTGTATTGATTACTCAACCAGTTTTAATCAGATTTCATTTCTGTAAACGGAATTACATAGACAATTCTAGGTATGATCAGTACACTAATACAAATTATTTCACCCCAACTGGCCTCGAACTCGCAATCTTGTGTGTTGAACCTCATAGCGCTAACCCCGGGACCACGGCGCCAAGTGAGGAACAGAGCGGTTGAAACTGTTCTCGATCAGTTGAGTTAGAAAGTTGTGTTTGTGGGCAAAATTTATTTTCATGAGTTATGAACATAATGATAATAGAGTTTATGAATTTCATAAGTCTGTAAGTTATGTCTCTTTATTACTTACCGTCATTTTAGATGTGCAATGAAATACCATACATTGGACTGTTAAAATTACAGCGGATGTATACCTGTGAAGTTATCTCCTGTCACTGTCTAATTGCCGGCTCAGCGGAGATGTCAGTTGACATCCGTGATCATTAGTAAGAGGGCTAACGCGTTCAGGTAGAAAAGCGCACATTGTATGATATTTTAGTTGCAACTGGACTATTATCTTTTACTCTTCTCAGCCTGTGTTTATTTAACACAACAATTTCGTTTAAAATGAACAACTTTCATGATAATTTAAATGATACTTTGTAGCACTAAACTAAAATTACCTATATTGTCAGTGTAATTTGAAAAAACATATACACAATTGTATATTAAACGCTACAATGTCTATGCAAAATTACAATATTTTACTACAGTGTAGTGAATGTGCTTCAAACCTTCAAGTGTGACAAGTAATTGAGAAATCCTATTGACAAATTGAAAGTGTCTCAGTTATTTATTAATTTAGTAATTATTGTCATCAGACTTTCTTTTTAATGATAGAATCAGGATGTGATCTTGATCACTGCTGGAGGCCAAGTCTTGAAACTTACGCTTTCAGGACGCAAACGCTCTAGGACGTCATAAAGTACCATTTACTGTAAGAATGACGACCTTGAAATCTACCTTTGACTGTTTAGCTTAATTTTGAATAAGGTTTAATGACTGTATAATATCTGTAATAATAATTATAATGTTTATAAATTGTTTGCAATAGATTGCTGGATGACAATCAAATAAGTGGCTTGACTTTATGTTTCAATGTCGATCACTCTTACAGTAAATGGGACTTTATGACGTCCGAGAGCGTTTGCGTCCTGAAAGCGTAAGTTTCAAGACTTGGCCTCCTGATTTTATGTAGCGGAAAAATATGTGATTAGAAGAACCCTGCCTTTTCATTCTTATAATCTAGATATTGTTTTGGGCCTCAATTGTCTTTGTGTAGAAGTAAGTACATAACCTCTATGATAAATTTCATGTTAATCTTTTCCTTTCATTTGTCACGTTCGTCAAACTAATAAAAATATTACAACTTATGATTCAGTACTCAATCGGTAATTACTCAATAAGCCTTTTATAAGCCAGATATCACTGTATTTATTGTGACGTATACCTACTAATATTTTCAGGCCTGCCCGGTATTACCAACTGAAAGATTAGCTGGATTATTTCTAGATTAACTGAACTATTGATTAAATTAAAATAAATGTCACATACATTTTTAAGTGGGTACTTGCTTGGCTGTGCCGCCAATTTAATCCTAATAAGAGATTATTAACTGACCATAACAAAATCAGACATTCCATCTATTTTGACCACTGACAGCTGTTTGTAAATGAGAATGACAAAAGATACAGTCAGACTCATTAAATTTCCACTGATTAAATGCAGGACCCCTCATTAATTATTCACTGCATAGACCAGAGCCAACTATGTAATTACAGAAAATTAAGTTGTACATTATATTTAATCTATCATCCAAGTTCCATTAAATTTTGGCCCCTATTCTGTAACAAAAATGAATCATTTTGGACTGAAATCATTTGACAATGATGGGCCCTGAAGTGGCAGTTGTGTCCACCAAATAATTTTCATTTGTAACAGCTACATAAATTAGGTACCGATTATTTAACTTCTATATTTAACTTATTTTTTGATTTGTAAGTAACCAAATAGAAACATGAAACCCCCAAAACACGGAGTGTAGCGCAAGAAGTACGGCAATATGACTGATTGGCTCATCCTCGATCACGTAGCCTGTCACAAGTGTTCTCGTGAACGAGAATACTCATAAAACCTGTCAATGTCTCTCTACAGCTCGGCGACGTGTCGAAGAAGCGATCGTCGACGCCTGACGTGTTGCGCACGCGGTCGCGCGGCTCGTCTAACTCCTCCCACAACGACGCCAGCGAGACGTTCTCATTGGCCGACACCTTGAGCCAGCAGTCCGACCAGTCACCGATGGTAAGCCAGTCGTTTCCGTTGTCTGTTCGTTAATAAGGTGATTCAACTCTTGATGGCTTCTTAATCATCCCGTTGTTAAACAATTGCTAATAACAATTTACGTGCTATCTAACCTACCTATATGTTGTTTTTTTCCCATTGCTAAGGACAATATGGGAGAACCTCTCCTCTGCAGTTTACATAATTAGATTTTTTTCTTGTATTTTCAATTTTGGGCTTAGAACCCTTTAGATTTTAGAATGTTTTCTAAGTACTTATGTACTCACTTTTATATGGGAGAGATTAATAAAAATTTAAGTTTCATTGTTTTGTCATCTGATTCTGCTCCATGAGAGAATGGGATTAAAATCTACATAAGAAGGCTTCATTTCTTGGGGTATTCATACGTTTTAACACCTTCCAAGTTGCCAGAAGTTCAATTTGAAGCAAAAGAGATTAACCACTCAGCTTCAAAGTGACTTTTGATGATTTAAAAGTTGAAACCCATATTTACCGCAAGGAATGAAGCCAATTTATGTAGATTCTATTCCCATTCTCTTGTACCTAGTACAAATACGTAGTTCCTTCTCACATTAAATTCCATTTTCTTTATTTAGCTTGTGCATATTTTAGAAGATTAATTTATATCAAACAAAATTATTATATTATTTCATGTGTTTACTCTAACTTAAACTCTAAAGATGAAAAGTTTAAACCAATGGTAGTACGGTATGGCACAACCAGAAGTTATTAATTGAATTTTCTCCAGTTATTGCTGTGTAATGATCTTCAATTTATCAAAAGTGAGAGATCTTCATGTTATTTTAAAGAACAAAACACTTCTTAGGTAATTTCTTCGCTCCAGTGATTACACATGAAATTAGTAATTACATAGATAAAAAAACATCAATTTTTATTGCCACTTACAGGTAATAAATCAACAACTTGGTACCAGCCACTTCCTTGCTCATCATAAACAAATATAATTTTAATAACAAGTTCACTTGCTGAACACAAAATGCGATCCTTTCATTTTAATTATTTTATGCACTTGACTCATATGAGTGGTCATCGACGAATTATCCATTAATTTTAATTAATTCAGGAAGCAAAGTCCGCCCATCTGTACCCAGCCATCCATGAAATCATATTCTATTCTATTCATATGATTTGAGGTGGTCATTAGACCTTGACACTTTGGTCACACCGCGGCGCTCGCGGTTAAGAAAGTGGAACCGGTCGGTTCTGGCGGGGAAAGTTGTGTGATGATAATGTGGAGTGTAGATCCTGATTGAGGATCAGTAGTGTGATTGACTCCGACTCGAGAGTGTGTCTAATCCGTGTTGTGTTTCTCCCGTGCCCGTCCTCGGATGTCCAGAAACTGGAATACCTGAACCTCGTAAGTAGCGTCGGGGGATTGTGTGTGGTGTACTAATAGCAACCGAGCATGTTTACTCTCACAGTATGCACTGTAAACGATGATATCATACGGAGAAGGAGCGTACGATCTGAATGGAGTGAAGAGGAGTAGAAGAATCTACATAAATAGGCTCCATTTCACTGGGTTAATTGAATTATGTAGTTATCAAAGTTCACTTTGAAGTCTAAACCTGAAGGGTTGAACTTTGTGATTCTTAGTAGACTTTTACAAGTCAAAAATGGAGTATTTTTATGTTGATTCTAAAATGTGTTGTATTCGTAAAATGCATGACATCATTGTTATAGTGTGTCTTGTTTAAAAAAATATATACTAATAAACTGTCAGTCACTGAGAATGTTACTAGTAGGTATGTTAATTTTCAGTTGTCTAAAGACTGGATATCTTGTAATAAAATATGCACATTTGTTACAATTTAAATCGCAATAGTAGTATGTAGGTACTTGGTACTTAATTTATTTTTTTGTAATTTAAAAGTTTTATTTTTCACAGTAAACCCTTTTTATATTGTCATTTTGTAGGAATGTTAGAAATTATTTTTCAATGTAGAGGTTTGTGTGTGCTGCTTTTGACAACAAAAGACACATGCATGTCGGATTGCCAGCGATGTCATTCACTTTTCAGCAACAAGTGCTAACAGGCTAACAGCATGCCCAATATTTGTAGTTGTATTTATTACCTATTTTATTTAACTTGGCTAGTTACATGAATACCTACATAATTTTAACAGATAATACAATGTGGAAAGAGTACTTTAAGGAGCTACTTCAGGGAGAGGCAGTACAAAGGAAAGACAGAGAGACAAACCGAAGAATGGCAGAGGAAAGCGAGGGGGTTGCGGGTGAAATACCAGGACAGATGGAAGTGAAAGAAATGCTAAAGAAGATGAAGAATGGAAAAGCCCCAGGAATGGACGAAGTCAGTGTCGAGATGCTGAAAGCGTCAGGGCAGAAGGGAATTGAGTGGCTCTGCCGGGTAATTCAAGCAGCATGGACCCAGTGTGATGTCCCAGAAGATTGGGGGAAGGGAATACTTATTCCTATCTTTAAGAAAGGGGACAGAAAGCGATGCTGCAACTACAGGGGAGTAACTTTGATGTGCCAAACAGCTAAATTGTATGAAAAGATCATCGAAAGGAGGGTGGCTGAGAGTATTGAGAGTAAACTAAGAGAAGAACAATACGGTTTTAGAAGAGGACGGTCAACGATTGACCTCATCTTTGCAGTGAGACAAATCATGGAAGACCGATGGGAGAAAGGGAACGGGATGAGAATGATATTTCTGGACCTGGTAAAGGCGTACGACAGAATGCCAAGAGAAGAAGTGTGGCGGTGCCTAGAGAAGAAGGGTGTGGACAGTGGAGTGATACAAAGAATTCAAAGTATGTATAAGAAGAACAGTAGTTGCGTTCAGACGGGAGTGGGAAAAACGGACTGGTTCGAAGTGAGGGAGGGACTGAAGCAAGGGAGTGTATTGTCACCAACATTATTTACAGTAGTAATGGATGAGATGCTGAGAGAGGTTGAGCCGGAGGACCAAGAGGACACCCGCACACTCATATATGCAGACGACGTTCTTGTGTGGGCAGAGACCGAGGAAGAGTTGCAAGAGAAACTCAACAGGTGGGAAGAAGTGACAGCAAAATATGGACTAGAAATCAGTAGAGAAAAAAGCGAAACCATGGTTATGGAAAGGCAACAGAAGACACGGTGCCGGATGCAGATGCGAGGAGAGGAACTTACGGAAAAAGACGAGTTTAAATATCTAGGTAGTGTATTGGCAAAGGATGGAAAGGTGGACAGGGAGATCGAGAGGAGGGTGAGAGCAGCAGAAGTGTTTTACCAGAGTGTAAGGAAGCTACTATGGAATGAAGATGTACCACAGAGGTGTAAGATATTACTGTACAAAACCTACTTTGTACCAATCTTAATATATGCAGCAGTAACTTGGCCAATGGGAGGGAAAGAAGAAATGAAGATGCAGGCTGCAGAAATGAAGTTCCTGAGAAGTGTGGCAGGAGTGACGAAGATGGACAAGGTGAGGAGTGCAAAGATTAGAAAAGACCTAGAAGTGGAATCTCTTAGATTTAAACTTGGAAAAGAGAGGCTAAGATGGTACGGACATATGAAGAGGATGGGAAAAGAGAGGATACCATGTAGAGAGGCAGAGCGTGCAGCCATGGGTGTCAGAAGAAAGGCAGGAAGACCTAGAACCAAATGGATCAACGGAATAGAGGCAGCTGCAGAAGAAAGAGGAGAGTGTTGGGGAGTAATTACAACAGAGAAGTGGTGGGAAGACAGAGAGAGATGGAGGGAGCTGGTGGAAAGAGAGGAGGCTGAAGAACTGGAAGAAGAGATTGAAGAAGTGTGGAGTGTCGGACTTGGCAAGTCGGCTCTGAGAACACAAGTGCCCTAGAACATTGGTGGGATCATCCCACCCCCTGACCCGACAATAGTTGGAAGCAGGGTCGCGATATATTATTAATACAATGGGTTTTGAGCGAATGTAATTATTTTGACAGTTGTCATTATGTACTTAATTATTTACACATTATTAATTTAGAGTAGCTGGAAGTGTCTCTAAGGTTGAAGTATCACCACGAACCATATCTTATTCTACAATTGAGATGTCAAGTGCATTTAGAAATCAACTTAATAACATCAAAAGTATCACAATAAAGACACTATCAGACACTTAATCAGAAAGTTGTGTGCCTTCTAGGAAGGAGAGTCAAAATGATATTCGCTCAAATTCAACTTTTAAACCAAATCTTCCTCAATCTTTGATATTATGGTAGAATTTCAAATACCGCATAATGTTTAAATAATTTTCCTAATTTGTTGGGGCAATGCCAACTTAGAAGTTTCTGTATAATATTTTTATTTTATGATTAGTGAAAAATAACTTAATTCCTACTACTTCTTACAGATATTTGTTGTAATCTTTGCTCAAAGCTTGGTTACCCAAGAATTGCATATTTTGAACTGTAATGTTTGTTTGAGGAAAATGATTATCCTAATACTGACTCCGGAACGTTGGTTGATCGTCTAATAGATATATGAATAAACACTGTTTAGTTTGTGTGTGCAGAGTAATTATGTCACAGGTAATTAATTTCATAGTAAATTGAAGCACTGCATTGTGGTATTAACTTTGTAAATAATCTTTTCATGGCATGCTTTCAAACATTAAATAATGTAATGGAAAGTTTGAAATAGGTAACCACTAATTTTTGTAACAAAGAAGATTATGTATATATTGAGGCATAGGTAGTCATTATAATTTCAAATGATAGAGATGTCAGTTACACAAGATAAATCTACATGCTTGGGCTAGCTAGTTTATAAAGTAACTAATGATAAATGAAAGTAACTCCCCTAGCTCTCAGTTTCCTACAGAAGATTCAAGAACCATGAGTTTTAAGAAATTCAAACATTTTATGAATTCAAGAATCTTACATTATTTTTAGAAGTTGTGCCTATTTTTGAAAAATTGAGTTTGTGACATTAATTTATTTGTACAAGCTCATTGACCATATTCTGAATCAAGACAACCTAAAGTATCGCATCACACTCAGAAGATGTGGCTGTTTGAAGTAAGATTTTGCAAATCTGCACCAAAGAAGTCTCGTTACTGTTTGTTTATTAAATTATTTCTACAATATGTTTTAGTGACTTAGTTCTTTATTAAAATTCATTGTTAATATAGAAATTACAAGTATAATAATTACCAATAAATGGGGATCTAGAATAATTCATTTTCAAGAGAGTCACACTGGAATCTTAATCTGAAGATTCCGGTTCAATTCCACCATCCAGGCAGAGTTCTTCATATTTATCTTCAGTCAAGAGTTGCTGGAATAGTACCATACTAATAGACCTTTACTGCATCCTTATCATTCTCCCTTCCCCTTTCTTCATCTCCCAATCATCAAGCACAAAATTACCAAACTATCGAAAACATTTTAAATCTACAATTCTATTTTGTGTCCTGAATCGATGCAACGACTGATGTTTTGTTACGTTTTGCAGGCGACGCCGCACCTGTCCAGCAAGCGGAAGAGCCTCCACGGACGCAAGCTGCGCCCCAAGTCCGTGGTGGACTCGATCGACGGTCTCTCGGCCGATGACATTCCCGACCTCCTGCCGTCGCTGCCAAGGTCGGCCGAGGAGTCGCTCGACTCGGTCGCCGAGCTGCCCACCTCGGTCGGACAACAGCTGCAGCATCTCGTCAAGGTCAGCGACGTTTTATCGCAGCCAGTTTATTAAGACCGTGATGTAATACTAGTTTATGCTGTGGAAATTTGTAATTTTATGTGTCGTGCAAATACTTGAACAAACAGATGCAAATTGAATTAATTTTGTACGTTGGTTTAGACAAGAGCCAATTTGGGATATAGGAATTTCAGTGGAGGTAATTTAAGTTTACTTATACTTTATTACTTTTGAATAGTGGTATAGGAATATAGGAACTTATAAGATGTGTAGCAGATCCTACTACATTTGTTAATAATAACTTCATGTATGTGCTAAATGAAACGTTGCGCAGGGCCGACCGAAGAGAGCCAAGACGAGAGCACCGACACGGCCCATGCTGCGGCCGGCCGAGATCATCGAGAACGTGCAGGACCTCGGCGAGGGCCTCGAGACGTTCTTCATCCGGCCGGCGACGCCCACCGGCACGCCGCTCGTGTCGCCTACCTCAGACAGGTGCGTTGGCAGTCTCACGCCGCTCATTCTGTCAGGAGCCGGGGCTTTACGCAAGCTCGTAGGACTCAAAATTGTACAAGATTTGTGGGTCTAGTGGAAGAATATATCATTTTAATTTATGAAATATCATTGACCAAAGAATGTTTAATATTGAAATATTGATGTGTACAGTGCTGGAATAAATTGTCAGTCACCCTCCTTCTTCCCTTTCCATCATGAAGTCAGTTTAGGCTCCTCCCCCTCAACCCTTATCACAGGAAAAGTTGTTTGAATGTGGTGGGGGGTGAAGAGGACACAGCTACATACAGCTTACATAGCTTACAGCTTACATAGCTTACATAGAGGATACAGCTTCGACAGCTATTTATTTCCACAATTATACAGTCATGGCAATAGATTTGGTAAACCCACCATCCATCTCCTCCCCTCACCCACAATATATCCAAGGGGGACCCTCCCAAGGGAACCTTTTTTTGAGATCGCTCAAGTCAAATTTCATACAGATTCACTGCCTCCTGTCAAAACTGATTTGACAAATGGAGTGCTATTACATAGGGCTGTTGGGGGAGCCCATTTATTCAGATTCTCTACCTACCTTTCTCTCATTCTAGAGATATTATTACCAAATAGAAACAAGTAAGCTAATCGGTGTTTGACTTCAAAAATTTGTTTTTGCATGTCTTGTATAATTTTCAATTAAAATACAATAAAGTACTAGAATGATAGAAATCAAGCATTGCATCATTATATTATGGCGTGAAGGCCATAAATTCAAATATTTGATTTGTTGAAATATCACTAACAGCATGTTCGTGTCCAGTTCCCAGACATTCCCGTCAGAGGGCAGCCCAAACCATTCCGGCGCCGACTTCCCCGACGCACTGAAGCCAGTCCGAAGCGCGCCGGAAGCGCCCAAGTCCGACGGCGCCGACGAGAAGCCGAGCAAAGGCGGCGGCAGGTAGACTGACCTCTTCCTAACACACGGAGATAGGCGGGAGGCGAGCGACACAGTGCATGGGCCGTAACAATAGAACTGCAGTTACCTTTTTAACACATGACGTTGCAATAAAATATGTTGACCAGGCATATTTGTGTTGGTTACTTCTTTGACACGAATATATTATTTATTCTCGAGTTAGGGTTTTATTCTTATAAAATGCAATTCACTCTGAATTTTATTATCTTCTAAAATAGTTTTTACCTATATCAATGGTGACTTTTTAGAACTTACAGTTCGTTTTTCCTTTGTTTGAACTCTCACTAGACAGAGCCACCGTCAGTTGTTCTGCCAGAACAAGCTGAGCGCGCAATGAAGTCTTTCTCGGCCTAGCAGAAAAACCGACGACAGCGCATTCTGTTGCGAGTTCAAGCATAGGAAAAACGAACTGTAGTAAGAGAGCATATATGGGCAAAGAAAATGCACTTTTTAATATTTTGGGAGCAGTGCAAGAGAATTGCAGGAATATTTGCACATACTATTAATACTATTACGATTAATTTGACTGATTGTTGCAAAAACCAATTACGTTGATGTACATGACTTCATCATACGATTTATCAAGCCTTAATTTTCTTCTCGGTGACTTGCATTTTACAAGCCTTCGCTTTAACGCTAACAAATTTTACTCTATACTATAACAACATTTAATCTTCTTTTATCGATACATATTTAGCATCGTCTAGAAGGACCTGCTTTAGTGATCGTTGTGGCCGATCGATGAAACATTACTAACAGCATGTATATGTGGTCGAGGGTGGAACATCACTAAAATTGTTGAATTAGATTATTATTAATAATAATGACGGATAATGAAATAATTATCCAGAATGTCAAGACTTGTAACCGAATTTACTTCGCCTAGTAATCAGTAGCGTGAGCGTGATAAAGTTTACCAATGCATAGTTAACAATCTATATACACTTCTAACTGCCAAAAAAAATTACTGGAATCAATTCTATAGCTATTATAGAGATGAATTCATCGTAAGTACCTACTGTTTCTTTCAGTCATATTGTAACGGCACTTTAATATAGGTACACTTTGTCAACCATAATCACTTTTGCGTAAGTACCGTTGTGAAAGCATAATTACAATTTTGAAATATGTGGAACTAACACAAAATGGCGTTTATGAAAGCATGCAAAATAGTTCAATTCATACCTACAATATTGTTTTTCAATACTATAAACTATTAGTAAAACAAGTTTTTGATAAAGATCATACTTGTTCAGTTGAAAATCTTGCAAATTTCTAGGACGTCATTTTCGAGAGTAAAATAATTTTCGAATTGTAACTGTGTTTGTTTTAATGCTACCTTACGTTGGAATAGTATAATGTTAGAGCAGGGCTGTTGTGAACAATGTAAAATCCAGACTAGAGTCATAAAACATCCGAGAATAAATGAAACGTTGAAATATAAAATAATTTTCAAGTTGATAAGTTCTACAACTTAGGAAATGCTTGTCACCATCTTTTTTTTTACGAATCTCGGGTCTTTTGTGCTCCAAACGCTGGGAAAGTCTTGAATATTAGCCAGCCCTGCATTAGATCATTCTCATCATTAGATGGTCGATCACCACTCATTTAAATCTAACATATTCCATTCGTAGATGTTAGAGTCCCAGTACAATTCTCCAATCAATTACCTAATAGATTCACACGTAGATGAAACATATTGTAAAGTGTATCTACTTAACCCAACTACTGTTAAAATAAGCCAATACATATAATGAACTTACAATGCCATAACAATCTGTTACAATATTATATCATCGTTTATCAATTATCAGTGTATGATTTTAATTTTAAAAGATTATAATTAAAAAGCTTTTTCTAAAAAAATAATTTGGGAGGACATCTACTATTTATTTTGCTTCTAGTACCATCAATTTTCTCTTATTCTATCCACTCCTCCACTGACTTCAATCACCTTCCAACGTAGTGCTTCGCTCACATAACATACTATCAAGAACAGTCGCTACTCGCTATTTGTAACTAACCAACAGCTTTAGGTAGCCAATACAGTATCCGCTTCAAACTAAACCCTCTAGTGTGTTCTTTCGTTTCGTGCTTTAGTAACTGTCATATTAATTGGTGTATGCACGTCACAGGGGAAAAAAACAGGTACAGTGAAACAATGTACTCTACGTTACTGAATATTTATATAAACATAATTTTACAATTCAATAATCTGTCCAAAAGAGAATGACAGATTCAGGTTTCAATATTTCATTACTTGCTTTTGAGTACGTATTTTGCTAAATACAAATTATGTTGTTGGAACCATTGTAAAACAGCCACAAATTGACGATCAGCTGTTAGGTCATCCCTTCAACTATGACTATATTTTATTTAAACAATGCCTGTTGTTCATATTTTGACGTCAATATTGAAAGAAAATGTATCATCAAACTGAAGAAAGTTGTAATTTTTTCCAAATGAGAAACCATGTGAGAGCCACTTGAAAATGCTGTATCGATTGTCAAACTTATTTTTCAAGTTATCATGCGATGAACGTCAGGCAAGTGAGGAAGTATGGGAAGAGTTTTAATACTAGTCACAGCTTCTGTTACAGCTCCCCGCTCCCCCTCAAGTCGGCTTTCCTGGAGCCCGCTCCGAGATCCAGCTCCAGCGACAACCTGGAGAAGTTCTCGCCTCTGATTGGTCGAAGATCTCAGGGTGATTCCCCGCTGACTGCGTCGCCATTGGCCAGGAGGCTGACGGGGGCGGATTCAAGTGCAGAGGGTGAGAATAACAGGTTTTGACATTACATCAATATAATTCACTACTGACCGAAAACTATTGCTTTGAAGGATTGAGGTACAGTCTTAAAATGACATATTTGACTTCCGAGTTTTTCTTACTAATTTATTGTAAAGAATGTGTAAGGCGTAAGTATCGAGTAAATGATGGTTTTTACTCTAGAACACAATTTCAACATGTCGGCCACACAGATAATTTTCGCTCAACCAATGAGAGGATTTTGCTCTATAATTGTGTAGGTCTATGTTCGTATGACAGTTATATTTTTTCAAAATGTCAGATCTAATGTTCTATGGTCTGGATAGCTCCAAAAATTAATCAAATCCCATAAGAGTAAGTACCATAGTAAAGCTTGCTTAACTTTCAAACAAACCAGCTATTGTTATTTGATCTAAAAGAAAAGAAATTCTACATAAAGATGTAATTTAGATGTCTTCTAAATGTGGAGCCATCCAACCAATATTATGTTATGTTTTACAGTTTTGTATACCTACTGTAGTTAATTCTAATGATATCCATTGCTATTTCCGCAGGTTCGCCTAGCCGCGAGGACAGTATTAAGCCAGGCAGTGGCGCCACCTCTCTAGTGCCGTCGGTGAGACTGCGATCCACGGGGTTGGCAGACTCGTTGCGGTCGCCCACCAACGGGTTCCCCAAGAGCGACCAGCCGCCACCCAAGTCGCCCATCCTCAAGCCGGTCGCCAAGGACGCAGTCAGCAAGAACAGTGAATCCACAGGTACTATATGATTTGTTCCTTTGTAAGTCTGTATCTTGTTTGATACAAAGCCAAGTACAAAAAGTACAAAAACTTATATAATGATTTGGCAGCTTGAATGATATTTCGTTGCATATTATGACATTACTTTGACATCACGCTCAATAATAAGAACACTCAAACGATCTTGAAAATAGATCCAGGGAATTTTATCTCTCTCACTGAGCTCCAACGATCACCTTAATAATAAATTATGCTTTATTATGCACGTGTTATCCAAATGTGTAACCCTTTATTCTCCTCCAGCCTTGAAACCGAGCGCCGTGGTCAAAGTAAAGCCGCCGCCTCCGATCGCGCCCAAGCCGCGCCCGTGGTCGGCGAGCGACCGCAAGTCGGGCGAGTTCACCGACAACGGCTCCAGCAGCGCCAACACGTCGGCAGCGAACACCCCGGACTCCGGGGACGCCCTGGACGTGTCCACCGACAGCGGCGTCGGCTCCATGGAGAAGAAGTCGGTCAGAGAACTGGCGGCTAGTCTCAACAACAAGAAGACCACAGACAAGGGTGAGACGATCAAGATGATTCGTAACGCCAGCTTCGTGCGTTGGGTGTCGAGTTACATAAAGCTTTCGATGTTGGACTGCATGCTTTTAAGTTTTAATTGTATATTTTTAGTTAATCCCACACTTTGGTTCAATAGAGGTGACATGATTCATTCATTCAGTATCAAAAGTTTTTTTTTGTATACATATTTTTATTTTTAGTTAAAACTGCACTTTAGTTAAATAGTGGTGACATGATAAGTTTCGATAAGATGATGATTTCAAATGTAATTTTAAAACATGAGTCATACTGTTGAGCCTTCTTTCCGTCGTTCAATGGGAGTTTGATTTGGTTGACCTCTTTCATATATTTACTCTGTATGTAGTCTGTTCACAGTTAAAAATTACTTACACTTGGAATTAGGGAGGTTTACTGAGTTTTAAATTTTCAGCACATTCGGCTTATTTCTCAGAATATCCACTGCAATTTAGACAGCCTAATAATAACAATAATTTATTCCTGCTTGATTCTTTCATGGCATTCATTTTATGTTGTTTACTTCATTCTAAAATTAAATTCATTTTGGGTTACCTATTGTGTTTTGCCTACTTACTGGCTAGCTCTAATTGTATTTTTATTTAGTTTTGCCCCATTTGTACAGTGCTTGGAATATATTTTGCTTTTGTTGTTTTTAAGCATGTTGCTATGTGTTTATTTGCAATGTTTGTACAGATATTACAGAAACAACCCCAGTAGATAGCGCTAGTGGAGCTCAGCAGCCGGCTACTAAAGAGGTACGTTTTAAGCTTTTCATTTTATACAATCTCGATGAAATCACATTGAAATTTCTATTATATTCAATGGCATCTAGCTTGAGTAACTTATGTGAAGGTGACACCCTCCTTTAGCATTTTACTTTGTTCATACCATTTTGTGGTACACACAGGGCCATATATTATTATCATCTTTCACCCACTTTTTTAACTTTTTATGCTATTTTTGACATTGACCTTGGTGCTCCTATGATACCTTTCTGAAAATGAGATGCTTTATCATCTTTCTTGAAGGCAAACTGAGAAGAAAGCTTGATTTTATACATGATGACATAACATTTATGATAATTCTTTTGTATTCACTTTTTGTATATGACTACTTTTCTATGTTTGCCTGGGCCACTATAACTACCATATTTGGACAGTAGGCAGTTTGAAATCCCTGTAGGTACACATTTCATTACTGTATGCAAAGATTTTCGCTAAGTGGTCTTTTTCAAAGTCAAGAGAAAATAAATCGTAATGTCCAAGATATCACATCTATTTACTGCGACGAAGTTTTAACGAATGCATTGTTGTTCGGCAGGCGACAACGGCTGAGGTGCGCCGTCGAGAACGACAAACGCGACGGCGCTTCTTCGAGCACGACTTCGCGTACGAGGACGACGTCGTCAACGTCTGAGCAATAAAGTGATTCCACGTCGGAATAGAATATATTACATCTGTAACCAAATAATTATTACATTACCGACATAGATTTAAGAGATGATTCATAGTTTGCGGAACACACAACAATGAAATGATTAACAAAGGGAGAAAACTTTGTTTATAATTGTCAAAAATATTTGCGAATTTCGGAAATGCCTCTCAAATGCCACTAACGAGTTGTCTATTAGTTACTTGATTGTTGCGATTTTCGGAAGCAAACTATGGGTACGATAATTTTATTAACATGATATTTACTAATATTTCATGCATTTTAAAACTATATTATTCCATGAATTAAATACAACTAAGATATTGTCAAATCAATGCAATATTAACTTCCAATCTTTGTTACTAACTGTTTGAAAGTTTATCCATTTTTATTTGTCATATTTATGACTAGACCATGATTTTTTTTTAGTTAGTCGATTGATTACTCAATTTCATGCCAAGCAAATTGATAGAATTTAGACCAAACTACAACTTTTACAGTTGTACTTGCCCCTGTAAGCGATGCTGCTAATTAAACCAAAATGATAAATGATCTTTCCATCACTTTATCTAAACCTTTTATTCTCTAGCAGCAAACCAAATAACAATCATGTAAAATACTGGGTTTTTGAAATTGAAAAATTCCAGGTGTGTATTGGATGGAGTTTAAGGAAGAATGTGTCGCGTATTTTGACAACTGACTAGAGCAGCGTAATGTATTTGCTAGGCATAATGGCAACTAACTTCCTTTTAGTCCGACAACAGTCTACATATAGTTGAGCCAAGTTTTAGTAGGCTCAAAATCCTTCCATCACAACAGAATGGAAAAAAACGACCAATGGGTTTTCGCTTTGTGCTTAATGTAATTATTTGATTGGTGAAAACTGTTCTGCTCTGTTGTGATTTATGGTAAAATGCGCCAAATTTAAGTCAAATTAATTTTTATATTATTCATTCATAATTTTTTAAGTAACTGATAAAACCTTTGCTCAAATTCTTAAAAATTAATTATTGAACATAGCATTTGGACTTGTTAGAATTTTAGCAGAGACTTTGGTTCCTTTTAATATTTTATACTTTGAATACTACAATATTTTAAAGATAACATTGTTTCCAGAAATTGAGCAAATTATACAAAATAGGAGATATTATTGCTGCACTTTTGCATCACAATTTCGTAGAAAAGCGAGAAAGATATTATAGTCAATAGATGTTTCGATGGAGTATGGAATTGAATATACTGTATTATATATTAATATTATCAGTATGCTCCATTTTAATGTGATACATATTGAATTACCCACTTGTTTCTAGTTGCTGTAGTCCCTTTTCCTTACATTAATAAATAATATTGTTTATTTAAATATCCCCTTCCTACGAATTTCCATTGTGCTAAATTTTGTGTTCAGTTGCTCGAATATTATAAAGTACTCTGTAATTCAATTTACGGTCTTTTATATTAAAGAAATGTTGCAACAATCATTTTGTTTATGTTATTTTTCTACCATTGACCTTTAAAGTTTAAATCCCTTAACCTCGATTATTAATCCCATCATCATTCAAACATATTTGGAGTTCTTTTCAAAGAAATTAAAGACTACCTACAATCAGTCATGTATTTAAACCATATGTCGCACATTAACATATTGTTATTAATTATCCTATTGTGTTGACTAAATAAAGAAGGCTCCACCTAAGTACTTTTCCTCTGAGCAAATTCTTTCCATAGTGAAAGTACCTTTGCCAAATGAAGGACGAGACTAATTTAAAAGGTGTCAAAAATAACACAGACAATGTGTTTTTACTTCTTTACTGTTAACACCCACTTTAAGTTCATTACTAATAATTTGTTGTGGATAGTGTGAATACTATAAGAAAGTATGTCCATCTCTGTTTTGAAACCGGCTTCCTTGTTTTTTTTTCTTCTGCAGTGAACACTTTCTCCACAACCTACGGCGCTGTGTTTGATGTTAGACTTTAATAACGGCTTCTGATTCATTCTGGTTGAATTCTTCAGCACTTCGACTTAGTATTATGCAAATTATAAGGTGAACTAAATCCGGAGCTGTCGATATATGATTAAGAAGATTGGATAGATTGCAGTTAGTAATTTATTTCGTTGATTTCTAAATCATTACAGCATTTTCTCTCTGAGAAGATCGACATTTCTACTATTCAATATTGATATTTTCGACAATGTGAAAATTACAAATTGTGATGTAGGTATTCAAGAAATTACAACAAAATAAAAAATTCAACAATAATTGACCATGCGCCATTGGCCGGTACATTATACCATTTCGCATTTACTGCAATAAAAAATATGCGATCTTGAGGGTCGAAGGGATGGGTATACCTACCTAAAAACAAATAAGACGTTTGCCCCCCCCCCCCCCCTACGGTCTTTCACCCCTTCCAAGACTTCATCAAAAAACGGAAAAATACGTCTAACGTAATTGTTTTGTTTTCTAATATCCCGGAAATGAAGCTGGACATTTTCTCTGAGTTTTCTCAATAATTAAGTATTTTTTAATAGTACCTTATCAATTTTTCATTATTATCATTGTTATCATGTTTAATTTACTTGAACTTGAAAATGTTATAAATTATTATTAAAAACAAAATGCAGAATAGAGAATAAAATACCAGTTCAATGTCGTGTACACAAATATTAATTGAACAGGTCTACGGTAACAATATAAAAAAGTATAAAAACATTGACACAGTCTTCCAGGCAGTTTATAACAGGTGCTCAGTTAAAGATTAAAATCCCAACGGGTTCTTTTGCGTAAAACCTCCACTCTCACACACATTTTTTGATATCTCAGCCATTTTCTTAAAGTTACCCAAAGTTTTAACATCAGTCACAGATCCTAAATTCTTCGCCACTCGTTCAGAAGCCTCGCTACACCAGACTTCTACCATGGTCCTCTCGTGCTCCGCCGATTCCAAGCCCTTCTTCAGCGACGTCGAAGCTCTGGACAGGATCACCATCATCGAGTAGATGTCAATCGCAGCGTGTCCAATACGATTCAGAACAAACTGTTCTTCAACAATCCCCTTGCCGTATTTCATCAGACTAGACTCGATGGTCGGACCAAACAGACTGATGCTCTTGACGGTTTGGTCCATGGAGGGTGCAAGTGTGGGGTGCACAAGATGCGACAGTGATGGAGGACGACTCAAACCTAATTTATACAACACTCTTGACATTGCCGCGCTAAAGACTAAACCCATGTTCGATTTCGGATTCTTCAACGCTTTTTGTAGTTGACGCAACTGTAGACCAGCGTACTGAATACCCGTCAGAGCTACGAAAAGCTTCAAGATGTCGTTGGTGCCTTCGAATATGCGGAATATCCTGAGATCTCTCACCACCCTCTCTAGACCAGCGCTCCGCATGTACCCCGTGCCGCCGAGGATCTGGATCGCCTCGTCGGTGACGGCCCAGGCTGCGTCGGAGGCGAACACTTTGGAGGCGGCGGCTTCCAGATGGTAGTCCTGTGACCCGTTGTCCATGTTACCAGAGACGGAGTAGGCCATGGATTCTGTGACGTAATGCAGCATGGCCATGCGAGCGAGCTTCTCTTGGATCGCACCGTATGTGCTGATGAGATGGCCGAACTGAATGCGTTGGGTTGCATGTGCAACGGCTTGCTCCATCACTTTCCTCATCGTTCCGCTCAGAGCAGCGCCCATCCCAAACCGACCGTTGTTCAGGATGGCCATCGCGACCTTGAAACCGCCGCCGACTTCCCCTAGAACATTCTCAATCGGGATCTTGACGTCTTCGTAGAACACCTCCGTTGTGTTGGAGGCTTTTATGCCCATCTTCTTCTCGGGTGGACCACTTGAAATGCCGCCAAATGCTCGCTCGACTATAAACGCTGTCACGCGGTCCACCGTCTTTCCAGTCTTATCTGGGACTGGAGTCTGTGCGAATACAGTCATGATCTCTGCAATGCCGCCATTACTGATCCAGATCTTACTCCCGTTCATGATGAAATGTTTCCCGTCTGGTGAAAGAACAGCTCGGGTGCGTATGGACCCAGCATCACTGCCTGATGACGGCTCTGTCAAACAGAATGCTGCGAACTCTTTGCCAGTTGAGACTCGGGGTAAATATTTTGCCTTTTGCTCCTTCGTGCCGACTAGAAGAATGCCCTTGAAGCCGATTGACTGGTGTGAACCAAGGGTGATGCCGACGCCCAGATCATACCCACCCACGATCTCGACTAGTCTTGCGTACTGGGTGTTTGTCAAACCCAAACCTCCCAGTTCTTGGGGAACTTGAAGGCCAAAAGCTCCCAAATCCCACAAACCAGCAAGAGATTCTGCAGATACTTGTTCATTGGCGTCGTTTTCAGCAGCATCGTTTACCTCCATGAAGAACTTTTCTACTGGGTCGATCAGCATCCCCAGAGTCTCTCGCTGTTCTTCTGTCAAAACATCTGGGTAAGGAAACATTTGACTTGTGTTGACAACTCCTCGGAATAAGTTCATCATGAATGATTGAGTTTCCTTCGGTGGATGTGACTTTGGTTTTGCTGGCTCTTTTTTATCGGTACTTTGTGCCTTGTTTGCAGCGGAAGCCAAACACCTTGAATTTATGTCAAAACATTTTGTACACTTAGGAAAGATGACTATGTAACGTCTGAGATTTAGCATATTAAAATTTTGACTAGGAAAAAGGCACAGTAAAAAAAATTGAAGTGATGACAGCTGTCAGTCACCAAATATTTATTTTTTCAATTGTGACAAAACTTTCACGGCCGTTAAATTGTAATTTATTCTAACATTTTAGTATTTACGTGCTAATATTTACGTGTAGACAAAAAGTTTGGAAAAACGCCCAGTAACGCGTTGATAAACGAACATCTGAAATACATGCAATTTTTCTGATCATCGGCCCTCTTGAAATGTGGAAATTGACATGTAAAATCACGGTTCTTGGATATTTTTTTTTAAATAAATTTTAAAACTAATAAATTATTTTTCTGATGAAATCAAGAAACAGATCTTGCTACAAATCAGTAAGACAACGAACAGGATAATAATAAATCTTTTGTGATAATTTTTGTCTGATCCTTTATTTCGCAATTACCAATAATTGTGAAAATTACACACAAACAGAAAAGCAGATATTCGAGCCATACGTTTTGAATGGAGACGCTCAGTTAATTAATTTCGAAAGCATAACTTCTGTTTCTTACTTAACTCATTTTCATTGTTATGGTAATTATTCCACGTGTTATTCAATTAAACGAGAGCAAATGTTGAACAATGGAGTCAAGGTCGAATGCTCAGCTGAATTATGATTAATTACAGTTTAGTTAATTGTTAAAAGAGGTGTGAAAAGCTTGCGAGTGACTCAACAAAGTGTCTCGGCGTTGTCAAGGGCAACGCTGACATCAACAATGGTACAGATTATTGCATTGTTGCGACACATTGTATTAAATAAATATTAAAATTTTAAACATTTCGTAATGTTATTCTTTTATCTAATCACAACTTTGAATATTTATTAGCTTGGCCAGACAATAATTGGTTTTCTAGTGAGCACACGCGTCATTGGTATTGAAAGGTCCAAGGTTTGAGGTCAACGGCTGTCGTGATTATGGTTTCGCGTGATTCCAGCTAAGCGGAATACTAGATAATATATCTATAAAAAAATATCTTTAAATTTTCAACATTGTTCGCATAAATAAGAGTACTGCAATTTAAAATACCACTGAAGTTCATAGAGTTTTCCTTTCTTGGTGCAAAATTGCTGAAATAGGATCACAACCAAGACATTTCGAAATCCATTACAATAACGAACAGGATTTTAAAATTCTTGAAAATCATGATATTTCTGATGTCCACAATGTCTATTCAAATCCAAGAATATTTGTCACAAATTATAAGAGAAAGAGCCAGTTTTTCACTGGAATTTTAAATTTTAAACAGTCGATTAGGATTACAATTATATTCGCTCTAAACTTGTATTCCGGAGGCCCGGGTTCGATTCCCGCGGCCGTCCTTCCTGACTAGGTTTTTTTCGTGGTATTCCCTCAGTCACAGGCAAATGCTGGGAAGGTACCCTACTAATAGGCCACGACCGCCTCCTTCCCACCTTCCATCATTACCTATTCACAATCATCTCCCAATCATCATCATAATCATTCGTCCGTCGCCATTAGCCTCGCTGCAGAACAGTGCGACGTTAAGCCCCAGACAAAAAAGGATTACTTTATAATTATATTGCCATGACAACAACCAACCAATGCTATTACTTGATTGACCGTTTAAACTTTACTACTGTTTTAAACAGTTGATTACGCCTTGATTGCCATGATGGCAACAACCAATGGAATTCCCTGAATGACCGTTTAAACTTATAACTACTGGTTTTAACAAAGTATTGAAAAACTAGCCCTAAATGACGATTTTATATGGTTATAAAATTATTCGAATAATTATCGAGTATGACCCATCTATCCAATGAGAAAGCTGGAGACATGGTCATTAACCTGCCATGCAACTCTTCACTAGAATGACATCACTCTTGGTATGGTCAACTCTGATGTTTTTGCACGGATATATTGGCTGATCAAAGGTGATCGAAGGTGATCTGGTTTGGGTCAATCACTTGTGTGAAAATGTCACCAACCTCAGCCAGGAGGAATACACTTTTAACTGTGGCAATCACCTCGATGTGTGATGGGATAGAGATGAGAGGATGGGGCAGTTGATAGCACGCAAGATGCTGTGGCAGTTTATAAAGATGAGTAGAAGACTCGATTGAGTGAAATCAAGGGTAGATCGATGGGTAAAAAAAGAGTATTATAATACAAAAATCACGTTTTTTGCTTGTAAAAATGCTCGAATAAATCACAAAAAAAATTGATCTGTGGGTCGTTCATAGCGATGACTACTCACAGAAAAAGCCAAAAGCTTTGATTAAAAAAAAAAAAGTGTAAGTAAAAAATTATAATCACGGAAGTTTTTGTAAAAATGCACGAAAAATTCACAAAAGTAATTGATTTAAAAAAATTCACAAATAATTAATCGAAAAAATCGTAAATAAATAAATAAAAATATCTATGAAAATCGCAACTTATTTTTAAAAATACAACGTAAGGATTTAATATTCAAAGATACAACATTTAAAATAAAAAAGTATTTTTTCTTAACCGCTCAAAGCAGCGAATTCGCTAAACCAGGGAATTGTTTACCCCTGAGAAATAATGAAAAATCATTAAACTGAGAATAATCTACTGCAAAAATTCAAATGTCTTTACCGGTGCCTCTGAAGCAGGTGAACTGTGATACCTCACTTTGATACTCAAGCAAGAATCCAACCAAACATCTCCTGTTTTTACGAACTTGAATTAAATTTAAATCGCTCTTCTCTAGATCGCTACTAAAACCTGCTAGATATTCGTCGATTTCCCTGACGATAAAATCAACCAATCAAAGATCACTGACAGCCGAAACATCCTCGGATAAATCCAACTGAATTAGAAACGTTGCCACCACGTGTTGGTTCGAACTTTCTTCAGTCTAGCAACCTGTTTGCATGAAACACTCCTTGGACTGCATGTCTGTATAACCGCAGATGATCACTGCTTTTACCGTGTATATCAGAGGTGATGCATTCCTGAATAAGTCTAATTTCATCTTGGCGTAGATTAGCTATTATCTTTACTATTGTGTTACACACCTATTGCTAATTTTTGCGGAACTGTGATTATGTTTTGATGAAGCTTACGTGATAGAAATGAATGAGCTGGGTTTGAGAACAGAGCATGCCTATGCGGATTGTGGTTTGTTACGATTTAAGTGCTCTGATGCACCCATTCATACAATTACATATCAATACCTGCAGAAAAATTACAACACACTTTCATTTAAATATCCAGCTTTAGAAATTTAGTTTGTACCAGGTAGGTATACTTACTTCCCAAACTAGTAATCCCATACTGGAACTTTTTCGCGGCAGTAATACAGAAACAGATTTTAAAATAGTCATTGACATATTAATATTGTAAAGAATAACAAAAAAATATACAGATTAGGTAGCTTAGATTTTCTCGAAACCATCGTACGTACGATTGCACTGGAATTTTTGTTATTGTGTTTTTGCATTTTCCAGACTTGCTCTACTAATGTGCTATTATTAATAGAACTGAGCTTAACCACGTTTACACTAGTCGGTAATTAATCCAACAAAATAAATTTAACTCCAGTAAATATTTTTCCTCAATTGTTACTTCTCCATAATATCCTTCCAGAAACTACCTAATTACCCGTAATTGTTTTCAATAACAACGGCAATCTCTATAAGATCTTCGCTTGTTTGACCGTGAAACTAGTTTGCCGGTATCATCTTGTACATCCATCTCGGTCACTCTCTTACCTACTAGCCAACAAATAGAGAAGAGACACACAACTAACTCCTTTCTCGCAGTCTACCATCGCGTCAGGGGACTCAGTTTCTAGCGCGATCTTCCAGTGAAAACACCTGTCAAAAGTCGGGGCCTCGTAGTGAGGTACAAGAAAGTTGGGTTAGGTTGTGCATTTTGAAATGGAATTTAGAATGAATTTCTTGTCGACTGCGATGGTGTGGTTGTGCGTGTGTATTTTATTGCCGGATACAAGCAGTCAACAGTTCAAGAGGGATCCGAAGTCTATAGATGCTGGTGGTAAGTCGAAGCTTTTTTAAAATAATTTTTTTAGTTTATTTTGGTTGTGGTTAATTGAAGAACGATATTTTGTGAAAGATGCACAAGACTTGCTTCGCCTCATAAAAAGAAGGTTTTACTAAAAAGTTGGTTAGTAAACTAAAAAGTTGGTTAGTAAATTTGTCGGCGTCGTTGCGGATTTTTTGGGAAAGTGATTATAAGAATAAGTCTACTACAAACATTTCAAGTTTGCTATTTGCCGGATCTATTCAATTCTTAAAAAAAGGTTATCTATACACGAATTCGCATTTCCCCTTATTTTAAAATAGGGGTAGTTTCTACTAAAAATTACAAAACACTCACTGACATGTTCATCATAACAGTAACACTACGTATCATCTACAGTTTCAATACCTATATTTCAAGATTCTTCTCGTTGTCGTCTTTTAATTGATCGAACTATTTTGAAACTTGAAAATAGAAATTCCACTTTCGTCTGTACGAATGTAATAAATAATCACAGAGAGAACACGAACCTCAGAAGCGTGATCTACAAACAAGTTTCATATTTTTAAATCAGAGATGTTTTTCTTCTCATTAAACCATTATTTGCATTGTGATAGCACATACGTCACAAATAGCCGGGTATTTATTAGTATGGGCGTGACAGCAACCCTTTCAGCAGCTTATTCACTGTCGTCTATCATTCTCTTCCTATCTGGAAGTCCCCTGAAGAACTGGACAAGATTAAAGAAACAACAACAGCAAGCAACTGGAGTTAGGAGTGGGTTTTAGAGTATTGCATTATTATTCTTAGATGAAGTATAACCTACTTTAAAATACTTACTAAGGTGTTTCAGTGTTAACAATAACATTATCGTGACATTGTTTTAATAAACGAGTATTTCTGAATCGGTATCGGGACATACAAGAGAACTTAAAAACGTTTTACATTTTAGTTGTAAGAGAATCATAAAATTTGTGCCAAGTTTATTGAGATAAATGTCTAATATATAGATTCTGCAGACATATTTGTTAGACATCAGGACAAAGTCATACCTATATATTGTTATATAGCCTACACTTAGTCAAAGTAAAAATGGTATTTAAACGAAACGGACTGGCTTCTGGTCATGTTCCTTGACAATCAATCCTTGTTATTAACAATCAGAGCTCATCTACTATTAGAGTTAAATAACAAGTTAGCATAGACTTCATCGGATGCCATGAAATCTGTATCAGTATTATTTTCTTTCGAATATAGTTTTTACTTTGTCAAGTTTATGTAGAAATGTGTAAATATGAGGATTAAGATTCAATACCAAGTTTAGCCTGGTAATCATCCAATTTCATCCTTACATTAATTCGTAATAATATGAAATGGTTTGATGTATAATCCAACCAATGTCTAATTTCATCGCAATACTTACTGTGATCTGATTGGATCTTACTAACTTTTATTTATAATTATTTTTAAATTATCTGCGCGTGTTTACTTGTGATTTGTGATGCCATTTCGATACAGAACGGCACGCGACTTAAACTTATAGTCAAAGAGTCAAAGACTTGTCTAACACTTTATAAATATAAATGATAGAAAGCGATTCAACCAGCTTTCCATAAGAAAACTCTTAATTTCAATCACACATAATATACCTCACTCGGTCAATCTCAGTGAAAATATGAAATATTACATTTTGAAACGTTCTAATCTGAAAGATCACCGGCAGTACACCAAGGTTTAGGGATATCAAAACTTCCTCATGATAATCTATACTGCCTCCAAAATCATCATACTATTGCTTTCTATTGTTAGCCTAAATTTTTCGTGGCGAAACATCTTTATGTGATTGTTTAATGCAATTACAATACAAATTATTGCAATCGCAGATATGGCATAATAAAAATTGAATATTATACAAGCAATGATTCAACAGTTCCTAACTTCCTAATATAGGAAGAGTTTGAAATGTATTCTTAAATTACAACATAAACTATTCAAGTCATAATACGTCAAGTGATAGTATCATAAATGATTTTTTTGTACAACTTAATAAAATTTATTTTGAAAAACTAAACAATTAATTTCCTTGTTGTTTGATTTGAGCTGCTATTAAATAATGTTTTCGTTGCTCTGTAAACTGAGATGTTGTTTAGTTTATAAACTAATCAATTTCCTTCTATTCTCACAAAATATAGAAAATAGATCGAAGTAATTGAGTTAGGAAAAAAATGGAAAATCTTAGTTCTGAAAATAAAAAAAATGCGAAAATACGTGAACTTTTTCCGATTTATTTCAAAAATAAAAACGTAGCTCATTCAATTATTTTTCCTCGTGTTTGTTTAAAAATAAACTACTGCTGATTCGAATATTATCGGATTTTTTTTAAATCTATTTCGAACAAAGGCAAATGAAAAAGCGCCTATTGTTCTAGCAGGAACAAGCCACAACATTACCATTCACTCTGTACATGGAGCTATATCACTAGGATGTACTACCTCATTGTTGTCGGCGGTCAGGGCTTCGAGACCAGGAAAGGGTACTAGATGGCCTTAATAAGGACAGTCCCCATTATTTAGGTACAGATGCACTATTCAAGTTATGCAGGATTCTTGCACAAAAACAAGACACTGCACTTTCTAAACTACCTGCATTTTGTCGCATGCTATAAAATCTACATTTTCTATCTTCATTTATTCAATACTCCACGCATGGACGATTTACTACAGAAATGGTATTCTTTACATAAAACATAATTTAATTGTGCTTTAAATATGTACTTGTTACCTATTTCAGGCTTCCTGAATAATTTATTTTTACCTTTTTTTATACATAATTTGTAAGCAATACCAAATCAATGTGGTACATTTATCTCGTTAAAAATACTGGTTACAAATCAGGTTGCGCTTGCTAATTAGGGATAATAGTCCATTGACAGTAATAAATTGGAATTTAAATTACTAGGAAAACGCTCTGAGTAACGCGTTGATGAGCGAGCACGGATACGCGGAACACCTCGAACCGAAATTATGTCTATCGAAAATATCATTAAAAGCCAATAAATCTTGAATTTCGTCAGACTTGAATAAAAATCTCTAAATATTCCTAAAATGTTAGTATCAACCCTTATGATTGAACTGTTCCTTGTTAATATTCAAAAATCGTACAGGATCTCTTTAAAAAATATACCTGGGACCACTCAAATCATATGATATTAGTGTGTACACAATATCAGATCAATCTGTTGAACGGTCATTATTAGTTTCATTTCGTTTGAAACTTTCTGCTCTAACTACCTTGCCTTGAACTGAAGATTCGAAGTCGCCGTGAATTTGACAGCCAACACGCAAAATGTCACTAAAATTACAAAACCTTTTGAAAATAACTACAGATTTGACTGAAAATTGGCAAAAATACCTTAAATGTTGGTACCAATGACCATGCAAAGTTTTTAGTTGATCGGTCAATCGGTTCTAGTTTAAATTTCAAAAATCTCAGGAAAAATGGTTTCAAATTTGAACCAATGGGTGGATTTGGCTGAAATTTATTATGATTGGGTACAATGTTGGTTGCAATGTCTTTGCTAAATTTCAAATTGATCAAACCAACCAATCGAAAGATATTTTTTTTAAAATTTGCACCAATCAGGGGATTTCAAAAAAATTAGGGTCTGCAACAATCAGAAATGTTACGTACTTGTGTGCAAAATTTCAGCTCGATCGAAGAAAAACTCTGACCTGTATATCGTCAGTAACAGAAAAAAAAAAAAACAAACAAAAAAAAAAACAGAGGTCCGTGCCAAAAGAGCCAAAAGGAGACGCTCGCTTCGCTCGCTCAATAATGAATTATACCTACTTTGAACCACATAGAGATAAACAATCTACAATCATGTGCATCTGTTGTTTTTTACTGATGGATTGATCTACTGATACGACATTGAAGCTAATGCTATTTATTTTACCAATTGTAATAACAGGTACTTCAAAGAACTCATCAGTGATTTCATAAACCAGTAATTCTGTCTTCCTATCATATTGGTAATTAGGTTCCAAAAGTGTGCAACGCAAAATCGAGACAATTGACTTCAGGCCTTCTTCCTCTGAGAGTTCATTAGGTTAAATTGCATCTGGGTACAGATGAGCTTGAGATGTGCTATTGTTGTACGATGCAACAGGTGCATGATGATTTAATTCGCCAGTCCATCTTCATCATCTAAAGTTGCGCATCATCGTCAGTTTCACTTTTAAGACTAATCTCTAAGATCCATTAACTTATGATGAGGTGCGATGTGGTCCATTAGAAAAGGAATTAAAAGTGAGTTCACCGACTTTATTGAGTGAAAACTTTTCAAATTAATAGAGCGCCATCAGATTTAACAGGTTTTTTCAGCCAGTCTCATCTACAGATAAGAAAGTGTAATGGAATATCAGATTACTTTTGGGTGGGAAAAATAATTAAACTATAATTGAATTAAAAATTAATTTTTTTAGTTAGGCACGTCGATCTTATAGAAAAAACGTGACCCCCTTAGATCTGTTTGCTTTATGGTTTCATTGAGAGAAGGGAACTATAATCTATATAAAGGCTCCATTTATTGGAGTGTATGTTTTTTTAAATCTTATTAAATCACTGTTTGTAAATACGCCAATGGAACCTTATTATGTAGATTAATTTGCCCTTATATCGTGGTGGAATGTACGTTCGAAACATTTTTACTAACTGTGATGACTGCAATTTTTATAACTATTTGTGTTCCAACCAACAATATCAATATTAAAAAATTTGTTTTGTCATTGCTATTTCATTGTATTGATCGTAAATTACTGGAATTCGTTTAGAGAAAAGTAATGGATGCTTAATTTCGAAATTTTATAGCTAATTTCCATATTATCAGCACATACAAATGTTCCTACTGTATGGATATAACTTGAAAATAGCTTATGGTCTCTCAATGATGATCCGTACAACATTTCTAAGTGCTTTTCACAATTAAAATGTATTTTATCACTGCAACAAACTCACCTGCGGATCGCAATCATATAACTATTTGTCTCAACTCTGCATCTATCAACGTAGCATGTTCCGGCGTGATGTCTAGAGGGCGTGTGTTCGATCCTCTCCCAGCTGTCGTGCAGTTTACTTTCATCTCTCGTAGCATCGGAACAGCGGAAAAGACAATAGACAATCAACACCTTCTTGAGATGATCGAATCGTTGATTTGTTTTCACAAGAGGAAAGCCGAGAGATTTGTGAGATCAAAATGTCAGCTACGCGGGGGTTGAGTTTACACATGTGATTCTGCAAAGTATAATATTGTTTTCACTCCTTGTATTATTCAATTTTGTTTTCACTTACAATGTCCTGTTGATTGGTAAATTAGTGTGATACTGATGATTTAAAAAAAAACACAGATCCATGACTTATTATGAAAGAATTGATATCATTTTTTTTGTAATTTGTTGGTGTACAAATCTCTTAATATTTTGTGTTTTCGACTGCTTCCATTACATCAATCGTGAACGAACTATTTGTACAACGAGATAAGGGATATATAATCTACATAAATGGGCTCCATTTTTGGGGTTGTTTTATACGTTTTAACAGATTTAAAGTGTCAAAGTCCTTAAACGCCCATAAACGTGAATATATTAAAACAGTTTGTTTACTTCTTAGTAAACTTCTGAGAAATTAACAGCTGTGAAAACGAATACATTCCAGAATACATTTCTTATAAAATGGAGCCCTTTTATGTATACCTATATTCCATTCCCCTTCTCTCGTGAAACAGATAGTAGAGGCAAAGATAATATTAACAGCCCGCTGAGTTGGTCCTAATGTGTGCAAAATTTAAGCTCGATCGGGTAAACGGTGTGACATGAATACCGGCATCAACAGGAAAACAAACAAACAAATACAGAGGTCTGTGTCAAAAGAGCCGAAAAAGCGAAATGAGAGGCTATCACTTTCCTTGTAATTCGGGAGATCGCTTATCAATATCAACGCGTTCACACTGAGTTTTCGTAGTTTAAATTTATGGGATTTACAATATTATTCGAAATTTCATAATTGCCGCTCGAAGTCTGATGTTATCTGGAAGAGTAGTAGTATTTCGGAGAGCTGATGTTTTCTGAAAGAGTAGTATACTGTTCGATCGTCAATGCTAAATTCTCCTTAAGACATCTTCGCGCGGGTGTCCGCGGGTATGACGACCGTCTCATCCACTCATTGTCGCGCGGCGTTCCGATTTCACTGCCTCCTACATGACGGTCGTTGACTGAATGTTCAGCTGTCTGACATCCACCAGGCCGATGTCCAAGATGGCGCCGATGTAAACAAAAACTGACAGTCATAACTGTTTCCAGTGACATTTCACGCGAATTTTCACTAAAAGACGTGTGTAAAAACATCATAAAAGTGTACCTATTGTGTTCTGTTTTTAATATTCTAAATGAAGTGTGAATAGATATAATCAAGAAAACTATTTGTATTGTTCTTGTTATAATCAAAACAAGTGAAGTTGTGATTGTCATTGGATTTGCCATTCATACCTAACCTTGCGAAACACATGCCATTGGGGAAGCAAGATTGTAAGTAAGTTTCTAATTTTATTTACTTTTGTATTTCCAATGTATAGTACCTACAGTTGAGACCAAACCGATCATAATTTTAGATTGACAAAGTTGAAAATATTTCAGTAACGGAGACGAGATCGTAAAAACATGGATTTGCTGAATTTTATCTCATTCACGTAGGTAATCGTGTCTCTGAATTGTGTATTTGGCTTTGGAACTGAAATTTTGTACCTACATCATTGTCGCTACACTATTGAACTTTTCTAAACGCTGTCCTTTACGACTGAAGATGTTTGCGGTTTCCCTCAGGCGCGAAGCAAATGCTGGGTAGGTTCCCTACTAATTAGCCATGACTGCCTCCTTCCCACCGTCCATCCTTACCTATTCTTCATCAGCATCGTCTCACAATCATAATCTCACAACCGTCAACCTTTTAACGACTGTATTGATAAGGGAACCTTTCCAAAAAAACTAAAAATAGGTAAAATCACACCGTTGTTTAAGAAAGGGGATAGAAATAAGTCGGAAAACTATCGACCGATATCAATTCTACCCAGTATATCAAAAAAATTTGAAAAATTAATTCACACTAGAATAATAACATACCTTGAGAGAGAAAAACTTCTTACAGAAAGCCAGAGCGGATTTCGGAAAAATAAATCGACGACTAACACAATAGATAACTTCATTCAAAACACTATAAAGGGATTAGAGGATGGTGAACAAACCATTGGAGTTTTTTGCGACCTGGCAAAGGCCTTTGACAGTATTAACCATAAAATACTATTAAGTAAACTGGAATATTACGGAGTCAGAGGACCTGCCCTAGATCTACTCAAATCATATATGCAAGATAGGGTGCAACAAGTTGAAATTACACATATGAATGAAAAGAGAGAGGAAATAAAACATTTATCAAATCCAGAACCTATAATAAATGGTGTTCCACAAGGTTCAATCCTAGGTCCACTTTTATTTATAATTTACATTAATGACCTCCCCGACACAATTGTAGCTTCAGAAATCTACGCAGATGACACAAATATTACAATTACAGGCAAAACCAAGCTAAATCTTGAAGAAAATGCAAAATGTACTCTGTCAAATGCAACAAAATGGTTTTATGATAATCATCTGCTAATTCAAGAAACAAAAACAAATTATATGCATTTCAAATTAAAAAATGTAATAAATGAAACACCATTAAAAATTGTTATGTCAAATAAAAACGAAACTAGTTATCTAAGGGGAGTTGAGCAAACTAAATTTTTAGGAATCATTATCGATAAAAACCTAAACTGGAAAAGTCACTGCCAAAAATTGCTAAGTAAACTCAACTCGGCATATTTCTCTTTAAAAACCATCGTAAATTTAACAAACACTAAAACGGCGAAATTAGTATATTATGCAAATATCGAATCACATATACGGTATGGGATTCAGTTCTGGGGCAACTCAACTGATGCATCCAA
The DNA here is from genome assembly GCA_934045905.1 of Leuctra nigra. Lineage (NCBI taxonomy): Eukaryota > Metazoa > Arthropoda > Insecta > Plecoptera > Leuctridae > Leuctra > Leuctra nigra. The sequence continues at coordinate 11,905,097 of OW203768.1, forward strand.
AATATTTATACTTCAAAGAAAAGCAATTCGGGCTCTATTTGGACTCAAATACAAAAATAACACTTACATCAAGCCAGATTGCAAACAACATTTTGTAAAACATAAAATTTTAACGATGCCTTGCTTATACATTCTAGAGTCGATACTTGCAATTAGGTCCCAAGAAGAATTAATACAAAACAACAGTGATATTCATAAATACAACACCCGACAGAAAAATAACTTTCATGTAGATAGGCACAGGTCAACATGTACTCAAAAAAACTCTCTATTTTTCAAAACAAAAATGTATAATGCCCTGCCTAAAAATTTAAGAGATATACAAAAATACTCGCTGTTCAAAAAGCAAGTGAAAGAACTGTTAGTAAGTAAGGTATATTATTCGGTAGATGAGTTCCTGCTAGACAAATAAAAATAAACATATGTTTAATAATAACAACAATAATATTATTGTCATTATATTATTATTATTATTAAAATTATTAATTATTAATATTATTGTGTACCTGTCTAATTTCATTTTTTGACATTGAATCTCGTGAATGTGTAATAAAAAATACTATGTAACTAGATTTAAAATATAACTGTAGCATGTAGATGTTAATTTATTTTATTTTTTTAATTGCAATGCTATTAAATATGTACTAGGTTACTAGATTTAGTTCGATGTAACCTTTCGACATACTCCACTGAATGGTGTCGACCATAGGAGTCCTTTCAAATGTATGTACCTCTTTAAAATGTACTCATTGAATATGGAAATAAAACTGAACTGAACTGAACATAATCTACAGACTACCACTGGGAAAACGTTCGGAATCTAACCGAAATTCCGTAATACCTAATAGATACCCGAATAATCACGTCTTGCAAAATCACAGAAGAGTCCACATTTTCTTCAGAAACTGGGAAGGTTGCCACAATGACAAGACCTTACACTCACTATAAATCCAAGGGCAGCAAAGACTTTGAAAGACTATTAAAAAATCCAAAATCAAACAAATTTCCTGTGTTTTTTTTTTGAAATAAAAAAATTGGTATTTTCACCCTCCTTAAAATGCAATATTATTTTGTATTTTAAATGATCAGAGATACGTGGGGGGGGGGGGGGTGAGAGGACACCACAATTTATTTTTGCCAGGGTCCCTTTCTTCTACACCTAGAGTTACGCCTTTGATAGTCGGTGGGAAATTTAATCATAATTAACATTTTGCAATCTTCTACTTGGATTTTGTTATTTGGAAAGCGTAATACGGGGTTAATAAGACTTTGTTGTTTGCAGTTGGAAGATTACATTCATTATCCTCAAATTGACCACAATATTTCATAACGCAATTGTTTGATTGATTTTTAATCTGAAACAGAAGTTCATCCGTAATGGAATTCAAAATTACAATCTCAGAAGATTCCAAAAGAGTAGGTACTACATGTATACAGATTTATCAATGTTTTCAATCAAAAATCGAGATCGAGACATCAACACAATTAAAAAAATAAAACACAACGGGACAACAAAATGAAACAAAAGTGAATAACGTAACATTAAAGAGTGAAAACCACATTATACTTGGAATAATTGCATTAGGTACGTTTAAACATGTTACAATATCCCTTTAAAAAAATTAATCCGTGTAAATCAGGCATTATCCTCGCTATTTATTCGGACAATAAGCTGTTACAGGACTTGATATTCTCACACAACAATATGTTTTAAGTGAACCAATATGAAATGAGAGTGTAGCATGCATGAATGATTATGGCTCAATAAGATTGCATCTAACATCGTGTCTTCAGACATCACGCAGTTAAAACACAAGACACTAACAACTGCAAGTGACCGACCTTTACATGCATGGTTACTTGATTCAATTTGCTAGTCAATTCATATTATTATAAAACTATTTATGGTTATCTTTTCCGCTGGCTTTAACTTTATTGCGTTTCCGGATACTAAAATCTTTCTGATCTGAGGGAATTTTGATATTTTTAATAATACATTTTATGTTCAATAAAACTACTTAAAGAGAAACGGAATACCTGATTTATGATAGATATAAAAAGCTAAATGGATTAAACATTTTGTTTTGTGGCAATATTATCTTCGTAATTAATAAGCATTTAAGCATGTTGTAAGCATTTATGTTTAATATATGGAGCATGCAACCGGAACCTCCAGCAGGGGGGAGGCAAGGGTGAACTTGTCCCCACCCCCTCCCCTGGAATATTGAATTTAAAAATAAAAAGAGCGGCTTGAACGTTTTCATAAAATGTCTTTAAAAAAAGCACGTTTCCAGCTCAAGGTTTAATACAAGGCATTATGGATAATTTTTTTCGCCAACAATCATTTCACATTTTTTTGAATCACAGCAAAAAAAAGTAATTTTAGCGGCTCACATTCATTTTACAGTGTCAACATTAAAAAAAAACGTCCTACGGGGCTGCCCGACCCCATTACAGACAAATGGACCACGTTTTCTGGGCCAACATCATCACTTCTATACAATTTCTGTCGCAAAATTCTGGCCCATAACTATAACATTATAGTTAATCAATAGTGTGACGAACTGGATAACAATTAATCATTGTTAAAAAAAACTTGCCTTATACATACTTCGTTTAACTCTTAATGCGAAAATAACGCATACAAAAAACATAGATTTGTGATATAAGTTTCAAAGCCCGTTTAGTGTTGCCTAAAATTAAGGTAAGTCCCAAAATCCCTGGCGGCACCCATGACTGTAAAATTACAAATTCGCACTGTGCCGTGACCCGAGGGGCTGCAGCCTTGACGATATGTGGTCGGAACGCCGGTGATCAAACAATCAACTCATTAACCTATTTACTAATTGACGTGTGGTAATTACAAGGTGCAGAGCATTGTTACAGAGCGATGATTCGAGAAGAGGATGAGTGATGTGAGATTGGAATGCAACTCGGCGATTGTTTGTGGGTTTTAATGATTCATACATTGATGATTGTTATGAGTTGTATTGTTCTTCATTCGAATTGAATGATTGAATAATAGGAGTTCAATTTATGTACCATGATAGAGAAGGGGTATCTAACAAAGAGGTTCTATTTCTTATTGCATGTGTACTTACATGGCTTCTACTTGAATAGTCTAAATGCAAAATAATTTGGCTGTAAAGGACGTCCAAGTAGACTTCAAAAATGGTAAAAACGCATACTTTTCTCAAGTTTGGAATCTTTTTGTGTGACATCTATTCCCTGTTCGCGAGGAACTAATAGACATTGAAACTTATTTGTTATTATTTTTTGTCTACTGTTCTGCAGCGAGGCTAATGGCGACGGATGAATGATTATGATGATGATTGGGAGATGATGGTGAAGAGTAGACAAGGATGAAAGGTGGGAAGGAGGCGGTCGTGGCCTATTAGTAGGGTACCTTCCCAGCATTTGCCTGTCAACTGAGCGAATACCACGAAAAAAACCCAGTCAGGAAGGACGGCCGCGGGAATCGAACCTGGGCCTCCGGAATACAAGTTCAGAGCGCTATGTTATTATTTCAAAGGGTCAAAGTCGGTATTTAATATTTTGTACCTCGAAATAAAAATGGCTCCAATCCTACTCTATAGAGCAACAAGCTCAACAATGGTTTACTGGACATAAGGGTTGCATTCACAAGAAGTGTTATTTGCTGTACCTTATGGTTTGTTACCAAAACACTGTGTTAAATTAAAGATAATACGAAAATAAGTAATACGTAATTGGGAGTGGGAGATAATTCACAAATTATCTGTCAATACGTAAAGTGACACTTACAAGTAGATTCCTACCTATAGGTATCAAGGAATGGCGCCTTTTTGTGTCTCAGTAAGACCTCAAATACTATGCGTATTGAACTTAATTATATAGCAATTAGGAATAATATCTAGCCAATTTCAAAAATATTTCATATTGCTGTTCCCTGTTTTATTCCATAAAGGTAATTGTTTTACGTAATAACTACAAATCTCTTATTGTTCTCTTATCTTTTGGATATGGATCAGTGGAGAGTGCACGAATTCTACATGATGGCCGCTATTTCATTTTAATTGTCTTCGAGTGATTTGCACTGCATTCTGTCCGATACTGCACACGATGCAAGTGATTGTAATTGCAGTAATAAGACTGAGATTGTGCAATTGGGATGGAATGTTTTACTCGTGACTGCACTTGCACATGCATTGCGGTTGCAACTTGCATTAGTGCCACATAGATGACATTAACGGTATCATGTAAAAGGTCATTGCGGTTATTTGATAATTGACTATTTTAAAATACTCTGTGAAGTGTCTGATCATTAGGTGGCTAGGATGTTTATGACCTTTGAAACGTCAAAAAATGCAGGCAAATAGGACCTTAAAACTATTAAAAAAGGACCACAAAATCCCGAAAAGGGACCTATGAAATTTTACATTATCTAATATTCGTCAACATAATTATTATTATTCGATTTATCGGTTTAGGAGTTGAACTTGGAGTAATATATTAAAATAAACTTAAATTATTGTCAGAATGTGTCAATATATCAAGTGTCAATTGTTGATTGCCATCCAAATGGAGGATGGAAATTTTATGAGTTGTGGTCTAGACCAAAATTCATAAAATTGTTGCAACAAGAATTTCATATTATTTTCCCCAATAATGTTAAAAATGGACAAAAAGACCTTAAAAAAGCAAGAAAATTACTGAATTCATAAAAATTGAGAAAAAGGCATTTTCAGGCAAAATGAAACACTTATTTTTGAAATCAGGAACATATGAAACATTTTTATGTATCATTTTTAGACGAGTCTGAACAAAAAACTAAAAAGGATGTTCTAAACATCCTAGCCCCTACTTATCATTTATTTCAAATATGATCGATAATTCTTCGTGTCCAAAAGATGTCCAAAAGTATTTTCATGACTTTAGATTCTGGTACACTTTGCAAAACTAAAAACGGTATTCAAAAGAAACTGATTGACTGAGAAAGATTTGATTGCATCATCCGATTAAGTATATGCAAACGTGTCATCTAACTACCTCTTGTAGGTGCGAACTCTATGATTTCATTGATAATAACAATGATTGATTGTCAAGGAACCTGACCAGCAGCCAACTTTTCGTTCAAATACCGTTTACTTTGACCAACATTAATCTACTTAAAGTTATTCGTAAAATATATTTAAACTCATATTTCTTATCTTTGATCATCTAATTAACTTTTTATTGTGACAGACGCATTTTTCCTCATTTTAATTGAAATATTTTAGACTGCTATAATTTTTTTAAGATCAAAGCTATACCGCCTTCCTAATGCAAATGCAGAATGACTGTGACTGATCATCTAATTGGACACTATTTAGGCGTTTCAGGTAATAAATTAGCTTTAATTCCCTATGGCGCTTGTACTTACGGAACCTAATGTACAACCAGTTAGGTGTACAAAGATCCGCCGTTCTCAATTATGTAACTACATCTTTTACATTTTTTAAATCTCAAATAGAATGATTTTTTTCCCGTCCTACCTTGCTCATATGAGGTTAGGTTACATCAAGTGACAGATTGTGTAACATTATGTCAGTCACAACTTTGTATGTAAATGTAAAGCATAATAGATCTACGTAGGTTAACAATAGATAGTTTGCCGTTTTTATTTTGTGTGTAATAATGTTGTCAACTTTAATTTTATATCAATAGAAAGAAAAGTTGCATTGGAAAGATTATACAATATGTTTTATATCAAATCCAAAAAGACAGAATAATTACAAATTATAATAGCCATTATAAAGACATTCTCTTTAACTCCACATCATTGTTGGAGTAAATCCGTCATGTATAGCTTCTTATTTTTTTCATCTAAATAATAACAAACGCATGAAAATCGTGTGAAATATGATATGAAACTCAACAAAGTACCAATGAACATGTAAATCGTTAAGTACATGAGCCTACTTGAATCACTGTACATAAAGCACGGCCATTTAGATTAGTAGAAACGCAGTTGGATCACGAATCGTTGTGTTGTTGGAGCGGTACTATAGAAGGCCGTGGTTGCAGGTGCTTTGAATGAGATATTAGAATTGTTATTTGATGAATTGGAGCATTTAAGTCACGATAATACATTATATTTATTCATTCAAGTATAACTAGTGACATTGTTAATGTTAGGAGGGTTTCTTTGCCTTTATTCGGATTTATGGAAAGGATTCAATGGAGTCAGGATGAGAGTGAAATGGAAAATAAGTGACGTAAACCCTCGCAAAATGAGGTACCTAACCCCGCTTACCTGGCAAGGAGAGATCCTGGGTACCTATTCTATTTAAAAAAAAAAGATATGGAATAGGTACTCTGAGCTCGATTCACGGTCCAACAGGATATTTTTCATCTTCCAGACTTTTCTCTTTAGACCCATTTTATTTTCACAAATGTTGGGTCTTCTCTGTTTCCGGAAACTGCAACGCGACAAATCCTGAGTATTACGTCCTGATTATTGTCCTGATAACACTTTGCCCCGGTCCATTATATGTGCCGGTCCAATATAGGCAATCTTACCCTATACGTTCGTGTTGATCTGATCAATAATATTAGATATAATTAACTGAATGTTAATTGAGTTCTAATCTTGAATGGCATCTGCAAACGCCCACTGCGTATCGATTGATTCTGGTGATCAATATGATCGGGCTGTCGCATGTAAACAAGCCGCCACGATTACAGCAGAAGAAGTGTGACTGAAATTATAATCTTGTCATTGATATGTATAAACTGCACGCACTGAACGTCTATATCATTCTTCAACTGACAAGGCTGCGTTCATTTGATCATCTATTTCGCCACAATCTAAAAGTCACAATTTTAACTTTGGCTTTAAGAACGATGTATGCGCGTATCTAGCCATTTTGTTAAAAATATATATTTATAAGGCGCAAACCTCGTCGTTGACGCGCCGATAAAACCTCAATAAATTAATTTAATCTATATTTATAAGGAAAATAGTGAAGAAAGTCAAATATTTGTAAATATAAATTGGAGCAAGTTCGCTCATGCTCTTTACTAACACTCCTGAGGTGCCGGATTCGATTCCCGCGGCCGTTCTTCCTGACTGAGGATTCTTGTGGGTGCCCCCCCCCCCCCCACTTTGAATATTGAATAACTTTTTTGGGGTTGTGGTGCAAAATTATAATTTGGTGGTGCAAAATGGTGCATAATTGGTGCAAAATTCCTGCGTTAAAAAACTCAAAAATTTCGATATTGGGGGGGGGGGGGGGGGGGGGCAACTTAACGTACCCATTCTTGTGATCCCTCAGTCTAGAGGCAAATGCTGGGAAGGTTCCGTGCTAATAGGACACAGCCGCCTTCTTCCCACCATCCATCTTTACATATTCTTTTTTTTCTCTCATCATCTTCATATAATCAATCATTCATCCATAGCTCTGTTCCTCAATAGAATAATCTTCTTCTTCTTCTTCTTCTTCTTCTATTGGATTAGGCATAAATGCCTGTTCCGGTTCCAAATGTTATGTCACCATCGTTTTCTGGGCCGCCCTACATCTCTTCTTCCTCCTGGCTGGTAACGGAGAATGCTTCGAGGAATTCTCGCAGGTGGCATTCGACCAAGATGCTGCTTCCAATTTGCTTTGCCCATTTCAATTTTGTCGAGCACGGAATAAATATATTATTCCGTAATAATTCCGGAGTATTTATTCCATGCTCAATAGAATAATAAAATATTATAATATGCGTACACCACCAAAATCAATTGTATTTCATTTCATAACATAATTTGTGAGTGCGAAAATTACATAACGTATTGTGTAGTATACATTTTAAAATATATGTACACATCATTGACAAAATTACCAATAATTCTCTCTTTGTCAGTAACACGTAGCTCGCAAAATACTTGAAATAAATTCTAACACAAAATGTGCACGTGAATTTGATGCGAATTACACGTTTATTGTCGTGATTTGTGGTGTTATTTCTCCACTTCCTGTACTTTCACGTGGATGGACCCCGACCCCGTGTGAGCACGCACTTGCAGAGCGTCGTGTCTGATTTGCAAATATCTTCGGCAGTGCGTGGGGCCATTACCAATGATCAGCACTTCGCACCTGCCAGTTGCAATAGGAAAGTTTTCACAACATTTCACATCAGATGGAATGTTTGAAGACCAGGCTTCGAACTCTTTCACAAATAATTTTTTACATAAGGCGAAAAGTTAAACTTGGGTAAAATTCCTTCAAAAGGGAAGGAAAGCTTCCTCAAGCTTTGGTCAAAGCTTTTGGATTTTGGCATTTGGTTTGAGCTTTGGTGTTTTGACATTTATCTACTTGGACCTTATTTCTATGGCACATAGAAATATTCTAGCTGTATTTATCTCTACCACGAATAAAGGGGGGAAATGTACATAAAAGGCTCCATCGAATTGGTCATTTATTCGTTTTTACAACATTTTGTTGATAAAAGTCAACTTTAGAGCTCGGTAAACCTGAAGGGTTTAGCTTTTTGCTTCTAAGCAGGCGTTTCAAAATTTAAAAGTTGTAAAATCTCGTATACATTTCAATAAATGGAGACTTTTATGTATATTTTTATCATTCTCGCCCTCTCGGGCACTTTAGACTGTTTTTTTTATAAGGATTAGTGTAAAATGTATTAAAATTCTATGAAAACTAACTTAAACCTCCATCTCAAAAGCATTATGAATAGAAACACATAAAAAAATATTCGAACACCTTCGATACTTCCCAATGCTGAGATAGTTCCAAAACTAATAAACCCTCCTTAAACCCTCCTTAAATCAACAAGACGCCAGGAGCCATTTTTTTCTATTTAACCTTCTCAATCAAGAAATTTTTATTTCTGTAATTGATTTTTTAGAAGGACGCTACTAAAATCTACATTTAACAATAATGCCTCAAGCTTAATAATTTATTCGTAGCCTCAGGATGATAAAAAGGCATGATTTTTATCAGGTATATTTTTGAAGATAAAAAGAGGTTATCCTTAGATGCAACTTCACTTGCAACACGAAATCGCACTACTAAACAGCTCTTCGATCCCCGATAAGGCTAAAGAAACCCTCCCACAACCAGCCTTCAATAACTATCATTAATTTGCAACGCGAATTGCCACCTGTCAGTCTAATTGCTTATTATCGGTCATCATTGATGAATGATTTGTGATCAAAGCGTATTGACAAGTCTGGGTTGCAGTTTGAAATCGTGATCGGTGATTTCACAACCAATCAAATGTAGAGATGAACTTTTAGAAGAGTTGTTGGTGTTGTTTGCCTTGACGTTTTTGTAAGAATAAGGTGCATGTGATGACACATAAAACAAAAATAATTGTTACAAATGTGGCTAATTTGCAAAGTTGCATGTTTTAAAGGTTGCTTTGAGAGGAAGGATATTACATATTAGTTTTATAATGGTGTTTGACATCGCATTGTTTTGCGACTAGGCTAAATGGCAACGGATGAATGATTATGAAGATGATGATAAATAGGTAAGGTTGGACGATGTGAAGGAGGAGGCTGTGACCTATTAGTAGGGCACCTTCCGTGATTTGTCTATCGACTGAGGAAAACGACCCAACATCCTTGAGTCAGAATTGTTGTAGCGGGAATCGAACTCGGGTTCAGGGCCTAAGGACATAAACAGAGAGCTACTTTATAGTATATAATTAAAGTTGGAACATTATTGTCGAAAGTACACATTTACACATTTAGATTTTCAGTATATTGCTAAGCCTTGATTTTGATTAGGTGCTTCTGCTAACCCATATTGAAGGCTGCATGTAAACTTTTATAACTTTAAAATTGCACGAAACCTGCATAAACATCATCGAAAGTGTATGTAGCTGCATATAAATTTAAATGTATACATCAACGCTGTCCTTAGTTGTATATTTTGCAAGTATATGGTCATTTTTCTTGTGCATTTCTTGGAAGACCCTCAATAAAGTTACCCCAACCAATATATTGTAATGCTAATTGTAAACCGAGTACCATTATTACCTACACAAGTAACTACAAAGTTCATATTCGTGTACTTGAAAGAACAACAATTCTGTATGCATTTAAAATTGTATGATTTACTTGCCATCTTGTATGAAATAGATGTCCACAAATTATTCAAACCGCTTTACACATTAGGTATAGAACATGTGTTAAAATGTCAGGCAATCCATAATTAATCCCATCCATAGCAGCATTCTTTTTAAAACAAGGTTTGTATCAAAAGGTCGAGAAGATTGAACTTTACAATTGTAAAGGTCTAGAATCACGAATCCGCATTGGAAAATCATCTATCGATCATAAGTAAATCAATAGTAACCACTGGGGGGCTGTAATCTGACAATTTATCAGAAGACTGTCTCTTCTTGGTATACTTTCTTACATCACTGAACAATTTCTTCTATTTGACTATAGAAATGAGGGCAAGAGAAGATCTTAAAAATCATGTATCATCCAAAAGAACCTATGTAATTATATGACCCTATATTATGGTATAATCGTAACCGACCTTCATGCTTGTAATATGGTAGCAATCCGTAGAAAGCTTTAAATTACGTTTTTCTGTTTATGATTACAATAATTTGAGGTAATATTTGCGTTATATAATTTACGGAAATTAAAAAGTGTTCTGTACTATGGGCCAATAGTTCAATCATGATGGACTGGTTGGAAAATAATCAGTTAATGTCTAGAATGGAATATAATCGAGTATTTTTTGATAGGTTCTCGAATCTCATTTGGGATAATTGTAGATGATCAGATTTTATTAGCACTATCGTTCACTGATGGGTTCAAATGTCAAAGATTTTGAATCCGGATGGCCTCGACATTTTAGATTGTGTGAATTCTTAGTCCCAGGTTGAAATGAGACATTTGAATGAATTAGGTTAACAAAAAATTATTGTTCTTTATGTAAATCCGGAATGATAACGGAAGGACATTTACGAAGAACATTCCATCAGATTGTTTCTAAATCGACCAGTGACCGAATTTGTTGTCAGCTTACTCAAGATTTTGCAGCAGAATGTGACGGATGCGCTCAACAAATGATAAAACGGTATTCGAAAGAAACGGATTGGCTGAAAAAATGTGATTGCATAATCCGATGAAGTCTATGCTAACTAAGAGCTCTGATTTTCATTATTATTAACAAGGATTGATTGTCAAGGAGCCTGACCAGCAGCCAATCCGTTTCGTTCAAATCTGCTTTACGATTTGTTGGTGCACATACAAATTACATTATTCTTGCACCTGCAATATAAGTAGGTGTAATAAGAAAAGTCGTCGATCGCAATTATAGGTAATAGTTAATTGGCTCCTAAAATGTGCAAATAAGATTAGTTAAAATGTATTTTCAGTGATGTAAAAGATTGGTTTATGGATGAGATATTTCAAAACACATTTGGCTACTTTTCGATCGTGTTAACAAGACATATTTTATTTTTAGTGTTCAGAATTTGACTTTGAAAATATGTGAAACTATTAGGTACATGAGAGGCCATATCTCGGAATAAAATAAAATTAATACAAACTTGTCTGCAATTTTATAGTTTTATGGGATGAAATACATGTGAGGCTACACGCAAATGTTGTGATTTTAGCGGTGCAATTTAGTACGTAATCCTAGATAATATTCTAGATTCTTCAACGACCTTTATCCTAATAGTTCTCAAGGCAATAGCCAGTAGCATCTCCACATATTAGCTAATAATAAGAGTAATGATTGATGTAAATCCGATAATATTAATTTATTTATCAAGCATGACTTGTTATTTGTAATTTATGCAAGGAATTCTATTTGATTTTGAAGGGCTATCATCCAATATCCTTGGCCCACTGTTGGTTACACTGATGAATTTTATCTGATTCCTAACTATCATACACGCTAATCACTTGCACAGAAAAACAATTTTCTCCTAATCAAATATAAATTAATGTTTTTTTCAATTAAATTACAGAGATATGATCGTTTTTCGTCTATAGATTGCGGTTTCTGTGACGAATTTCAATATTCACAAAAAGCATCAAACATTGATGTTTCTTGCAACATGAAGCTGCAATGGAAGTGGAACAGATTGACCTGACTGATTGGGAATTTATGCCAAGTTTGTATTGGCTTCGAGTCATTGAAATGATGTGGTTTGTTGTAAACGTGCTGGACATAAGAGTCAAACGATTGGGTTGTTTATGTGTTGTATATGTTTGGGGGGGGGGGGGGGGGGGATCCAAACAAGGGGAAGATATAAGACACACACAAATTATTGTGTACATTTCGCAACTTTTAAGCAAATTTCGAAATTATTATATGTACAGGAAAAAGAGGAGGGGTTGCACATAATATTACCAATTTATTGGGATATTACGCGATTAAGTAAGTCATATTGGTTATTATTTTTTGTCTTTAAGTAGGTTTTTTGACAAATAAAACTCTGTAAAACCGCATCCAACAAAATTATATTTCACGGATATTTTGTCTCTCCCTTTCCCTTTGAAAAGAGACATGTTTTTTTCTTTTCTCCCTACTATGAAGAAATGTTAGCCAAAATAATAATTGAACGAAGTATTAGTATGGAAAAAAGACTCAGCTGGCAATTCAACACTTATAGACAAGAAAATCGAAGATAGTGTACTTTTTAACGCAATGGTAAATTTTATTTTATTTTAAAATAAAACATTTAAATTTTATAAATTTTTAAAGTTATTTATTTTGATAATATCTAGTAGTAGGTAATTAAAGCAATTCAAAGTTTTGGGATATTTCGTCATGTTTGATATAAAATTATTTATTTTAAATATTAATTTGATAATAAAAAAAAAAAAAAAATCATTAAAAAAAATTATATCAAACATGACGAATTATACCAAAACTTTGAATTGCATTAATAATAGTCACGAATCTTTAAAAATCTAGAAAGTATATTTTTATTTTTATTTATTCTCTATTCACTCAACAGCCATAGAGCTTCTATTGAAGAAACAATTTTGCAATAATATTTCTGTATTAAACATCACAATTAATGTGTCAGAATTGCATGTTAATCGAGAACTAAATTTTGAATTATCAACATGTCTGGTTATGCAAAGAACCTGATTCACACATTCTTGAAAAAAAATGCATAGCTGAAGGCAACTAATATCGAGAAACTTTGTAGAAAATAATAAATATTTACATACCAACGATCTCCAGCTAACTGGTATAATATGACTTGAAGTTATTTTATTGGAGAATAACCTTATGCATATTTGCTATAGGATTACTTTATAGTCAATTAACACTCAAAATGTATTCATTTGAATTTTTTATTTATTTATTTGAAAATATTATATTTAATCTCAACCTATTATTTTGCACATTTTCTAACTTTTTATTGAAACAAACGCATTTCTCTTAAGAGGTACACTCGAACCAATAAAAACGGTATACTTTGCACAAAATGGATTGGCTGCTGGATCAACGCTGCTGGTCAGGTTCCTTGACATTCAATCCTTGTTTTTATCAATGAAATCAGAGCTCACCTACTAGAATTAGATAATGCATTAGCACAGACTTCATGGGATGATACCATCAAACCTTTATCAATCAATAATTTTCTTGCGAGGTACCGTTAATTTGTTCGAGTGTACATTGAAATATTTGGGCAGACATGTGTAATTTTTAATATTGAATCCACCATCAGGTGCAAAATGTTGTGTACTTTAATTAGGCCACTAATTTCGGTAATTATAAGCTTTGTAGTCACGAAAATATGTTCTTTTAGATAATTGACCCTTATGACCATTACGCTCTAAGGGCGAATTTCTAGCCTCTTAATATTACAACCTCGACCTTATGGTTATCCGCAATACGGGTGCAATTCAACGAGTACTGTGTATTTGCGCACTTGTTACATGAGTACTGAAGACGCTATGTCTTCATGCAGGTGATCTAGCGCGTCAGAATCGCATTACACAACAGATCCTGGCGACGTACCTCCAGCGCCGTCTCTACCCCCACCTCTCGCCGCCGACGCTCGACCTCCAGGACCAGGCGTCGCGGCGCCCGCCGCGCGACAACACGGACGACGCCGACGTCGAGGAGGAGGCGCTGGAGCCGTACGAGAGCGAGCACATATCCAACTTTCTCACGGATCCGGAGTATTTAGGTGCTGAATATATTTTATATTGTTGAGAATTGGTACTTGTGAGGATATCGTCGGCGACGCGGCAAAACTACGTAAGTGCTTTTTTGCAAATTGTTCAGGAGTGGCAAAATATTTCTTTTGTAAACATAGGTATACCTATGTTTACCTATGTTATACCTATGTTTAAAAAAAAAATCTTTTGCCTCTCCTGAACAATTTGCAAAAAGCACTTGAGTGGTTTTGCCGCGTCACCGACGATATGAGACGCGCTCAGTTTGTCAAAGTGTTCTTTGAGTTTTGTCTTCATACTAACAGAATTAAAAAAAATCAATTCTGCGTACATTTTAGGCTTACTGTAATAAATAGTGACACTAAAGCTGGTTCTACGTAAACAGTTTTTTGCATTTTGCGTTTTTTTTCTAGGACTTGTGTTTGGCTAGAAGGAAAAAAAAATGAAAACGCAAAACGCAAAAACGCTCTGTGGACCCAGTTCATTACGATTAGTACTTTATGTACATTAGTACATTAATACGACCTCTCGCACGATCGCAAAGTATTCTTATTCAACACTTTGAGATCGTATCAGAGGACCAAATGTACATAAAATCTGCGTTAATATTTGATTTTTTAAATTGTTAGTGTGAAGACAAATCTTAAAAACACTTTAAAGAACCGTGCGCGTCCGTTACCTTACGCAGGCCTCTAATAATTCTATCTTCTGCTCACTCAGTTGTATCTTAATTTATTAATTTACTCTTAATTTTGAGCAATATACAAGCTTTATTCCAATCTTTTGGGATTATAAGGTTAATCTTAGCGCTTTTTCTACACTAACATGGAAATCTTTATTTGCTCATTTTCCAAATTTGTTTCAAATGAAACAATTAATATATTTTAGTGATTTATCCTATCTGCATGATAAAACTCCGAAAAGCAGATTGCATACAGTATGTAATTATTTCCTCGAAGATTTAAAATTGGCGTCTCGCTTTTTGACAAAAAAATAATCAATCAACTAATATGAAATAATATGATATAAGGCCTGACGTAAGGGACTGTGAAGTTTCAAAATAAAATACATCCAGCAATAATAACCCAATAATATTACCATGTAAAATTTTATTAAATACTATAATAATAGGGATATTTTCTAACGTATAGTTCTCTGGCTCAGACCTGCCTAAAGGTAGAAACAAAAGATCGAAAACAGGATGTTTTTTGTTTTCAAATTTGACCAAAACAAAAGATGTCCTTGACAATGACTTTCAAACATCATCCCATTACCAAAGCTAGTTTTCTTAAATACGTCCACTTATTTTGAAAAAATCTACTTTGTTTCGAGAAGATTCCTGTAGGAGTTCGTAGACCTTAATTTTCTGACCCTGAAAACATTCAAATTTGCATAGAAATCGACCCGCTTGTGTCGATAAATTACCAAGTGAAAACGAAGACGTCTCGTTGGCCCTGAGCATGGGTTATAAAGATCGAAGAAGTACTGATAATGTATAGCAACAGTATCAAACTTCGCTTTTTGACCTTGTGATCTGAAGAGAATCATCTTAATTTATGAGACTCATTGAGGACTTGTTTTTGTAACCAGAAGGTAAAAAGATGTAGCTAAAAACTGATCAACCTTCAATCAAATAATTAATTGGAATGTATATGATGTCAGTAGAACTGACGTAGGCACAAATCAGTGGTCATTTGATGGTTTTTGGTTCGATTTAGAGGCTGTCTATATTGATCTTTGACAATTTTCTTGTAATTACTTATTAGCAAAAATACCAAATGCAATATCAACATAAAATAATTACTTTACTAATGAGAGTAACATCTTGATGCAACAATTGCAGTGTTTTGATTTGTTTTAAATATTACCTATATCGTGTGTACAGTGTAAAGTATTGTAAAAAATTAATTTGAATTGGCACCTTTTGTTACATTCTGGGAATTTTGTAAAAAAATATAAGAATCTCTCTGGGGCATTGTTGACAAAATTGAAGGTCAAAAATCGAAACCTTGATCCTGTGGTGGACAATCACTAACATCAATTCTCATTATCTATCATTAAGTCTTCGATTTTAAGTCAATTAAAAATCATCCACGAACTTGATTACTGGAATCTGCCTTAAATATTGCTGCAGTGAACTAGTTGTTTTCAGTTTATCTTAAGCCTGTAGCACTAAATCAAGGTCACTAACTACAATGTTATCGGCTTGTATATGTAATGTGATTAGCAAAACAAATTGATTTTTGTTTGGACGTGTTGGCCTTCTAGGGTTGTCTACCCGATCATAATCGTTTATATTGGTTTCGCTTTCGAGTTAAATAGTCGTGGAAATATCGTGATTTCAATAACCTTAATAAAAATTACATAAAATTTGGCAGTTAATATAATTGATCTAGATACTTGTCGACAATTTTGATTACACTGGTCAAAGCAATTTGGTTTAGTCTCACGCTTTATAATAATTATAGTTTTTATGCACCTGCCAGGGCTGTTTCTTAATTCAAAACATCTAGCCATTCCTTGCGAAAGCTTTGTTAATTTGTGCCGAAAAATAAGAACATCTTTGATATTACCGAAAAGTATTTACAGAAAACTGCACTGCTTAAAAAATCATATATTATATTTAAGAATAATTTGTTATTTTCATAATTTAGAATAAATACAATAATACCTAAATACTTATAAATTCAAATTACTAAAATTATAAAAGAAGTTTCGTGGTTATATAATTTTAATATTATAGGTACTATGATTTGTCATATTTTGTAGTTAAATTGAAGTATTTGCAGTAAAAAAATCACATTTATAAATATTCTATTTCTTTTTAAATCTACAGAGTGTCTCTTTTAAATTTTAACCCCATTTATCAGGAAATTCGATCAGAGAAAGTAAGATCAACATCACATAACACAGCCCTTGAAACAGAAGCTCGCCTAATGCATTCAGTCACTACTCCTAATTAAAACTTACATAACAGATCGACGACAGTCCACGTGCTCTAGATGTTTCAAATGAGAGACTGTCTAAGTCTTGTTACACGTACAAGTTGCCCATGTGGTTTGAAAAGCCGTTCGTCTCCGCTGTCAAACGTTCCATCAAACTCGGTGTGAAGTGAGAGTTCCTTATGGCGCTTTAACATGGAGATTTCAATACTATAGGCATCCTGCGTGAGAAAAGGTTGCCATAGTAACCAATACAAAAGTATAGGGAAAAACAAATCTGACAGCGGCAATCCAAATCTCATATTTTGAGTGATTACTTGTGAAAGAATGATATTTAAGTAAGTACAAGCTAATAATAATACGCAATATTTATCTTTACACATGTTCAAGTTAAATATTCATCTGATAAATATGATTTATTGCTATTATTTAGAGCTTTGACACATTTCCCCTACCATAGCAGCCTCCATTTTTCTACCACTGTGACGTCACGAGCAGGATTCCTATTGCTAGGGAAGAAAATGGCAGTTCCTTAGGCGGTTTAACAAGGAGATTTCAATGCAATGGAAGAAAATGACTGTTCCTTATGGCGGTTTAACATGGAGATTTCAATGCAAGGAAAGAAACTTACAGTTCCTTATGGCGGTTTAGCATGGAGATTTCAATGCAAGGGAAGAAAATGGCAGTTCCTTATGGCGGTTTAACATGGAGACTTCAATGCAATGGAAGAAAATGACTGTTCCTTATGGCGGTTTAACATGGAGACTTCAATGCAAGGGAAGCACATGGCAGTTCCTTATGGCGGTTTAACAAGGAGATTTCAATGCAAGGGAAGAAGATGGCAGTTCCTTATGGCGGTTTAGCATGGAGACTTCGAGGCAAGGGAAGAAAATGACAGTTCCTTATGGCGGTTTTCGAGATTTCAATGCAAGGGAAGAAATGACAGTTCCTTATGGACGTTTAACACGGCGATTTCAATGAAAGGGAAGAAAATGATAGTTCCTTATGGCGGTTTAACATGGAGATTTCAATGCAAGGGAAGAAAATGACAGTTCCTCATGGCAATTTAACATGATCTTTTTTGTGTGACCCTCGGGCCTTCATAATTATAAATTCGTTTTTACGAATGATTTCGACTTTGAGCTTAATGTATTACCTACTTACTTTGTAGAGCGATTTCTTAATTTAATTTGATTATCTAGATGTGATTTTGCAATATTCATAACTATTTTTGATGCAGATGGACGTGGTTAAGATGCCGGTTTTGAGATTTTTAATTTCAATCAACAATTTTTAATACTTACATATGTCAAATTATCCTATTAAAATTTTTAACCTTATTCAAAAATAGCTTTAAAAATGAGATAATCTATCTATGTTAAATTTTTAAAGTTTATTTGTTGCAAATAAAATTGAAAAGTTGACAGGTTTATTTTTTCTACAATTGTTAAACACTCTACCACCATTAAAGACAATTTTATTAATATTTATTGTTTTGCTTTGTGCATGCGATATGGCAGAAAGAAAAAATTGAGTATGAAAGACGTTTCCCTGATCTTTCCTTTCTGATAAAAATGTATACAAAGTAAAACTATATGACAGAATGATGACTCCCATAAAAGAGATTCCTTGATGCAAAAACTACAGATTAATATTAATACCAACATACCTATATAATAGCTATAACAACATAATAATTGCGATACCCTGACATTTATAAATCAGTACATAGATACAATAAATTTCACATCCTCTCCTTCACATTTCTTTAACACTATCTTATAATAATAATTATCTTAATCTTAATAATATCAGATGCCATCAAAAATATTATTCCTATTTCTCAAGAACTCATTTAGACATCTCAGAATCCTATTACAATCTTTAATCAAAACACAAACCAATCCATCTTTGTCGTTAAGCTAAGAGATATTTCAGTTTCACCGCGGCAAAAACGCTGAGTGGCAAGCATCTAAAAGATACGTGCTACCGTCAGGTGCGCAAATTCGATGAAGAAAACGAACAGATATTTCAAGTGGATGATTAAGAGTTCATCATTAAACTAGTTTCCATCGCATCTGAAGTAGATGCATCCGGGTGTTGCGTCTTTCTTGATACCGATCGGCATATTTGAACTGATTTCTTCGATTCGATCCGTAAAGTGATGTTAAGTGTTGTAAAGGACAGTTGTTGATTATTATTATGTCGGTGCTGTACCGTTTTGTTACATGTCATCTTACTGATGTCAATTCATAACAACAACGTATGCAGTTAAAAATTGATAGAAAGTATTCTGTGCGTACAATACTGAAAGTGAAAGAGCTCGGCAAGTGTTGCCGTATAACTTTTTCAGCTTTGTATATTTTTAATATCTTGTTCATTGTTGAACACCTTAAACAAAGAAGATAATGTGCAGTTTAAATAAATTTTGTTTGCATTTAAAATAATGAGACTAACGGTTAAAAAACGACTGAAGTTTTGTGCAGTAGGTAATAATAATAGAGATTTACTAATATTTTCCTTGCTTATTCCAACTTAAATGAAAACGATTTACTAATATTTTCCTTGCTTATTCCAACTTAAATGAAAACGAGCTGTATCCATATTAAAGTATAGTTGACGTTTAAAGTCAAGTGGCACGTAAAAAAATATATAGCTCAATGTTGATTTAAAGATGATATTAAAACCAGTATTATTGCATTATTTAACACCATCTGTCTGCTCTTTCGTTGATTAATTATCTCATGATAAAAAACTTATTGTTGAGCAAGTTGTCAGCATTGTTGTTAAAAACTAATAACAACGCCACTCTTTTTCTAGACACATGTAATTTACGTACTGCGTGAAACAAAATGTTCGTAGCTGTCAGGATAAATTATGATTTTCTCTCCTTTGAGACGGTAATTCTCTAGCTGGACGAAAATCATCAATAATCGGCTTATAGAAAGTTATTTAAGGTTATAAACAGACAATATTTGATGAGATAGGCCTGGTTACGTCAAACTAAATAACGATTCAGATTCACATTTCGTTTCAACAAACATTCTTAGTAGAAATTTCCTAAACGCATAGCAATTATGAGTACTAATCTATTACACAAATATATAATTTACAATTTAATAATATTTGTTATATAAATTAAATGGTGGCGAAACCTTTTAGTTATTTTAAAATGATTTCTGAAAATGTGTATATTTTGGTGAGCTTTCTACGAAGAAAATATTTATTTACTTTGACTACAGGCGTTTAATATCTCACGTTGTTTTAAAACTAATGACCAACACAACTACCAACTAGATAAAATTAATAAATCATTTAATAACATGTAATTAGTTTTGTTTTCCAAGAAGAAGTTCAAAAGTTAATTCAATTTTGTTCAGTATGGATGAGAATATTTGGATATTACATAAATCACATTATGACATTTGAGACCACAACTTCACAAGGCGATTAAAAATATTTCAAAGCTTTAGGCACACTATTTTTATTACATTTTTTTGCAAACACCATTTGTACAGTACTTATGCAAATTACTGTGACAAACTATTTGTCACACGAAAAATATGTCCTTGTTTGAAATTATGTGGTTCAGCTAAAATTATAAATTGTTCGAAGTTTTCTGCTTTCATATCGCTGATAATTAAAGGCGAACCAGATGTCCGCAAATTCTGCCAAATCTATTGTCTAACCCAGTGAATACAGAAGGTAGTTGATCCATTGTTTAATGAAATGTATTTTAAGATATGATCGTATTTTCTGCGGTAAGAATACGCCCATCGTTTCAAGAAGGCTATGATTTGAATGACAGGTGGTGAAATGAATGCAGTTGGTTTTTATATTCTCACATAACGAAGTGTTTTGTTGATTGATTGAAAATCAAATCAATCAATCATTCGGAGTAGGAGTGTGATTGACAAGGCTAAGAGACGTATTGATAAAATTTTGGTTGGTGGGCCTGTTGATTTACTTGTTTTTGTATGGTATTATGTCTTTTGTTCTCGTACCTATACGTCAGAAAAATTTAAAATATTTTATGACATTGAAAACAATCAACCCCCCCCCCCCCCTCTCCCCCCAAAAATATATATATACATTTTTTGAATTTTCTTAAATTATTTTTGTAAAAAAAAAATATATATTAATAAATCTTGTGAATAAATGGCTAAATTTCATGTAAAATTGTTGCACTTTACAACACTTACGCTGTGTAAATTCCATTTTAACGCAAGTAATTAAGTTTTGTTGCCTTTAGTTGAACTTTTAATAACTAAAAAGTTGTCAGAATGCATAAAACTTCCAAGAAATCAAGCAAAATGTGTATTTTCATCTTTCGTCTCTCTTCTCAAGTGGTACAGATCTGGTATTTTAGTATAAAAATAAAGAAGTGAAAGACAATGCGTGCTCAAGAGCAGTTATAGGCGTTCAAACAATAAGCCGACAAATTTGCATGCCTTTCATTTGTTATATATACCAGTCACCTGATTCTTTATCAAACATAATACGGATGTAATGGATCTTAGTTCGAATCCAGGTTAATGCATTGTGGCAGTTTACAATGCGTGAGCAGTTGATTATCATATCTTCGTCGCTGCACTTTCATCAGCTATTGGTTTTATGAATTAACTACCACATTATTTGTACTAAAATCGTTTATAAAGTTTTAGTGATTTACCAGCTTTCTTGTGAGCAAATAGGCATGACATTATTATTGTATTGCGGTGTCACGAAACTTATTGTTTAATGTCGAGTTCTAAGCATTATCTTGATGATTGAGCGAGCGGAGCGATCGTATCAACTTGAAACTTATGACTCGAATCTCTGTTTTTGTTTGTTCTTTTAGCGTATGGTCAAACGAAGTAACATCAGGCATTTTTCTCCCAAAGTTTCATTACTACCCTGTTATGTTACCTATTGATTTCTTGCAAGATCGGAGTTTCGTCGGAAAATTGATTTATACAGTTTATCAGGTAGGTTGTATGCAAAATTTGATAGCAACGAAATCTACGAAATGTTTATAAAATATCACGTAATAGTAGTTTGCACACTACAAATGATTTGTACCTATTTGTGTTTATGCATATAATGTGTAAAATATTATGTAAAATTTTTGAACATAAACATTGTACAATCATTGTCTAATAATTGTACAAATAAAAGTTTTGTGTTAATGCTTAAAATGTCATAGAAAAGAAATCTCGTCGAGAATGCAAAATTATCACGCTTTTATTGAGTACATTTCTTTTTAAATAAACTCAAAAGTCGATGCTTTTATTAGTCGTTTATGTTAAATTCTCCATAAGGCAATTCAAACGGTAGTTCATTCGTATACCCGGGTATACCGATCGTCCCATCTGTGAACCTCAAACCTGATTCAAGTGCACAATTTTGTATTCTGCTGATAACAAGATATTTAAACAATATAAAAATATCAATTTACCCTAAAATACCGTCATAACCACGTAACTTTGATTATGTCTTGTTGCTGGTATTTTTGCAGACAGCGTAGGACGCTTTCCTGTCGTATCTGTCTGACATAAGTAAAACAGGTCCTACAATTCAAATAAAAAAGTATTTGCATTCAACATACTTTAACACGAGCCAGTTTTTATTATAATCAAATCGTAAAATTCCAAGTGATATCGAAACGCCTAAAATTCTCGCACCCAGTTATATTGTGGTGGGTTATAGTACTGTTTGGAACACCCATGATGGCAATTCTTTCCAAGATAAAGAGAGATACAATATACATAAATATAGGCTTCATTTCTTAGTGTTATAAGTTTTAGCAGCTTTTAAGTTTTTAAAAGAAGTAAAAACGGCCATGTGGAAATTAACTTTGCACCGAAACGGATTCCAGCTGAATCAGTAAAAGTTGTAGAATAGGGCCCCATGTAAACCTAAAAAGTTTCAATAAATGGAGCCTCTTTGTGTTGATTCTAGCTCTCCCCTCCTATTGTTGTAGATACTGAAGATGATACATGAAGATGATACAACCCAACTGACGATCCAGTAGTTGTTCATCCTCTTTACTTTCCCTTATTACATCACAATCAAATACCTGCATTCTTCTTTTACCATACGTTACTGAGCCATGGTAAATTGCATGAACACCTACTATCATATCTAGGTCAAAATCAAGTGTACACTCCCACTCTTCATGCATGTCTGGCTTCAAGATAGATTCATCAACTTATTCTAGGTACAAGGTTAATAGCAAGCTGATCTAATGATCTAATTATTGCATTGATTTGCAGAGATCGATGATTGATGGTTTTTCTTTTCGTTGCACTTGTGAAATGGGTATGAGATGTGTGAGAAAGATTGAAGGTGCATTTAGGTCGCCGAGGGGGATGGGGGAGGGGGTGTTTTAACTTTAAAAAAGCTTAAAAAACAATTTAGATATTGTCATTTGTCAATTCCACCACGTCAGTTCAATCTACTTGTCACTGGTACAGAATAAATAAATCCGACCCTTTTCATGATCCTGTAAAATGTAAAACTTTTAACCAGGTTTAAATGTTATATTCAAACAACTTTTGTCAAGAAGTACTAATTTCAATCGTCCCAAATTCGTAACTGTTGAGTTAAAAATACAAAACAGGCCCCACTTAGGCCCCCCAGTCTGTGGGGCAATCTGGGGGGATTAGGACCCCCAGATTTTCTATAACAAACAGATACTTTTTTCTGTGCATCATCTTGTACATTAAACTTAATTTTCATTTCCGCCCTGTTAAGTAATTTTCAATTCAGATTTTTTTCACGAATTCAATAAGTATTATAAAATCCTTCCTGGTGTCAATTAGTTTTTAATACGACTAAATTATAGCCTACATAATTTTTACGTTGCATAAAATCAACTTAAATTATAATAATTACTTCATTAATATCTTGTAATTACGCCATTGTTTAAATAATACGCATTCGTGCGTGATATAAATTTCACACTTCATACTTAAATATATATAAGGTAATTAGTACCAGATTATCTCTTCATCCTCACCTTGATAAATATTATAATTAATTAAAACAAATATCTTAATCCAATACCAACGAAGCAAAAACCATGAATTCCTTCCAAGGTCTTCTTGACTAACCTAAAGCCTCAACACATCCAGCGTCTTCTAGATCAGAACTTTCTCCTTGCGAATCTAGAAGGCAGTGCATGCTCGTCATTGTGGCGAGATCCATGAAGCCGAGAGCATAGATAATAACACGATCTAGGATGCTGTGCCAGACGCATTGTGTATTAGTGGCCGTGTTTGTGGGGATGAACTGTGTTTTGGGGGTCAATTTGTTACCGCCGACGGAGGCGAAGACGGCGGCGGCGGCGAGCAGGTCGTCGGGTAAGCGATTGAAAATGACATAATACACATAAATAGGCTCCATTTCTTAGAATATTTTAGTTTTACAGCTTTTAGTTGTTAAAATTGTTAATTAATTTGGTTTGTAGCTTTAAAGTTGACTTTTGACAAATTGAAAGTTTCAAACCTCACATTTTACCAAATACCGAGCCTTTTTGTGTGGATTTTATTGAGCTACTCTCGTGGTGTAACAAGACGCCATATTTATACTACAAATTATAACGGTCAAATGAAAATTACAGCTGTTAAGTTGTTAAAATTGTCAATTTATTTGTAGCTTTTAAGTTGCCTTTTGACAAATTAAAAGTTTTAAAACGCACATTTTACCAAATGCGGAGCCCTTTGTGTGGATTTTATCGAGCTACTCTCGTGGTGTAACAAGATGTCATCTTTATACTACATAACGGTCAAATGAACCCCGGGGTGAAAACTATAGTGAATCAGCCTTTGGGTTTACATTAATCTTTAATTTTTTTAGAATGTATTTCTGCGAGCACTGTAAAGTATTGGTACAAGATTTCTTGAGATGTCTTACTTCTCTTGCAATCAATATCAACTCACACCTGCACTTTTACCGCAACTATCTTACATGAATTCGAAACGTCGAAAGCGAAATCTCAGATTGACTTATTACAGACATCGCCACTTACAGTACCATAAAAAGTGTAAACGGAATTATTGTTTAATGTTTGACTAGGATTGTATTCCAATCCTAATTTTATTTGCAATAATCTAAAACTGTGAAAATCAAATATGGAAAGTGTTATAATATAAAAGCGTATAGAATCGTGTGCGGTCGCAACCATCTGAACCAATTTTGTGACTTTATAACCTACAAGACATCCTATTTCGGGATTCTAAACTAGACAAGATGGAATGCTGGAAAGTAGAATTAAAACACAGAAAACCCGTAGAGAACAATTATATTGAACATGTTTTTATGCTAACTTCATTCTTGGATAGCCACGTAAAATCGTTTTCAGTTTTCAATATTCGATCCAGACAAACAACTGACATTTTTAAACAAGTCGATTGCGTCTGTATAAATGTTTTGTTCGAAGATATTGAAATCGAAAGTTCCGCACAGTCGAGTGTGCCTAATTCTAACGGACTGGGTAACTGGTTGCTGGCAAAGGCCGTGTCTGCACAGAATGACAGAGACTTTCTGTAGGCTTGGAAGCAACGGAGAGTCGGAATAAATTAACAGCTTGGGCGTCACTTCAGAATGTGATGCACCGAGAATGGAAAAGTCGAGTAGCAACGCAAATAATTATGCAGGAGGAACTAATATCAAGAGAGAAGGGAACTGCAGAAACGGCATAATTACTTTAGGTAACAAACAACTGAACTATTGGTTTCTCAAACTATAAAAGTATTGGATATTTTGTCATGTTTTATATAAAATTAATTATTTTTGTCAACTGTTTCGATTTTAATATCAAAATTTTCCTCAGGACAAAATGTCAATCAAATTTTGAAAATTTTATAAGTTTTTGTCAAATTCAAATGTCAATTAAATTTTGAAAATTTGATAAATTTTTTTTGTGAGGAAGATTTTGATATTAAAATTCGAAACATTTGACAAAAATAATATTATTATATAAAACATGACGAAATATCCCAATACTTTGAATTTTAATAATAATAGTCTTGAATCTTTAATAAAAATTATAAAGTAGATATTTTAAAACAGATGGAGCCCATTTATGCAGATTCCATTCCCCTTCTCTAGTGTTCAGAAAGTAATCATTGTTTTGCTAATTCTCATTGTTAGAAATCCTATCCGGTATTACAACAACATACAATTTTCCTCGAAATATCATAAAAATAACCTCCAAACAAAAACAAATTAATATGAATTTGAATATTGTTTGTATTGGAATAAAATAAACAAACATAATTATTTGATAACAATTAAACTATTCCATCAGATGACATTGGAATCACGTCATCTGATGGGAACTTATGAATATTAATATAATTGTATGAATTTGAATTAATATTCAAAGAGTCGTGTGCCACGAAGTCAAGATCTGTGGATTTAATTCTGCGAATTGCTACACTCTCACCAGTTAATTAGTGAATGAGATACACATGCGATCGGGAAGGTGTTGAATGTAGTGCTCTGGGGTTGAGGCTTCATTACCAAATACAATCTTTACTTTTATTTCGTATCATGGCTGATGTTTTGATCCTTTTACAAATTTCACAAATTCCGGGTAAAAGTGAGTGTAATTACGTTTTATTTAACATGTTACCCTCTACGCAATACATTAAATTTAAAGCCTAATTTTAATTATTTTTTAAAAATTTTATTAGCATTAGAAGTTAAATACAAAATTGTTACAAATCACAAAATATTAATAAATAAATATTATGCCAACAAATGATAAAAAAATGCGCCTGATATCTGTATCACGAGAGAAGGAGAATATACATAAAAATGCTCCATTAATTGGTTTATTTATACTTTTAACAAAGTCCACATCCCAGAAAGCATAATTATTGAGGTTTCCCTATTCTTATTGGAATTTTGACAACATAAAATCGGATAAGACGCAAACGTACTCCAACAAATTGAGCATTTTTATGTAGAAACCCCTTCTCACATGAAACAGGTATAGTAGTACAGGATCTAAAAATAGATCACAGTGCATTTTGTATTCAAAACGTCACGCAAAAGCATTATTTTTTTACAACTCGAGATTATCGCTTCATATGTATTCAAGTGCCTTAAATACAAGACGCTCTAATTACCGACTTCATTCGCGCATTTTCACACTGTGCATTTTAGGCCTCGAGATACACGGTCAGGCCTCGGGGGTATTTTCGATGAAACTCGTTTTCTATTAGGCATAAAAACTATAATGCTCGAAGGATGTTTCTTTCGATTAATAATTTTGAGTAAGTTTCTCTTTGTTTTCAATCACGATTGACCTGAGTTTTGCAATCGCTTTGAAGTTCATTTATAAGTGAAAATTCACTTGCGATTTTAAAGCGATAATGAGAGGTTTTCAATACATCACATCATGACTATAATTGGCTGAAAGAATGTGAATACGGATGTATTCAAGTTTTAATAGGAAGTTGATCAAACAGTGTAATTATAACAATTTGTTTATTTTGTAACTACACAAATATTTTATTGACAAATAATGTTTAAAATGAGCTTTGAAAACAATTGTAAATGTATAAATATTGTCTAAATTTATTGAGAAAATATAACGACTTAAGTTTCCAGAATTGATTTGAAAAACACTAAATCCTAGCTTATTTATTTTTAAATTTTCATGTAGTTTTACCTACAGTTGATTCCACATAGTAAGGGGGCATATTACCATTAGTTTAATCTTCAGTTTAGTTAAGCTCCACTTCGGGAAATGTGGTGTATTACCATTATGTACTGTGGCATAGATTAAAGAACTGCAGTCAATGTAGCATAAGGTTAGTTTAAACTGAGGAAATAAACCCCGGAATTAAATTGAGTAATACACGGAGTTTTCTGAAGTGGAGTTTAAGATATAACTGTAGCTTAAACTAATACCGGCCCTTAGTGATATAATGAGAGTCCAAAACATCACTAAAATCGAGCACATATAATTAAAAACCTTACAATCCTGGTACATCATTCAGACTTGTCTCTTCTAAACCGCAACATAACACTCGAAATCGTGCAGACAATATCGTGATGCTCCTAGATATTATGCAACACACAACACACAAGAGATAGTTGTCGATCCAAGGAGCTCAAAGATGAATTCAATTAGATATTTTCACCTCCCCAGTGGGCTAATATATGAATTCGACGACATTGAAAATGTTTCTATGATAAAGCGTGCATTCTTTTAGATTGACCTCACACCTGCAAGCACGATGTAATGAAATCAGAAGTAGATCTACCGGTCAGTGCTGTTAGTAAGTAGCAGTTTTGTAAAGACATAAGTCATTGTGTGGCCTAGTTTGTGAACTTGGTGGAGTGGGTTTAAGATTTTGATGAATGAATGTCCGTGAAATTGTATAAGCACTTGATAATGGATATTTAAATGGGAAACAATTATGATGGGAATGTTACGAAATGTTAGCTTTCTTCCGGTTTAGTATTTAAGAGATTAGCCGTTTTGCACGAATGTAACTTTTTAATTATTTAATCGAGATATAATTTGTTTCAAATATTTACGAAATGATTCAAACTATTTTGGTTTAAAATCACTTTTTAAAGACTAAAAAATATGTACGTACCAACTTCTGATCAAGCAGTGATTATTGAAGATCAATCCCAAAATCATATGCAGATTAATATTTAAAAAAACATCTAATTTGCTTAACAAAAATAAATCTGACAATATTTACCATTATAGTGAAATTAGGAGACATGGGATTTTTCAAAGATATTGTGAACGAGCAGTAGTACCTTATAGAGTACTTTTAGAGTAGTTTTACCTTAGAGTAAAACCTTAGAGTAAGGAACGTTTATAAGTTTTGAGCCAAAAATTGATAATTTTTTTTTATAAAAACGAGCTAGTTGGTCAACTTATTACAACATTTCAAATAGATAACAGTGATACTGACAATTCTTTCGATTATTCTGTAACTCAGGAGTAGAAGGCCCGATGTCCATTTTCTGCATTTTGCGATTCACTTGTAAAAATTGACTTTCTTCTTGTCATAATTACAAATAGTTGATGGGAAGGCTAAATTATTGTTTTTTGTACTTCTACTTCTGTGGTATCATAACAATAACATAAACACTAAACATATATCAGCATCATCGAACTGTATGTGACATTTAATTTTGTTACAACCTGTTCTAACCAGATAGTTTTTATTGACCTTTATTATTTCATTTACTAAAATGCAATCCACGATACATGAATCGACAACTCTTATACGTCATGTGCCTCTGTTAAGATATTATGTCAAAGTTGAACAACGCAGTGTTTTCCAAGAATAATGATTTCGATCTTGTTAAATGTCATGCATTATCAAGGCAATTACAATAAACATTCTCCCCTAGAATGTAACATCAGCAAGATGACAAGTAGAAACTGTCCACCAGTTGCATTCCCCTCAATATTTCCTAGGAGCAGAGGTGAGTTCATAATCGAACCGGTCGTTGCATATTACACGAGGATATGAGATCGAATCAGGCAACTTGGCGTCCAATCCGAGAAAAGAAATCGTTAAGAAAAATGTCGTCGGGATGAAACTTTCATTTTTCAAGTCGCCAACGCCAGTCCAGCCTGTTGAATGAAATGCAGTAGGACACAGGATATGACTCTCCGTTGCATATTGCATTCTTTTCTATGCAGTAAACATCATGGAAGACAAGTCTTCAGCCGTATGCAGATGATCGGGAAGAAGCCAAATGTTTATCCATATCATTTATGTTATCTCTAGATCTGGGGCCCTATTCTAGAACTTTTAAATTCCCAATTCTGAACGAATTCGATTCCATGCAATGTTAATCCTTATGGCCGTGACTGGATTCCATCAGAATGGAATTGGGAAAACGTTCTAGAATACGCCTCCAGATCTGATTTCAACAATTTATTACAAATGTATTATTTTTTATATATTTATTATTTTTGTTTTGTTTTGTATTTTGGTAATAGTTTGTTCAGCACATTCTATCAGGCAAATATATTTGTATTTCTTTACTAAACTAATTTCTTGAAACCAACTGAAATACTTGTGCAGATGTTCTGTAAATAATTTGTAGGAATGAGTCACCATTCACCGCCTTCCAATTTACACGGGTTAATTTCTTGTGCAACTTCTGTGCCACACTTCTGTGTCAAATTTATTTATAGAAATTAGAACATGTTCTTAAAAGTTGAGCTCAAGTTCTGTGACAAGAAGTTCATCGTGTAAATACAAAATTGTATAAAAATGGTAATTTGACACAGTAAAGAAATTGTACAGTGTAAATCAGGCTTTATATTTTGGTCAAACATCAATTTGGACAAATCTGGTGACCTATGAACTTGGAAAATGCTGTGTTCATTGGAAATTATTGAAATTTTAGAAAACGGTCGTATGAGTACAATATTCTCTAGAATAACAGTATTATGTAATTTGCTTTGTTTCGCGTTTTACTTGATTTGTCTCACACACGAATTTTTATATTTTTATGTTATTATTACAAGCTATATTACAAGCTTCATTTCGTCCACTACAAAATTGCGGTTAGTAATTTTGTATCTAGATTACCCATTTTACAAAATATCAGTATTTTATTTTCAATACAGCCAATAATTCCAAATACTCTTAATTAAAACAGGTGTCTCTAGGTAATGTTTTCAAAACGTGATCTCGCATATCAACTCAATGTGTCACAACTTTATCTGTCATACATGCCCCAATAAAAGACACATAACCCTGTTTCACAAGTGGTCCATACATAACCCCCTCAATGAGGTGTTAAAACTTGTTCTAAATCGTTTTGTGACTTATATAATTTGGAACTAAGTAGTTGTTATTACAACTGTCATTATTTTTATTACTATTATCATGTATAATTTCTCCGTATATGATACTAATTCTAGCTCGAAATCAATTATATTGTTGGAAAAAGCAAAAGAGATGACAGACTGATGTCACTCTAGTCTATATTTACTAACTTCTCAGAATCAACGCAATTTTCTCACAACAAATTTCACTTATTATTCATCGAAGGCCAAGGTTCTTATATTTTTCTCGGTCATCAAAATTGCTTTGAAAACCTTGATTTGACAGTTATTTGTAGGTCAAGCCCATAATTTGACCTACTCTTTGTACCAATAGAGAAGGGGAATGGAATCTACATGAATAGGCTTTATTCCTTGAGGTGTATGCATTATAACATTTTTTTAAATTGTCTAAAGTTCGGTATTTATTTGGTTATTTTGTTTGGTAAACCAGAAGGGTTGATTGAATTTATTTACATCTTAGGAGACTTTTGGCAACAAAATACTAAATATACTTAAAGTCTTATAAGTACGTTTTTCAAGATGAGGAGCATTTTTATGTATATTATATTCTCCACTTTGCAAGTAGGTAAATAGCAAAATTGGCGCAATTATTTTTATGGGCTGCATGAAATCAGTAAGGGCGAAAGTTGTATGTAATTAAATATGATATTAGATCTTACCGCTTTTACGTTTATATTCCTTACAAGTACAGATTTCACACATTAGGAAATCGTTAGTAAAAAGTGGTTTAAATTAAATTGATGATTGCAGGTAGGAAACATGAATAATTAGATAAATGCGCGTATTCGTGACAGATAACATGGAATCGAATGTTTTATAAATATTGTGACGGTTTCAAATCGTTCGTAATATTATGCTAATGAATCAGACTAGTTGTGATCTTAATCTTGAAATTAATTGGATAACTTGATGAAGGAAGAGTTGATTTTATGCTGTGCAGTATGAATTATGCATATGGGTTATTAATTTTGAATCAATAGTTTAGCCTTCTTTCCACTATAAAGCAGATACAAATTTGCAAATTGATTTACTTTGACATTACATTTTTAATTTTATATTTTCAAATGTGCGTTGTGAAAAATATCCGACCGAACCGGGGCTCGAACCCGGGACCTTTCACTTGCCGGGCGAGAGCTCTACCACGATTAGTACGATTATTATCACGATTATTCGATTATCGATTTCACGATTATTATGATTTTGAAAAATAATTGTACTAATCGTTATCTGTATTACAAAACAATGATGATAATAACATTACAATTTATATTACCTATATAAAATTTGATAAATTGTCAAATTTAATAGTGCAAACTAATTATGCATGGCAAATAAAATTAATTTGCGCAAAATATAGTTAATTGCATTCTGTAAAGGGCTCAAGATCATTTTTTATCATCTTTTGGATGCATTCCTATAGAGGTGACTAATATGGCAAACTGACCGAAGGCTTTCCACTTCGGCGTTTCAAAAGTTAAAAAAAGCTATCAATTTTAATAAGTTAAAACATAAATTTAAATTTCGAATAATTAAAAGTAAAAAAAAATATTGCATATTTTCATGCAGGTACTTTTTGTCGCGTGAGACAAATTATATTCTATCATTTCCCCTGTCAATGCATGTGAATGCATAATCTTGCTATCACGCCCACCATGTGCCCCCAGCAATCCATGAGCGACATTCGTCAAGGTAAACGTCTAATAAACCATCAGAAGGACGCAAAGATCTTCTTAATCAAACATCAATTAACCTTGCTGCATCCTTAATTAATAATCCGAATCTGACACGTGGAGAGAAGTGCTAATTGGGATTTCAACAGGTGAATTAGTGTCAGGAACATGCATTTGAAAGAATGGATAATTCTTCCGCTTTGAATGATGATCATGAAGTGGACAAAAGTGTTTTTATGTCTTTTGTCATTTTGTCATGTCTTTTGCTTCTGTTTCTTCTCAACAAACTATGAAATTTTATTAAATATTCATCAATCTATTTATCTTACCTATTCGTAAAATAATTTAAACTTATCTTTTTTGCACATTTCATTATAGATAATTATCTATTTTATTGTTACAAATGCGTAATTTTTAATTCTAAAATTTTCAAGTTCTAGTTCAAGTTTCAAATTTTTATTTTCCATTTTACAAGGTAAAATAATATACTTTTTCAAATTCACGATATTTTTTGCAAATCAGTACATCTAGTTTTCCACAACGGATTTTGGTGTGGTATTAGAAAGTTCGTACATTTTGTTATTTAGATAAAGTTGCTTTCGTACTTACATCAATACAGTAAAATGGAACCTTAACAAAAATTTCAAATCCATTAAAAATATATTCAAACGTGATGGCATCACGAAAAGATCTTTTGTTGAAAAGATTGCATCAAACTATTATACATACGTAACATTTCCTTTAGGTCAATTCATTGTTTACAATAAAAGTACATTCTAAATATTCCTTTTCACCTCATCCAATACTATTACACCTACTCACACTTCAGTAATTAGCAAACCCATGTTTACATAATCAGTGACATTTCGCGTGCATTTGGACAAGTGCATTCAAGTGGCACTCAATGTCATCTGTGTCAATGATGTTGTTGTTTGTACAGGAGCTGGAGAATGCACAAACTGCGTGGATGAGGGAGTGGGTCTGGCGAACAACCGATGGACAATGCCGCTGCTGAAGCTGGGGGAGAAGAGATATTATCTCGGCATCTTCTTCAAGGTAATCGATAACAATCAATCAATCAAATTGACTTGACATGTCAAGGTGTTAGATTGTTACAACTGTACAAGACATAATAGCTATTCAATTATGATACTCCCAAAACTTAATAGTTTACCAAAGAAGGAGAAAATAATCTACATCAATTGGCTCCATTTTGAGTATTTAGTTCTATAAAATCTACTTTGAAGTCCGGTGGTTGTGCCTTTTTACGGTGGATTTTAATACCAAGAACTGGAACCTTTTTTGTAGATTATATTCCTCATTTTTGTGGGCAGGAAACAGTACAATATCATAAATGGGGATTTGATGTATATAAAATTAAAGTATAGAGAATGATGAAAGAAGTCTGGGAATCTTACATTATTTTCATCATTATTAAGCAAGGGGAGCGTCACTACGGTACTCTATAATGATTAATGACACTTTCTCTTGGCGTTTGTGATATTTGCCTGCACTGCCCAGAATCATGGGATTGGTTACAAATTTAAAAAAAAAACGATTTTTCAGCAAATGTATTTTTTAGGTAGGAACCAACATTTTAGGTGTTTTTGAAAATTTCCAGACAAATCTGTCAGAACACACCAAAGTTATTTTACATTTTACGGACATTTTATTTTTCTTCCGAAATATTTATCAAATTTATTCAAATAAATTGCTCGTTAGAACATGGTTTGATTGTGTTTTTTTTTTTAATTTTCGAAGGTCTATCAACATTTTCCATTTATATATCTATTTGATTGGGAAGTTAACAGTTTCTCATTTTATTGAATGACCTTTCTGCTATCTCTACTTCTAGTTTATCATTACTGATCTACCA
Organism: Leuctra nigra; assembly: GCA_934045905.1. Taxonomy (NCBI): domain Eukaryota; kingdom Metazoa; phylum Arthropoda; class Insecta; order Plecoptera; family Leuctridae; genus Leuctra; species Leuctra nigra. The sequence goes on from OW203768.1 coordinate 11,939,553, forward strand.
ATACTGTTATTACCACAAACAAGTAGCCATTTACCAATTACAATTTTCGAAAAAATACAGTAAATGAAAGTACAAAAACAACAATTTGCATGACTCTGGTACTCTATTTAAGTGATAGATAAAACACGTACCTATATAAGTAAGTGGCAATAAGATTTTCCACTCGAATGATCAATGTAAGTGTACAATTGTAAGTACACTTGCACATCTTGATCGTAACGGATAGAAATGTTATTGACATTTCGTGCTGGCAAATCCCATGTATAATCGCCATTTCGCTGCAGTTGTCGGAACAATTTCATCTTCTGGCGCGCCATTCGTGATCCAATCAGTCGTAGCTCTATTAAAACTTTAATCAAATGTGTTCCGGAATAATTGACATTTGGTCCTTGAGATTGGAATGTCGACGTACTTTGCACGATAACTTTATATTGGATCAATTATTTATATAGTCATTAATCCAAAACTAAATGTTCCTATTTGTGAAATATGCGTTCGAAATTACTATAATTACTGTTTAATTATAGGGGGTAAGGGGACACATACTCCCCCCCCCCCTCACATAAAATTCTTCAAACAGCGAAAAAACATTGAAAAAACATTTTTAAAATTATATGAGAGTTCATTTGTTTCCCTTCTTTCCCACGAAAGAGTGTAGTTAAACTCAAATTTAATCTCTGAGGCTACTTTTTGAATTGTTCTTCTTTATTTGTATTAATTTTTAAGTAGGAAAAGCTCGAACTTAAAGAGCTTTAAATTAATTTCAAAATGCATTAAAATGCTACGTATTGAGCTTAAAAAACTTTTTCGGCCCCCCTAGATCCCCCATTAAGATTTTCAGGTATGAAAATATAACAGGTATGGCTGAGATGGTAACTCCCTGAACTTGTATTCCGGAGGCCCGGGTTCGATTGGCCGTCCTTTCTGACTGTTTTTTCCGTGGTATTCCCTCAGTCGACAGTCAAATGCTGGGAAGGTAACCTACTAATAGGCCACGACCGCTTCCTTCCCACCTTCCATCCTTACCTACTCTTCACCATCATCTCCCAATCATCATCATAATCATTCATCCGTCGCCATTAGCCTCGCTGCAGAACAGTGCAACGTTAAGCCCCAGGAAAAAATGTTTTCAAATTAGCCCCCCGGCCCCATGCCCCCGGCCATAATTCCGGGGGCCGACCATGATAAATAATTCAAGATATAAAAAAACTTTTAACACTCCCTGTGTATAGCAATAAAACACTCTGGAATTAGCATTGTTTGGGTGCAGACAAAGTGACCAATTCAATGACATTGGTTTCAATTTGAACACATTTTATATGCGCTTGATTCGTGATCGGCCAGAGAACTATTAACTTATATGATCGGTTTTTACTTTGTCACTCCAAGGACATTCGACATGAATTATACTAAACATTAGTCGACACGACAGCTCCGTTTCTTATCAAATACAAAACACCGAATGATTTAAACACTTGCTTATTTTTTATTTTATTTTTACTACTCTGAATGTGTTTTTTTACTATAGATGCTACGTTTATTGCACCCAAAAAACACAGATCAACTTTTTATTATTGGATTTATAATTTGATCAAAAGTTTTGATTGATAATAGTAATAGTTCATGTTCTGTACGAAATTGCTTCTGTAAAAAAATGTTTATTTCACTCTTCAATATTGTCAAGTTCTAACATATTGACGTTATAGGGTTCTCTCAAATAAAATTATTTCAATAAAGTTGAATCCCTTCAAAAGATGAGTACTCATATATCTGTACATCAGAGGTAGAGGAGCGAAAGTCAATTTTCTCTGTTTTGCGTTGCACACTTTTTGAATCATGTAATCAAGCTCTATTACCATTTGACTGATGCCAACAATTAAATTGAAGTATTCTCATGCACAGAAAATTCAAATCTCGTATTCTCTTACGCAGAATTACAGATTAATTGAGATGGACTTTTGCCCTTCTACCTCTGAGGTACAGTATCTGTAGCACCACGACCGCCTCCTTTCCACCGTCCATCTTACCCCCTCTTCATCTGACCCATAATAGCCTAGTTGCAAACTGTGCGTCTTTAAAACCCAGTAAAATAACAAATGCACCTACCAAGATATTTGATGCGTTTTCCAACTGGGTCGTTGTGTTTTTGACAAACCGCCCACCTTGACCTATCCGCCGCTGTGACCTTGTCACTTAACCCACACGCCCATACGAGGGAGGAATTCCAAGGTGGAACTAGATCATTTCACAGTGCAGAATGCAGTCATGTGTAGAAATAGAACCAGTCTTAGGTAATGTTGCTGTTATTATTACATACAATCATGCAAATAGAACGGGCAAGTTGACTTGACAAATAAGAAGTAGTCAGTGGGATGACCGGGTGGCGCAAGAAAACTCCCCCTGTTTGAAAGATCACTACACCAAAACTACTGAAGACAGGGTTATGAAATTTTTACCTAATTTAGAAAACATACCAAAATTTTATATGTGCAGGTTTCAAACATTTTTGTTGAATAGGAAAAAAGTTAGAAATAATTGAAGATGCAGTTGAAATAAACCAGATTTGACTTTTTGTGAAGAATTGATTTGGAGTTACTTCGTAGGAATTAGGTGAATTTATGTTGTTAGGTCCATCATTTTCCTTGTGGACATGCGAAAACGATGTTTCCATCGTAATATAGATTTCTGAATCTGGGATATTGAAATAAGTGACCACGAATCTTTTATTTCTGTTGATAAAGTTTTATATCGTTGGTATAAACTGTTTTTCAACAGCTAATTCAAATCTCTGTAACTTTTTTCTCATTGATTAAACATATCTGAAAATTGCACACCTTACATTTTCATATGTTTTCTATAAAGTGTGAAAGTTTCAGCTTTTTATCTGTCAGAGTGACCACTCAAACAGGGGATTTTTTTGCGTCACCTGGTATGTGTATATCCCAAGTATATTCTTTAGTATTAGAATGATTTATGATAGAAAGGGTGTTGACTGTTGAGTATAGTGTAGAGATCCGTGCTACGACTGCACTACATGCATTCTAGTATTTCTTTCAAGTAAGTTTGTTTTTATTTTTCAAAAACATTACAGTACTTGAATACTTTACATTGGTGTAAGTTTATTACACCTATAAAAATATATTGTGTCAGGGCATAACTATTCAACTTATATAATCTAAATGACATGAAATTCTATAAAGAAATTCAATAATTCCATTCATCAAGATACCTACTCTGAAGAGTAGGTATCTTATATCTTTATCTTTATCTTTATCTTATACCTTTATCTTATAAATTGAAATATGCTAATTATACACTAAGCTAAACATTAGTAATAATTTATCACAAGAAAGTCGCAATGGAAAGACATTGATTGAGAGAAGAGGCTTAAATTTTGTTAACGATATTTTCTTGTATGGATTGACAAGGGCTTGACTCTTGAAGGAACGTTAGAAAAGTCTGGAGAATTTACAACTTTCTTCTGTTGCGTAATTAATGTCTGTCATTATTCCCGCAAATAAGCAATACGTGATGGAGCCACTTCATGGCAAGATGGCTACTATAGTGTTCAGATTAATTTATTTGTTTTTACATTTCGTGTATCCATAGTGCAGTGAAAAAGGAGAAAAAATTGAAATTGTATTTTTAACTAACAACTAGCAAACATTTATATTTATGCAAATGCGCCCTTGATAGTCGCCATTTACATAGTACCACAAAAGCCATCAGTGTTCCTTGTTTTATCGAATTAGGTTTCCTTTTTTTCCTTATTTTCTTCTCTTTAAAAAATGCAGCAAAGTGAGAAATTAACTCAGAATCTAATATTAGAAATATAAGTAATAATCTGTAATTTCTTCATCAAGTTCAAACCCAATGAAACCACGCACAAAATAATTTATACATTTTATATGTTGTCAAAGTAGTATAGACTTTGAAAACTTGAGAGAATGTAAAATTCATAAAAATGCTAAGAAATTAAATTAAAATGAAATTTGTCAAAAACATGGAACAGATCTGTAAACGTATTAGCTTTATTTATTTTACATAATTAATTAGTTAGGTATACTAGCTGTGGTACTATTAGGTACAGTGGTGTTATCTGATTCATACCTGTTTGAGTACCAGATTAGGTTGGGTAAACAAATAGTTCTTCGTGTGTTTCCACCTACAACAGAAATGTCCTTGATGTTCGATGTCCCTCTACTGATCTGGAAGCTGTGCTCCTCAAGAGATCAACATATCTTCGCCCTCCCCAATGTATACTCTGCAGCCAAATCCGTGTAGCACGTTCCGACCTCGCTGATTGTCCATCTAATAGCCTAATCAGCTCCCTCATCGATTGATTGATTGTGTATTAATGATCTCTATTGTCTAGGCGAATTGGTATCGGGCGGCCCAGTACTGCCGGTATCACGGCATGCATCTGGCCAGTATCAACAGCCAAGAGGAGAACGACAAACTGGAGAAACATATCAGAGATTTCGGTAAGTTTCTTCGTCATTTACTTCACGAGAGAAGGACAATCACACAAAATCTATAAAATAATGCTTCTTTTTTGGTGGGTATAGGGACGTTTTCCAATGAGAAACAAAATATTTCAAGAAATGGAGCAAATAAAGGTATGTAAATTATTCACCTTGTCTAGAGTAGACTATACAGCCTGTATTACACGGTGCAATTTCTTGAACAACTTCTGTGTCACATTCCCATTTTTCATACAATTTTGTATTTACACGTAGCAAATTTCTGTCACAGAACTTAAAACATGTTCTAATTTCCATTCAGGAAGTGTGACACAGAAGTGTGGTACAGAAGTTGACGTTGTACAAGAAGGAAAAGTATGTTTACTTGCAAAATGTCGTTTATAACCTTTTTTACTAGGGTTGGGACTTGACATCGATTTTTCGATTTGACATCGATGTCGAATGATATTTTGAGTTTCGATTCGACATCGATTTGAATTGTTTAATCAAATAATCGTTTGACATCGTTTAAAAAATTCCGAGAATCAGCGCGCAGTATTGTAGAGCTGGCAACAGTGCAACGCGCCTCTCAAGATCAGCTGAGTGGCCTGCTTCCGCCCTTCCTGCATACCGCGTGTGCAGTTGAGGGTGGGTTGGTCAGTTGTCTCTTGCCATTCAGCGCGTGTTGTTTTTATTCTCTCGTGAAAGAATGTTTCCACGCAAAAAAATAATAATCCCGCCGTGGAGACGAAGTGAATTGTGGAAAGTTTTCGAGTTTGAAGTGAACATTACGGGCAACATTGCTAAAGGATGTTGAATGCAGACAATGTTACCTATGCTTCACGGGATATATTCCGGCAACAAGTCTAATAAAACCATGAATTTGCAACTGGATTTGCAACGACATTTTTTCATTAATTGTTCCCTTTTACATAAATAAATGCTTGTACGTTATTTGAAATGAAAAAGTTATTTATTTCAATCATTTCCTCGTCATTTGTTGCCGCGAGGGGGGTGTGAGAGGGACATCTCTAGCGCTGGAACATGGCCTTGGGCAGACGCAATTGCAGTGTTGCCACATTTCGCCGTAATTATTTCGATGTGGCCCATTATTACGATGTCAAAATTATTTCGATGTCGAAATTATTTCGATTTGATGTCGAAATCTTCAGTTTGACATCGATTTAGCAAATCAAATCGAATCCCAACCCTATTTTTTACCATTTAAAATTGGCGAAAAGTACCTTGGTACACTATTTATATTGTGAATCTTTTTAGAAATTCGTCAAAAACATAAGAATATTATAATGTCAAAATTATCGTAAAAAACGCTCGATAAAAAAATTAAACATCAATGAAATGGTTTGACTTTGACTCTTCAATGCATCATCCTTTCGTATATCATTGCCAGATTGGTACATTTTGTATAAAGATTAAAGTAATTTCATCTAAAAATACTTCTAAGAAGAGATTTCTCTTCATACCTCTGTCCTTTATCTTTTTTTTGCCAGGACATTTCGTTACGTATTCGCCGAAAATTGGATCAACGACACCCTTAATAAAAAAAACATATAAGTAAAAACTTTCATTCTAAGAACAATCTATTTCCTCAGGACTGGGACACGAACATTTCTGGACGAGCGGCACCGACCAGGCTGACGAGGGCACCTTCTTCTGGATGGCGACAGGACGTCCTGTAACCTTCACCAACTGGAACACCGGCGAGCCCAACAACTTCCGGTACGAGAACGGGGAAGAGGAACACTGTCTGGAGCTCTGGAACAGGGACGGCAAAGGACTTAAGTGGAATGATACTCCCTGTTCGTTCGAGACATTCTTCGTGTGTGAAGTGGTGTGAAGTGACAGTGTGACAATGTGACAGTTTGAAGTTGTTGGTAATCTTGTCATTGGACGTGTTTTATGTTCGAATCGTGTTTGTTTTGCATGTTACATATTTGATTCAATATCTACAGATGAGCTAAACAAACGATTTTGAAAAGCAAGTTACACATTCCTTTCCATTCCATTTCCTTTGATCTTCGTGAATCGCGATTCAGTGGTGGCAAAATATAAAACTAGTTTTAAAACGTTCCAAAACTATTCAAATTTAAAAAATTTCCAGGCTTATCATTGGAGTGTTGTGTTAGAAGGCCACGAAAAAATAAAATTTCAAAAATAAGTAATTTTGGAACGTTTTTGCTGCATGTTTCAAATGCAATGTATAACAAGATGGATTTTGGAATAAGAGGGGTTTCAAAATGGACGCACCTATTCCACAACGACAACGAAATCATTTCGGCCTGAAATCATTTCAGATGTTATCCTTATGGCCGTGAAATGATTTCAGACCGAAATGATTAATTTTTGTTTGAGAATAGCCGGGCCAGAAGGTCGGGGATGTATTTTTGTATTCTGTTTATCATTTAGTTCAGTCTAATTTCTAAATTTTGATATTATGTAGATTGCTATTCTACACAGGCTGTCATTGTTGTAAACGTATGAAATTAATTATGTAACTTGTAAAACATGTAAACCCCGTTTTGTTTACTCTGGCCAATTCAATCACGTTTTAAAAGCAAGTACCGTAATTTAGTGGTAAAAACACTCATATTGTGGGTAGTTAATTGCAGAGAAACTTGGTAATTAAACAATTTGAATTGGTCAGCGTCGACGGGTATACGAGGGAAGAGAAAATATAATCTAGGTACCCTAAATATGTTCCATATTGGGATACAAGCGTATTCGGTTCTAATAGTTTTTAAAGTGTCAAAAGTCCACATTGAAATTCAGTAAACCGCCACCGGAGTAATTAAGCTTTCTTGCTTCTAAGGTGAACTTTTGACAACCTAAAAAGAAGATGGAGCCTTTTTAGTAGATTCTATTCCCCTTTTCTCGTGGTGCAAATAGTAGTTTGAGAGAAGACTTTGCGACGTAATCCAAATGCCAGTGCTGAGCTCGTACTTATAAGTTGTATTTTTATCGTGAGCTCGTAATAAAAGAATAAAAATGAATTCGAGTGTTGCAATTAATAATCAGTAGTTCCATAAAGACCGGATTACATGGAAGAAATAATGAAGAAAAAAGAATAATGCATATTATATTGAAGATTACAATGAGTAAAGACAATTATAGAATATCTGTTCAAACATGTTTTATTAGTTACAAGTTTGTACTTGATTGTGTTTGATTGAAAATATTGTCATTTACCTTGTCATTCGTCTTCATACATTATGACGACTTTTTGCCGCCAGTATAAAGAAGTCTAACTTCACGCTTCATTTAACTTTGGCGTAAAATAGTGTTGAATTTGCGACAATTTTTAATATTAGGGAATATGCAAAAGCTTTTTTTTTAAAGCGGTTGAAGTACAAGTTTTCAAATTAACAAAATAAATGTTGGTAAAGCACACTATTTTCAAACTCAAAAGGGTAAAGTTTCATTCATAAATACGACATTTAAATTGCAGTGGACATTTTGGCGAGAAAATAGTATTTATTGTAACCATGGCAACATCATTGTTGGTAAATAAAAATTACGTCACTCGTTAGGAAATGTCAGGAATACTCTTTTTCCGTCAAAATGTCAACTGATTTAAGATTTCATATTTATGAATGAAAATTTAGACTTTTGAGTGTAAAAATAGTATGTCATACCATACCAACAATTATGTTGTTATTTTGAATTTTTTTACAAAAATGTTGCTTATTCCCTTTTTGATATTCAGAAGTAAATGAAGGGCCCTTCAAATAGTAAATCTTTGCTATAAATGATTTGCTCCGAAAGATTATCAATCCACAGCCTTCACCTCTGACGTCGACGATGAACTAAAATAGAATCATTTGAAGGCGGTGAATCAGATTATTCAAATATTAACTATATTTGTTTTTAGTTTTGATTTTGTATTGTAAGTGTCTTCAGTATTGGACCTTGTGAATTTGTGTAGAACCCAGTGAACTGAATATCCGAAGTAATACAAAAACAATGTCTAAATATATTGTCAAAACTTTTGAGATTTTTACCATTCATTGCAATAAGAAAAATTATTATCATATCAATATCTTGATCCAATATGAGACCTAAATGCAATATTTTTTGTTAAAAATATTTATATTTTAGATCAAATCATTGCCTCTCACAAGTGTTGGTACAAAATTTGTGTTTTAAAGATTATGTAAAAAAAATGTTATGTTGAAACGAGAAATTCTTATTTTTCTGATTGTAAATGGTGAAATTGGTTCAAAAGTAATTACAATATCAAATTCATCGTTAGATTTTATTTTGGTATATACAGCCACCCTTCTTCCATGTTATTTTTCTTCAGTCATTACACATAACAGAAAAGTTAGAAACAAGATATTGAAATACTGTTCATATGGCACACAAAGAACAAACAAACAAAGAATGTTGGGAATTGTCAGCTGTTTCACAATTTGGAATGATATTTGTTGATCAAATAATCATTTTCATGATTCAGGGCATCATACTCTTACGAATAGTAATGTTTAGATAATAGTTAATTGTAATGTATTTTTAATAATAATAAAACTATTTTAAATACTCGGCCACGTCTTTTGATTTTGATAATTTCCAAATATTTTCCTATTCAAAGTTTTTTGCAATATCACGCAAAACAATTAATTAACATATAAAATTAATTTTCCAGCTAAACTAGTCTTGAATAGATACATGCGTGTTTGGTACGAAGATTACAGCAGTCATTCAGATTCAGATTTATTTCCATTCACATTTTAAAAAATGCATTGACCCTTGAGATGAGAACTATAAAGTCCTCTTCCAGTAGGGTATTATGGAAGTTACATTAAAGTATTAATGTGTTAATTGAGCGAGCGAAGCGAGCGTCTCCATTTGGCTCTTTTGGCACGGACCTCTGTTTTTTTTTTTGTTTGTTTTTTTTTTTTTCTGTTACTGACGATATACAGGTCAGAGTTTTTCTTCGATCGAGCTGAAATTTTGCACACATGTACGTAACATTTCTGATTGTTGCAGACCCTAATTTTTTTGAAATCCATTGATTGGTTCAAATTTAAAACAAATTAACTTTCGATTGGTTGTTTTGATCAAATTGAAATTTTGACAAGTCATTACCCCCAACATTGTACCCAATCAAACAAAGTTTCAGCCAAATCCTCCCATTGGTTAAAATTTAAAACCATCTTTCCTGTGTTTTTAGAAATTTAAACTATAACCGATTGAACGATCAACTTATAACTTCGCATGATGGTTGGGTCCAACATTATCTGCATTTTTGACAATTTTCATACTAATCTGTGTTTAAATCCAAACGTTATTGACATTTTACGGACTATTAGCGTGTTGGCTGTCAAATTCACGGCGACTTCGACTCTTCAGTTCAAGGCAAGGTAGTTAGAGCAGAAACTTTCAAACGCAAATGAAACTGATAATGACCGTTCAACAGTCGATCTGATATTGTGTAGACACACTTATATCATATGAGTGGTCTCAGGTATATTTTTTGAAGGAGATCCTGTGATTTTTGAAAATTAACACGGAACAGTTCAATCATAAAGGTTCAATTGATCAACTTAAAGCTTTGCATCGTTATTTGGACCAATATTTTAGGAATGTTTTGAGATTTCTATACAAATCTGTGGCGAAATTTTAGAATTATTGGCTTTTAATGACATTTTCGATAGACAGAATTTCGGTTCGAGGTGTTGCGCGTATCCGTGCTCGCTCATCAACGCGTTACTCAGATTCATTGGTTAAAATTTAAATAAATATCTCCTGATAGGCTGAAAAATGAAAACGGTCTTCGATAATTCTGATCAAACTCATATTTTGCATGATCATTAAGACCAATATTGTCTCTTATTTTACAAAATTTCATCCCAATCAGTTAAGAACGTATGAAGTTATTTACATTTTTAATATCTGTCAGTAATGAAGTATCGAAATGAATGTTTTCCAGTGCCAATTGAAAATTGATTCTGATTTGCTTTATGAACCAGGTGCTTAGATGCTATTTTAAAGTTTCGATGAAAAGCATACACTTTTAAGTTGATATCATAATCAATTCCATATGGATGTATATGTTTTCTGTGCGTTGTGTACGCATTTCCGGTTCGAGAATTTGCACGTACCCGTGCTCGCTCATCAACGCGTTACACTGAGCGTTTTCCTAGTGTATTCTCATATTGCATTATTATTATCTATTGCTAAGAAGAAATTTAATGAGGCAAATTAATGTTTACCAAAACAAAATCCACTCTAGAGTCAAGTCAAATAACCCCGAGTAGTTCAGCCGATTTCGCGGGTTTTTAGCACAGCCTTCTACCACTACGGTCTGAAACGAAGAAAGGCGAGCGAGAGTGTAGCAAGCTTAAAGAAGGCAGTGGTTTTTAGATTCGAATCTAACCTAACCTAGAGGACAGTCAAGCTTTGTGCTAAAATTGACATCATCATCTTCAATAGTTTCCGTTTTATTCCTGTTCATTATTCAAAATAATAATCATTTTCATTTAGGTCTTTTCAATATAACCAGTAAACCCGCAAAGTTGTGCAGGGCATGGCATCTTACGACAACGATCTACAATTCTCGGACCTCAGATATCAGATTCGGAACAAGCGATCCGCATCAAACGAAGATTATCCACCGGGAAAGAGGCAGAGTATGGATTGGGTTAGCGTTGAAAGACCAGATGATCGTTCGACATCTCTTCAGTTTAACCAGTCTAGAGATGAACCATTTGAAATCGGTGGAGAATGGTTCCAAGCAAGAGTCAACGACATAAATTTTAACGAAGAAGATAAAAGGAATTCGTATTTTGACGAAATGAGCAGTCACTGGAACGAAAATCAAGGGAGAAGAGAATTTCAATCTGGAGGGGATTTTGGTAGGCACATGGGAGAATCCAGGAACCATGATGTTGGACGTGGATTTGCCAATGATCGTTACAGCCCTGAAAGATACCCATCGAGGAATGAGGATTTTCAAGGCAATGACCAAGGTAACAGAGGTTACCAAGAAGACAGAAGAAGCGATGATTATAGATATCACAGAGAAAGAAGTGACCAAAGTCAAATAAGAGTTGACAGATATGATGCGGAAGAATACCCAATAGGAGCAGATAATCGTAATTATGATCGTACTGATAATAAAGATTTTCAAAGCCGCAACGAAGGCCCAAGTAATAATACTTTGCTTGGACGAAGACAAGAATTTCAATCTCACGAAAGGCAGAAACAAGGCCGTAACAATGATTTCAGGACAGATGTTGACAGATTCAGAACAGAACAAGGAAATCACAACTATGGCAACTTCGGTAATGCTTTGATTCACACGGATGATGAGAGAAATCGGTTTGAGGATAAAGTCAGAGGTGGTTTTCAAGCTAGCAGGGCCCAAGGTTTTCAAAATTCAAACAAAAAAATGAAACGCAAAAACCACTTGGAAAGACTACAAAGATTCAGAGAAGAAAGAAACAAGGCCGAACCAAGGCATACAAACATTGAAGTGCCTACAGTGGTACCCAAAAATGTGGCTGCTCAGAAAAAACCTCAAGGTCAAAATAAAGTAATCCGTGGTATTAAGGCTCGCAACAACAAGCCATTGGCTTCCTTTAGGGACGGTGTGCGAGTGCTTGGGAAAGTGCGGAAGTACCGCTGGCTTGGAGCATGGAGCAGGATAAATAATCCGAAGGAGCTTGTCCACCTAATGGCCGACCCGGATTACGGATTCTTTGAGATGTTGGAGGAAGATAGTTGGCTGGGGCACGACAAGGTCATTATGATCATCCAAACACTGCGGAATGTGAGTAGGATGTTGTTTCATTACTGGAATGGTTGCAAGAAAATAACCTGGCATGTGTGTGTCATGTATGTACTATTATGTTTTTGTCCCAAATTATGGTAAAATACCTAGAAGCACTCTATTTTTTATTAATTGATTTGCACATGTACTTTTCCATAAGATTTCAGTAGGATAGGACATTTTAATACTTTTTTACACATTAAAAACATCAATTGTGAGTTAAAAGTGTTGAAATATTGGTTTAGAAGTGTGTACATGTATATTAGCCTAGATATTAGGTAGGTACCTGTATATTTTTGTGTGTAATAATAATGGATTTTTTGATTTGATTTTGATTAGCTTTAATTAGAATAATTTGATTTTGATTTTTGATTAGCTATTACAGTACATTTTTCTACATCAAACTCACTGGATAGGACTACAATTACAAGCTAGGTACCTACAATTTATGTTAGGTATTGATTTTTGATTTTTTGATAAACCATCAAGTTATTTTGACATGAATGAGGTATTTAAACTGGGTGATGTCCTCGACATGGACAATTTCCGCAGTGTATAACTCAGCAGAGTGCTATCAAGAATTATCTTGAAGTGGGGACATAAAGGGTGACCATGACTTCAATCAATAGGGTCAGCGTTGTTGTCCTCACAACTTTAAAGCTAGGGTTAGGTACAGAGATTTTAAACGCTTACTAAAATTCACTTATTTTCCCATCCCTGGATATGGGATGTATCCCCTTGAGTATCTAGACTCTCTAGGTATTATATTTTTCCATTATTGGATATTTTGTTTCTAGATGTGTCCAGGAAAAACCAGCCCAATGAAACAGGAAGTCCTCCAACAACTTTGCGAGTCGAAGAACTTCCTCAACAAAGTGTCCCGACACTTGTCGTTGTATTACATGGATAGGATTGAAAAGCGTCGGCCGATAGCTCTGAAGGTCTTGGACAACATTCTGGTCATCTGCGAGTCGTTCTTCTTGCACATGCCGCGAGGCGGGATCGGTTTCCTCGCCGTCCTTCTGCAGGCCGTTGTCGGAGCTATGAGCAACCTAAGGGAGTTCCACAACATGGTCATCAGTGAAGAGTTGTCCAAGAAGGTGAGAGTAAAAGATGTCTCGATGAAAATAGCAGGAAATATTTACTATTAGCTGCTCGCTGTTAACAGCGTTATTCGCTGTTTTTACTATTGTTTTAGCATACTTTTCCTCTAGAAATCAGGCATACATTTGACCTTGGTTTCAAATCGCTGTCTGTCAAATAGTCTAAAGTTCATTCACGATTAGAATTGCAAGCCGTAATGGCGGCCGTGTAGATACTACTGTAGTCAAATGAACAATTGTATACCTACATATGAAAATATCAATAGAATAATCCAAAACTATGTATAATACGACTGTAGATGGAAATAAATCAATTTGATTGAATTTTTCTAATATTTTTTAATAATAAAAATAGTGTATTTGACATAATTTATACAATTTCAATAATACAAAGAAGAAAGTCTTGCCATTGACAGGGCAGTGTTCAAGTGACTGACCAATGAACGACGTGATCGACTAAAACGTCAGTGAAATTCTTATCGTGAACGAACTTTACTCCTTTTTTGCTGGATCTGAAACAAGAAGAAACCCAATGAAATTAATTACGTAAACACAGGTTTTACAGATACACAAACTCTGAATGGAGAGTAGTCAATGTCGTTTATCAGTAAGATTTTGACCAACCTTTGTGATGGGCTGTAGTCTGTACTTACTAGTGATGGCAATTTTCTGAATTTTTTTTTTTTGTAAATTTTCATGAAAATTTTCATGAAAATTTTCAATGCATTGAAATTTTTTTAAATTACTATTTTTATTGCTTTATTGCACACAATTGTTGATAATATATCTGAAAAAAGCGTAAAATCAAAATCAAAATAAAAGTCAAATATAAGCCCAAATCTCAGTTTTTCTTCATTGTAATTTTGGCCAGACTGTAATTTCTACATAGGCGGGAAATTTGAATGCTGTATTAATGATCATTTTGCACATTTACCACTCAGACAACAACACGCATCATAATAGAGTTCAGTATGCATCCCAAGTATGCCCATACATTTATTTATTAAATCAAATAAAATTGATTTAAACTTTTTCATAAATTTTCAATTTTTTCAATGGTCATTGAAAATTTTCAATGGTGCCATCACTAGTACTTACACTGCCAATTTCGCTGTCCATTGTTCACTCTCCATTCATAGTTTGCATATCTCATTCCCGGTTCTTCAAATGTAGTATCTGTTCCATGCTAATATAAATAATTCTGTTCATTTCTGTTCGAGGTTGTTTGGACATGTTGCAATTTGAAAAACAAAGGAGGAACTCATTTTGACAAAAAAAAGAGATTTAACTATGAATAGGTACAATTGGACCTACAATTGTAATCATCTGATCTGCATTTGTCAAACCAAACGACCTAGTGTAAAATATTGCTGATGATATTTTTATTGTACTAGTTATGTTATAAATTTCATATTTTGTATTTACTGATGTAGTTGTTGAATTGCTTGACATCATCTTCTTCTTGCCCGCAGGCGAGTAACCTCACACTGAAGTTGATCGTAAGGAAGATGAAGAACAACAAGGCGCTGACATAGAAACGACCGGTCCAGAGAGCATCTTGTACAATGCAATCAGATCTTCATCTGGTTCAGCTTTCGTTCAATCTCTCGTTATCTTATTTCACTCCAGTGTGTTGATTTCGTGCATGTCCAGTGTTTTCTGTTGACTGTGTGTCCACGACATTATAATAAACAAACTGTGTACTACTACATACTTTAATGAAGAATTTACGATAGTTGAAGAATTAAAGGTTAAATCCTTCTGTGCTAGGTTCGGACTAGGTTTGACAGTACCTATAGTCTGCCTATAGTGTATAGTCTGCCTAAAAGCGTGCTGGCCGGACAGGAAACTACTGCCAATCTGGGCTACCAAAGGGGGGGTTTGTGTGCAGAGAAGCGAATGATCCGAATCTTATTATTTTGCAACTTATTTATAAAGCACGATTTTCATATTTATTATTTGATATTACAATTCCTTGTTGAACATAGATAGAAATCGGTTTTTAATTTGTGGAAATCGGACAGTAATTGAATGAGTTCAACTGTCACATTGATTGTTTTCATCTCAGCATTTTATTGGATTTTAATTCAATTATGCACTTAAATTCATGAATCAAAAAATGATTTATATTTATGTTCAACAAAGATTTCCTAATCACAGTCAAAAATATAAAAATCGAATAAGATAAAGTACTTACAAATGTATCAATAACGGATTATTCTTGCTTGAATGCTCCCCCCTTAGCCAAAGTGTTAGGGTTTAAACCACCAGTCAATACGATGGAAGCGAAATTTACAAAAGAAGTGTTGTCACAATATTATTGTTGAACAAATTAAGTCGCCATTGTACACTTTCCATTCATGGCTTGCGTTTCTCAAGGCTACGCTGACTTTAGTTAATAATCTCAATCATGTAGTACGAAAATAATTTCAGAATCTTAGTTTTAAGAACAAGAAAATGTTCAATTATGTGGTAAAAGTAAATATTGATATTATAATCTTAACTGACAAATGAAAATTAGCACTGCTACCTATTAGTTTTGACCAAAAAATTTGTCACAGGTAATGTAGATAATCTAGTAATTAAAGTGTTTATGGAGATAATTCCACATGTATAGATAGGTACTATTTGAATATGTTCTGAGGGTACTAGAATTCATGTTTGTATTAAATTAATCAGGTACCATTAGTGTGCAATTAATGAAAATGTTACTTGAGAACTGGATTTAGTGTGTAGGTAGATACTGTCTATTACACAATAATAAAATATATCTCGGAATTACGGTGTACTGATTCTCCTAGTTTAATCATATGAGTTTTAACAGACTGTTGATGGACTTCGTTTCCGCGATCTTTTAAATTTCCCGCACATTTTCAGTTCTTTCTTTCAACACATGCGCACTGTGATTGTTTTGAAAACGAAAAAGTTCTAAAAAGGGCAGCAAACGGTACAATCAATCCTTTGATGAAATATGAAAATATTCCAAAATAGGTCCTGGTCAATACTCACATCATTTTGTAGAAGAGCATAGTTATGACGGCCACAGGAAAAGAGGTAACAATAAAATATAAAGATTTTTCTTACTTGTACGTACCAAATTAGTAGGTACTAACCTAATATTTTTGTTGTCTTAAAGGATTTTGGTAATTTCCTGAACCGATTGAAAGTCTGTGAAATAGTGGGACCTGTAAATGAAAAACTTAACAACTGGCCTCTTCGTCGGCTTAGTTTGAAATCGTCTCTTGGGAAAACTTTTGGTAGCATATTGAGGAGGAACAGAATTGAACCTTTTCCACTGAATGATTCTTGTACCGATCTAATACTCCACGATCTTGAGATAAATCTAGATCTTTTCAAGAAGATATTAGAAGAAGACAGCAGCATTGCGTGTCAGCTATTGAATAAAGCTTTCGAGATTGTTGGGTGAGCAAACATTTTTCTTGCACTTCGCTGTTTTAGTAAACTAATTTTAAACAAATTAAACTGCATCATACATTTGTGCTGAAAAACGACTTCAAGATAATTCCATTTCTTATTTTCGGAGTTTTGTTACATTTTTTCCTTTCCTGTGTTTGAAATACAAAATTCGTTCCATTTTTATACTTTTCAATAAAATTGTTCTATTATTTTGCTTTCAAAGTTTCAAACCAAAATTTCATTCCTATTATTAATTTCAGAGATTGAAACAGAAATTTAGTTTATTTTTTTGCTTTTAGATTTTCAAATCAAATCGACCAATTTTCCTTTCAGAGTAGGAAAATTAAAATTTCGTTCCTATTTTTGGTTTCAGATATTCGAATAATTTTTTTTAGCTCAAATCAAATCGATTCATATTTTGCTCGAGGAAATCAAATTTCGTTTAATTTTTTCAGAGATTCAAACAATTTTTTTTTCTTTTAGATTTTCAAATTAAATTGTTCCATAATTTGTCTTTCAGAGTTTCGCATGAAATCGTTCCGGCTGCAGATGTCTTGCTTGTAGAATGGATTGTGAAATGTTTTGAGTCGATTCCTGCCACGAAGTTCTTCATTATTCCTATTGATGCAATAGCCATATTGGTTAATAATCTACTTTATGCGAAGACGGAATATCATTCGCAACTTGCCGTCTGTCTGCTGAGAAACTGTCTGTGCTTTGGAGTGCTCTTGAATCAGGTGAGTTCTGGCAAATCAAATCACACCTTTGTTTGTTCGACAATAAACAAAAATCAAAAATCAAATTATAAAAAAATCATCGAACAAAATAGTTAATAGTAAGCATAAAAAAATAGCTTTAAAAAAATCTAAAGATGTTCTATTACATTCCCTCTAAAAAATTAAGATATTTAATATTTTTATTATTAATTGTGTCGGTTTTTCATAACCACGTAGAACAAATTTACGTCAAGAGAAAAACATTCTCTTCTGTTTTAGGATTGATTCCGATAGCAACGTTCGGATTTCTTACACAATATTATTTTGTAATTATTTTTTTGTTATTGGTAGTTTTTTTTCTCTCTAGGCTATCCATTATTTATTACGTAAATGTATTTCTTAATTTTTTTAATGATTCATATTATAATACCTATTTTAGGTATTGAATTTTTTAATTTTCAAACACCAGTTTTTATTTTCCCATTACAAAATGTGTAGAACAACATGTTAAGCCTCGTAAAAACACTTTGTGATTCCAAAATCAAGTTTACAAAAATATGCTAACCTCTGTTCAATCAATTAAATTTAGTAAAGGTATGAAATAAAAACTGCTGGTTGCTAGATTGTTGTTTTCCAAGGGATTGGCAACCAAATAATTCATTGATATAAAACTATTTTTAATTATAACAATTACAAACTTTCCTATTTTTATATTACAAAAAAAAACAAAAAAAAACATAAAAATAAAATTATATGATAAAAATATGTGTCCATGAAATGGCACTTGTTTGCAGTACTTGTCTGACTTCCGTGTCGGACCCAAAAAGCACAGCAAGTACACCGTGATCAAGTACTTGAGCGAGATCGACACAGGAGTGGGGGACTTCGTAGTGAATCTGCTACACGACTGGACCCAGCCTCACAGCCCGGACTTCCTGCACGCTCTGGACTGCATTTGCTACGTCATAGTTCATATCAGCATCCCAGATGAGAGATTTGACGTCATCATTGCTTCCGTCATGGAATATCTGCAGCTCTTCGTGGTATGTCGAACTGACATTACTTTTACTATCGGCAAATGCTGGGAAGGTACCCTACTATTAGGCCACGACCGCCTCCTTCCCACCATCCATCCTTATACCTAATCTTCACCATCATCTCCCAATCATCCTCATAATCATTCATCCGTCGCCATTAGCCTCGCTGCAGAACAGTGCGACGTTAAGCCCCAGACAAAAAAAATATATTCAAAAACTTTAAGTGTAGATAGGAGTGAAAAATTCAAACTAAGAAAGGTCGACCCAAATTATCGTCGGGACAGTTTTTAAAAATAATCATAAACTCTGTATCTCAGAGGTAGAAGCACGTAAGTCAATTTCAATGATTCTAGAGAGAGCTGAAACCAGTAATTCTGCATTCATCCAAACCCAATCATACCTATTTGTGATGGAGACATGAGTCATTGTGTACGAGAATACTTCAATATAACTGTATTTGTTGACATCAGTCAGGCACGTAGGAACTACTTTCATCATGGGGGGGGGGGGGATTGCGACACAGGGAAGCGAAGAACTGGAACACAGGGGTAGTGTTGGCAATTTTCATGAAAAAAAATCTTGAAAATTTTGAAAAACTTGAAAATACTTGAAAAAACGCTTTTTATGCGCTGTTTTTGTGGCAAAAAAATGTATGTGAAATATACAGACGGTTCTAAGTAGATTTGACTTGGAATACATTGAAACATTCAATATGAAATTAAGGATTTGAGGTACAAATTTATATAATTAGGTAGGTATAACATAATTTATATATAATAATCGATAATAGGAAGTAGTTATAAATGTATGCGGCATGAGTGCTGCAGTAAAAGGATATTCTCAAAATTTGACAAACATATTATATATTAAATTAAAATATGTTTTATGACGTGTTATTTATTGAAAATTGAAAATTAATAGATAGTTTAAAAAAAATATTAAAAATTTAATAATTTTCATTTCCGATGAGAAGCTCTTAATGTTGATTTGATACAGCCTAAGATGGCAATTAGTACATAAATATGTTATGACATGTGTTACTTATTGAAAATTGAAAAAAATTGGTTGAAAAATATTAAAATAATAAAATAATTGTATGAAAATTTTCACAGGGCTGTGCAAATTTTCATGAAAATTTTCATCAGTGAAAAATTTTTACGTTGCCAACACTACACAGGGGGGCGAAACCCCCCAGTTTTAGCCACTCAGGGCGTTTTTTAGTATTTAAACCAGTTTAAATGGTTTAAACATTAAATGATTTAAATTTTAACCCAGTTTTTTCTGGGGCTTTAAAATGCACAAACTGAAGCAAAAAACCCTCCAATTGTTTCCCCTATGGGAATTTTTTCGAAAATAAACATTTTAAAATCGATTGTGGGATGCTCTCCTTGCTGCTCAAATTACAACAAACAACTCCCCATTTTTGCCCCGCAGAGCGTTTTTTAGAATTTAAACAATTTTAAAGTGATTCTTGGGCTCTAAACTTAAATTTGTATTGTGAATGGGGGGTCAGCCTGCTCGAGTGGGGGGGGGGGGGGTTAATCCCCCCCATTCCCCTTCCTACGCGCCTGACATCAGTCAAATCATAAATGGCAAATGATTGTCATTCCCATAAGTCCTCGACCACAAAGAAATGGGTAAGTAAATGTTTATTGAATTTCATAGGTGCGCAAGGGGGGGGGGGAGGCAGGGGGGCCAGGGGGGTCTTGCCCCCCCCCCCCCCTAATGGCTCAGCCTCAAATAAAAAATTATACATTGTGGTCCTCATAGTGTCAAAATTTTGTTTTAAAAGGGTTTAAACAAAAAAATCTCCTTGCGGGGCAGACTGGAGTTGCTCAAATTACTGGAATCAAATAAGTACTATTTTGATCAAAAACACAATATTTTGGAAAACAATGCCATTATAGTGACCTTCCAAACACACAATTTTTCATGAATTACTAGGTTTTTTCCCTAACAATTTCTTTTTAATATGCCTCAAAATTGCTCTAATATGTATTCAACCTTCAGAGAATAATTTCTCGGGGGCGATTTATATTTTTATGTCGTGAAAAAATAAAGTTTTGGAAATAAAATGCGCCTTAAAACGTCTCAAATTTATTTTGAAGTGCCCAAAATACTAAAAACGCTCTGCCGGGCCAGGTTTTGGGGCATAACCCCCCCCCCCCCCCCCCTTCGCCTTGTTGTAGTTAAAATATGTGTAAAATTAAAATAAAAATGTAAAGAAAATGCTCTTCAGAACGTCTCAAAATTGATTTCAAAAAGTCTAAAAAACAAAAAACGCGAGGGTTGAGGGGGTGTGGTGGCCGCGCCCCCCACACACGTGGGAAACACGTGAAAAAGAAAATTACTTTCCTAAGCTTGCCCCTGAATCTTGCCCCTGAACCAAAGATATTCCTGAACCCTGAATCCTGAAGACGCCCATGCACATCATGTTGATCATTTTACACCTGGAAAAGGAGTATAATGTATGTCTTATCAAATTTCAAAATCATTAATAATCGGAAATCAATGCATCTTTTATTCACTTTAAATACTAGAGTCTGTAGTTGTAAATACCAAAAAAATCTAAAATTTTAAATTAAGAAAAGAATGGAATACATTAAACCCCAAAATGATTCATTTGCAGACTGATCTGCCACAAACCTGTCCATTTCAATCTAATAGAGCATACTTTTATAACATTAAGTTTTATTATGTTTTATTATATATATTTTGTTATTATTTTTTAAATAAAACTAAAATATATAAACAAATAACCAAATCAGATGTAAATATAAATATAAAATAACAACAGTAAAATAACAATGATTTTTATGTTGGACTATTGCAGAGCCTACACCTAGCACGGTTGTACTTTCCGCTGCTTCTAAAGCATCCTCGAACTCGTCTGCTGGTTGAGCCGTTGCTCTCGTACTTGGCGACTCACAACAAATCCACCGTCTGCAAGAAATTCATCGAGATCATCGGAGCCCAAGTCGCGGCCGACCATCAGCTACTGACATTCGAACATCTACGTCTTGTCGAGACTCTATTTCACATGGCACAGAGAAACACGGTATGTAGGACACGACACTTCAGTTCTCCAATACGATATTTTAGAAACATGAACATTTGGCATTGATAAATGGATAAAAATTATAAAGAATGCAACATTCAGATTCACATTTAAAATGATGATAATCATTTTAAAAAAACATCTGGTACCTACTGATATTCATTTGGGCTCCAGTCTCTGATCTTGATAAAAA
Source organism: Leuctra nigra (assembly GCA_934045905.1). NCBI lineage: Eukaryota > Metazoa > Arthropoda > Insecta > Plecoptera > Leuctridae > Leuctra > Leuctra nigra. The sequence goes on from OW203768.1 coordinate 11,961,332, forward strand.
GAATTTAAAATGTGAAAATCTAGCTTGTGTGTGTTAGATTTTTCAAAAAAACTAAAAAAATTATTTTAATAATGAGAATGAATGAAAGTTGTTGCTTTGATGTGATATGTTTGCAGAAGAAGATATCAAGCCTTGCTCTGCGAGCTCTAGTGCAAATCTACAAGCAATATTCACCGGTTTCCGAAAGCGTGCCTCCTGCATCGCAAGCCGTCTCCGACATCCCTCGGCTCATCATGACACTGTTCACCGATTGCAGGTACTTGAATCCGTATTGAAAGTTAGTTCATTGATTATCCTTATTTTGGTACGGATATTTGATTGATAGGAAGTATTCAATGCATCCAAACAAACCAAACATTTGGTACCTATACATTAACTGTGCTGTTCAACAAAATAATCTCTGAAAATAGAGACCAAGGAGAATTGAGAATAAAGTTCAAAATATTGAAATTTTATATTTTCTCAACATTTATCAAGAAAGTTTCGGAAATGTATGTGAGGAGTTTGTTTTCAAAAAGCAACATGTCCAAAAATTCACTTTTTTTTGTTGATGGTTCCTAGTGCTATAAAGTGCTAGCAAAGTGCTAGCACTAAAGTGCTAGTGCTAGCAAATTTGTTTGCTACAAAAGTTAACATCCTGTAGTAATGAACTACTGAATATCGACGTTTGTAACAAAAAGACACATGTCCAAAAAGTTTTGTTATCAAAGTGCAACATGTCCAATTTCAGTATTTCAGCATTTCAGCTTTTCAGCATTCCAATTCAAGAATTTTTTGTTTGAATTTTAAAACAAACCACAATACACTATGATACAATCCTATTTGCACGTGTTTTCTTGATTTTGTTTCAAAATGCAACATGTCAAATGGGTTTGTTTCAAAATGCAACAAGTCCAAAATTAAAAGATTAATTAGGAAAAGAGTAGAAATATATTAAAGTTACTTTTTCAGCATTCCAATTCAAAAAAATTTTGTTTAAATTTTGAAACCAATCACAATACAATCCTATTTGCAGACAATTAGTTACAAGTTTTTCGTTGTTTCTGAACAATATAGGTGAATGGACATGTTGCTTTTTGAAAACAAACTCCTCATGTACATACCTAATGCATAGTAAAAATTATGTAAAATGTAAATGTAATGCTTTTCATCAAATATTGTATTTAACTTACATAATATTCCCATCCAGTTTGACTGATAAAGTAAAAAAATATATATATTTAATTATTTATGTTATAAATCGAAACAAAACAAATAACTCATTTCATTTATGAATGAAAGGTTGTTTCCTTGGAATCAGGAACCGCGTGGAGAATCACATGGTACTGCTGTTCGGTGAGAGCGACAACGGAACGCAGGAGGATAAGCGCATAGCGCGCGCGAGGAACCTCGTTCAGATCTACACGACGTTGTTCAACGCCGACAACGACGTTGCGTTGAGACATTTCTATCACATGATGATGGGCTTTGCAGAGTAAGAACTTGCTCACAGTTATTTACATTAGTTGGTTTGTATATCTCAATGATTTTACATCTCACAATATTTTCATTATCCTCCCCTTTTTCACTGTACAAGGCATAGGTATCATTCCAGAGACCAAGCAGATATTTTCAACACCAATATAATCATCATTTCTATCATAACCACCTGAATAAAATTTTTCGAAAAGTCCTCAATTTTTGAGCGAGCGTAGCGAGCGTCACCACGGTACTCTTATGGCACTTTCTCTGTGTGTTTTTTTTTTTTTTTTTTTTTTTTTGTTTGTTTGTTTGTTTGTTTGTTTTTTTGCCTGCACTGCCCAGGTCAAACCGCACAACCAATCGATCTGAAATTTTGTACACATACTAACGTAATCTATGCGATCCCTGGGATCTTTTCTGAACGAGATCCTGTGATTGGTTCAAATTTTATAAAAATTATCTTTCGATTGGTTGGTTCGATCAATTTGAAATTTAGCAAAGTCATTGCAACCAAAATTGTACCCAATCAAAAAAAAATTCAGCCAAATCCTCCAATTGGTTTAAATTTGAAACCATTTTTCCTGTGATTTTTGAAATTTAAACTGGAACCGATTGACCGACCAAATAAAAACTTCGCATGGTCATTGGTACCAACATTTATGGTATTTTTGCCAATTTTCACTCTAATCTGTCGTTATTTTCAAAAGTTTTTGTCATTTTAGGGACATTTTGCGTGTTGGCTGTCAAATTCACGGCGACTTCGAATCTACAGTTCAAGGCAAGGTAGTTAGAGCAGAAAGTTTTAAACATATGAAACTAATAATGACCGTTCAACAGATTGATCTGATATTGTGTACACACACTACATATCATATCATATGGGTGGTCCCAGGAATATTTTTTGAACGAGATCCTGTGATTTTCGAAAATTAACAAGGAACCGTTCAATCATAAAGGTTTAATCGATCAACTTAAAACTTAGCAAGGATTGGCACCAATATTTTTGGAGATTTTGGTGATTTTTATACAAGTCTGTGACGAAACTAAAGAATTGTTGGCTTTTAATGACATTCGATAGACATAATTTCGGTTCGAGGTGTTGCGTGTATCCGTGCTCGCTCATCAACGCGTTTCACAGAGCGTTTTCCTAGTAAGTTTTAACTAACCCATACATTTATGTTCAATTTTATGCTTTATACTGTTCTACTATTTTATGTAAAATTTTATGTTATTTACCTGCCATATACATTTAAATCTATTTTATATTTTCAATTAGTACCTATAAGGTCCCTAATGCTTTCTCAATATTATTTTCTCAACACCTATATTTTTTTAAATTTAATTTTGAATGGGTTTTGTTTTCAATATTTGTGGACAATTGTCTACAATTTTGTTTGAACAATTTGTGAATTTGTGTAGGTAATGGACCAATGGTGATGGGAGGAGTCAATGTAGAATAATAGTTATCTTTACTCACACTAGAGCAGCACTGTCCATATAGTGGGAGAAACAGCCAATCAAATGTGTGTGGGAAAGACAGTTGAATTTCTTTGCTATTTGATTACTATTGATTACTGTGCTGTCACAGCCTTCTTGACGGTAACAGCCCACATCCTTCTGTCATCTGTTTTATTCGTGATGTCACATAGCAAGATAATGACTAGTGGTCCATTGAAAGTTGTAATAATAATGAATAAAATAAACATGCTCCTCTTCCGCAGGGCTGCAAAGCTGACTTGTATTCTAGTGAAAGAGTTGCCTAATGGCAATGCAGACAGGTGCAAAGAGCTGGAGGAAAGCATTGCGAATCTCTTCGAATATCCTGTGACTGCCCTAAATGATCTCCGATACCTGCGATCTCGCCAATGCGACCTGAGAGATGTGAACGATCTTAACGATGACGATTTCAAAGATGCTGTGATACGATTTCTGGTTCGTTAGAAGTGTTTCATTATTATTATTTGATGACAAAACAATTTTCAATACCACACTCATCTCTCCCATGATTAGGTGTAACATAGTTTTTATTTTCATCGCAAATTTCCACACACAAAAAACAACTTAAAAAGTGTAAAAATATTTTCAATGTATGAACGTCAATTTTGTGTTTGCACTATAAGCTGTAAAAAATGTGTTAGGAATAGGATATTTGATTCTCTTTTTGTTATAAAGTTAAAATAAAAATATAGTAGGTTTTCCGATTTTGACTTTATGACAGATTAACAATATTTATAACTAATTAAATTTTTCTTTTTGTTCAGAGTAATCAGATCGTCTTTTTAATCCAGCGATTCAATTACCACCCAATCATCGCGACATTCGAGACACTGATCAACAAAATCTGGGTTTTCAACGAAGTAATGAATCAGCAAGTCATTATGGTATTAAAATAACTTTTTATTTGTTATCGCAACTCTTTGGGGTGATGTAAAACTCCATGATGTAACAATGTATTAATGATCATTTCAGCACATCAATTGCTTCATGAAGTCTAAAGTAACTGGATGTTCATCCGATTTGTACATTCACTGGGCTTTCGATACGGATGTCAGGGAAATTGCCAATCTTCTTGGGGTATTGTTCGAAGTAGTACCCGAAGCTTTCGAGGAAGGTGATGCAAGATTCCTTCGGCAGATTCTTGCAAACTGATCTGATACTGATACGTAAGCTGAAGTAGTACCTAGTTACTAACTTACTATACCTTTATATTTTCAAAATTCAAGATTATCTTAAATGTAATTATTATGAAATACGAAATTGTAGAAACAATGTATAAATTATTATTATTAGTTGTAATCAAATACGTTAAATTGTAAATTGTAATAATTCACCACACAGTCAAGAAATAACATATTATTAATTTTAGAATTATTGTACCAGTTTCGAAATGGTTTAAAATGTTTCCCGCGTCCAGGAAGGTTCATATATTGGCTACTAGGGTACCAGATAGCAGCACCATCGCAATCGAATGAATGAAAGTTTCAAGATGGCGAATAGTGTAGGTCGAAAGGGTTGTAATTTGTTAAATTAGCTCGTAAATAACTAGCGTTCTGCTTTATTATGTGAAAAGTGTGTGAATTGTTAATAAATATTTGTGAATATAGACTACCAGTGACTGCGTTTTCGTCTACTTTCTTCTGTGTGTGAGTGTGGTGAAAATCGATAAACACATGACAGTTCGCGCCCCTGCTCCATTGTCAGGAAAGGCTCGACCCGGGTATTGAACTCAAAATTTGTTTTCGTCAATATTCCGCCCAAGGATGAATCTCTCACTCTTCTGATACAATGGAATTGTAAGTAACATTCATAAGTATTGTTCTAGAACCTGAAAGAGTTGGTGACTGCGCTGTCTAGATAGTTATTGCAAAGGTTACTTCTCTGGGTCAGGGGATCGTAATGTTACACCTGTTTTACGGTTCCTTGGCTGTCAATGTGGAATTATTTTTCAGGATGGAGTTCTGTTATGAGGCGTCATGAGCGAATTGCAGGCGACTGTAGAGTTCTCTGTGGAACTCTACAAGTTCTACAATGTGGATCTTTTTCAGCGAGGGTAAGTCAATTGTTAATTTTATTAGCAATGAGCAATTTGACTGACATTTGACCTAGGTCTACGTAATTTATTCTCCGGAACACTATCTACTTTTTTGTTAAATGTTACCAACTCTTTGACAGAAATGAATAGGTAATAATAAGAAAAGTCATTGCACCTTTACACATAGTTAAAATGAAAACAGTCATTTGATGTCATTGTAATCGTCAGTCTTCCAAATGAAGTTGCGTGCCAAACTATTTCAATCGTCCTCTGCCAACATACTCGCCCACTGGTCGAATTATGCTGAGGTTCAATGTGCCAGTATTGTCGAACTTTTTACTTCCTGGTTTCTTTCTGAACTATCCAGCGCACAGCTGGTCGAAAGTAATGAAACATTTGATGGTGGAAGAGTTTGATGGTTGTTGGTTGGTGAGGTTTTGTCATTGGAAGACCATTGTCCAATTTGGCACCAATGGCACCAATAGCTTATATCGTGTGAAGATGTCAGGAGTCGATCAGTTGGGTTATAGAGACGAAAGTGGCATGCAATCGCATGTTTGAAATTACCTCTACGCATTAAAGGACATGCATAAACCAATTTGTCATTTGTCAATAGTCCCTTTCTATTCTGATAAAAAAAAATGCGTAATCACAGGGTTAGGCTAAGCATTGACATACACTGGGGTTGAAGGTACCTATCAACCTGATTTAGTACCTACTTACAGGCAAGATTTTTTATGCTTCAAATTGTATTGCATCAGTACTAAGCAGCTAGAAAAATGTTGAACCAAAAATACCAAAAACTAAAGACAGTCAACATGAGACTGTGTTTTCTTTGGCTCCCAATACCATTTTTATTGCTTACTTATCCATGCCTAATAAAATATTTTGCTCAGTCTGCAAACTCTTCAAAATTAGAACCTTGCGTTCTTGTTCTCATTTTCAAAGATCGCGTCCATAAGCTTCGATTTTGTTTGTAAGTTGCACATTATTTGCTAGTAATTATAGACGACTATATTCATATTGTAATTGAATAATGAATATGGGAATGTGTGCAAACGGTATTTGAAGAGCTGTCCCCCTGGAGCTTTGCCCTGGATTTGAGCCAGTCTGGCACACGGAACAAAGCTGTTGATTAATCCAGACCAGACATAGGTTTCCTGACCGCTCTAGAGCTTCCTAGAGCTAGGGCAAGCCGATTATAGTATTCTACACATGGCGTGGTTTTAAAAGGGATTGTAAAACACGCGGCTAAGATAATAGGTAATTTCATCAGCAAAAGTGAGGAATTACAAGTCGGCAGTTTGTCTTTATTAAAGTGGGTTCTCCAATTTTTTTAGTAGTGTACCTACCTACTTAAGAGGGCTTGGTAGTGAGTTTGACCTTGAAGAGTTTTTTAATCGATTTTTATCAATATCTTTTTCCAGTGTAATTGTTAACAAAATAGGGCTATGGACGTGAATTCAGAACAGTTCAATGAAAATAATTCCATAGCTTGTAATTGTTTATTAGATATACTTTATCCTACAGGTGTTTAGAACCCGAAAATTTAGTAATTTTCGGGTTCTAAACACTTGTTGGACACAATAAAACTAATAGCTTATTCCAAACTATGAAATTATTTTCATTGAACTGTTCTGAATTCACGTCCATAGCCCTATTTTGTTAACAATTACACTGGAAAAAGATATTGATAAAAATCGATTAAAAAACTCGTCAAGGCCACGCTCACTACCAAGCCCTCTTAAATCTGTACCATCACTAGAGAAGGGAAATAGAATCCACACAAAAAGGCTCCGTTTCTGTAGTCCTAATGTGGCAGTTTAATATTTCCGCAAAACAATTATTTATTCCTAGATGTTGAGTTAGCAGAACTGTCCTTCTTCTTTACCAACTTGTCAAAAGTTCAATTTAAAATACAAAATCGGGCATTGTAATCCCTTTATTTGCTAAGCTTTTGAAAGAGCAGACTTGAAATTTGACAAGAAATTGAGCTATTTTCTGTGGATTCTATTCCCCTTCTCTCGTAGAGAAGATACGGTGGGTAGATCTTACGTCTGTCATCCCTGACGGTTTAGTGTTCTACATTCAAATTGACAAACGAGTTAGTAATGAAAATATAAACCGAACCTCGTTTACTTTTAACAAGTTTACCTCTCTTTTATGCGTCCTCTAATGCGTAGGTAGGTAATTTCAAACATGCGATTGCATGCCACTTTCGTCTCTATAATTCAACTGATCGACTCCTGATATCTTCACAATCACACGATATAAGCTTTAAGGTAATTGGTGCCATTAATTTACTGTAGGCACCTATTTTCCTCCTCCCCACCATGTATGCCAGGGGTCGGCAACATTTAAATTGATAAATTGAATACATTGAAAATTACTAGCTTATTTTGATATTTTGACGAAGCCCCCCCCCCCCTCCCAGTTGTTGCCCCGAAGGGCGTTTTTTAGAATTTCAACAATTTAAAAGTGATTCTGGAACTTTTAAGTGAACAAACTGAATGAAATAACCTTCCAAATGTTGCCCCGCAGGGTGTTTTTTCCGAATTTTCAAAATTTTCGAATCCAGATTTGTATTTAAATTATACAGAGCCATTCAAGGACCATGCGGCGGAAGACGCCGCAGGTTGTCGACCCCTGATGTATGCAATACACTTCATCATCATCCCCATTCCCCAGTCATAATCATTCATCCGTCGCCATTAGCCTAACAACTGCAGAAATGTACGACGTTAGTAGGCTAACAAAATCAGTTTTATAATCGCGATTTTAATTGCTCGCGCTCATCCAGAAAATCTTTCAACACCTTTCAAGTATTCAATTAAACTTTCCCCACACTATTGAGCCGTTTCATCGCGTGAAAAAAAACTGAAAAGTCTCCTTTGAAATCTCGAGTCTTTTCATAGTTTCCACTTGACATTATCAACCGCGGGGGAGGGTTATAAAGAAAGTGGGAAAGCGTAATAATGCAGGGCTCTCGCCTACTTCGGAGCGGGTGGTGGGTGGCTGGGGTTAGCTTAGATAGGGAGACGAAGATAGCTTGTAGACCAAGGGTTGGGCGGATGATATTGCATGGTATCAGACTATTTACAGGGACATAGATGTTGGAGGATGGAACCGATGGATCCCACACAAAGGCTCAGTTTCTTGGTGTATTTATTACGTTTCAACTCGGTTTCAAGCTTTCTTTCCATTCAAGTAAATACTGTAAATTTAGATATCCCAGGAATGGAGCACATTTTGTGTATATTAATTCTGCTTGGTAGGTTGAACCTATTTAATTAGTAAATTTCTCGGAATCAAAAGAAAAATACAAGTAAAAATAGAACATTATTAAATTCAATTTTAACACAATGTCTATTTTTTTTATTTTTTTTTACAAATCGAACATTTCCATTTCTGGTTTCTAAACTTTTTCCGTTCACGGAGTCCCAACTCGGAACACAATTATGCCAATTTCTGACTTTCCTCCGCCCAAATACCGCTTTTAGCCTAGATGCGCCCAAAAACAATTCATGAGGAACTGGAACCCTCGTTTGCCCTAAAAAAACTATGCGATTTGGACTAGAAATTTTGGCTTTTGACATGATGTAAAACTGATTCTGCACTTGAATATTTGATTGATTGTAAGGTAAGCTTTTGAAACGTCTTGGATTGGTCCGCGGTGCTCCTCTAAGCCATCGACGTACAGTTTAGGACCCCCCCCCCCCCCCCCACTGCATGCATTATTTCAATTGTTTCTAGCTTCTTTACATTGGATATGCCATCAGCGTACAGACAGCATTGACCTCGAGGTCAAACGTTGGTCTAAAAAAGTAGCCGAGCAATTTTTATTAGTACCTACGTGGTACTTAAATGGAGTGTAAACCTTACATTCAGACCCTGTTTGCAAACATTTCCTTTAGTAGTACAGAACTGGATATATTATGGAGCTATAATCCTACTGGCTGGACTAAAATGTTTTTTTTTTAATTAGTTCACACTTTAAAAATATTTCATTATTGTAACAAGTTATGATTTTACATGTGTCAAAATAGTAGTGGTGTTAGGTACCTCTACGTACTATTATTTAGGTACCTACAACAGTAGGTAGTTGTATATTTTACGGTACCTGGTAAATTTCAAATTAAAAGAAATTGAATGGATTTATTCTATTCGACACTTGACCATACTAAAAACGGTATTATTCGAAAGAAACGGATTGGATTGATTATGAAAAAATTTGATTCGATCTCCAATGAAGTCTGTGCTGACTCTTACCTCTCTAGTTGATGCACTCTGATTTCATTGATAACAACAAGGATGACTGTCAAGGATAACCTCTCCACAATTCCGATTTATCCACCGATCATTTCTACTTTGGCCGAGTGCACCTGCTTTATTACGGAGTAAATGTGCAATATTTATCACTTAAACGATTTCAGTGACTATTTTCTCAGTCTTAGCTCATAAACTGACGACCGCATAGCATGTTAGTGCCCTATCCTCCCCTATAGGACACACCTCTGGGAATTTATGAAAGTAGGAACAGTTTTATGAACGGCGGGCATCATAACCAAGTCAAGGTGGAATGATTCCTGGACTTTACGATAAGTGGCGTATGTTATTAGAAAATGTCGAGTTGTACGCATGATCCGTCTTAAAGGCCGAGACAGTATTTATGATTATGTCTAGTGTTAGGATTTTTCATGAAATTTTTTGTGTGAAAATTTTCAATGTTTTAAATCCTGAGGAAGGTTTTCTTTTTTATTATTTTTCTGGTAGGTGCACCGACATTTTTAAAAGTATTTCTATCACGCATAATAATGTAACACACCTCCATTAATACTTTACTTGAAATAAAACAATTGAAAATATGCTGAAAGGTCCTCTGTAAATGAGTATTTTCATGAAAATTTTCATGAAAATTTTTAAGTCCCAACACTAATTATGACAATTATCAACATATTAACACTTTAAATGCAATAACTTCACTAATGTCATAGTAGAATATGAGCAGAATCTTCAAATGACGTTACAAGATACATCTACTTATATTTGCAAAACAATAGGATATTACCTAAAGGTGGCACGACGTAATTTTTATAGACTTTGGGATTTGATGGCATTGGGAATAGAATTCAATTATTCATGTTTCTACTTATTGACTGAGTTGAATATTTTTGTGAGCTCTCGCTCGTTAGGTCAAAGGTCCCGGGTTTGTGCCCCGGTTCGGCCGCATACTTCAAAATTACTTCCATTCGCACATTTTCACCTCCTTAAAACCAATAAAATCCGGCTACTCAAGCTGATAAATTCCTAAGAAATGGAGCATTTTTGTGTAGATTCTATAAGCGTTCTCGACATCTACATCTAATAATCATGATGAAACTGGTTGTGGTTGATGATTATTTTCACTTTTCAATACACTATCAAGGTTTTTATTCAGAAAAAAATATTTTTTCATATCGGTATTTTATAAACATTTCATAGAAGATTTCGTTGCTATGATAGTTTACGTCATGCAACTTTACCTATAAAGACACATAATTCAATTTTCCGGTGAAACCAAGTTACCGATCTTGCTAAAAATCAATAGTGAACCGAACAGAGTAGAATAAAAATTGTGTGACAAAATTGGCTTGATCAGTTACTTTCTTTGAGTAGGGCAAAAATAAAAATAAATATATTCGAGACAAGTTTTCAACTGCAGACCCTCGCTTAATTACACGATGTCAGAGTTCACGATTGCCGTGACGTGTCAGCACGCCGTGAATGTGATCTCTTGCCTCTGCCTTTAATACCCGTCTTCACTGCGCCTTAGAACGCAATATCACCGCCTCCTTGAGCCAACACAATGAAGCAAAGCAAGGCGATTAGATTGCCACCGAGTCAACATCATTACTCGACTTCTGTGTGTGTTTGATCTGCGTACTAAATCAAGGTCGCTAGAAGGGTGCGGTCGCCAATCGCAAAGGAACATCAATGTTGACATGATGGGCCATGTCAAGGGGGTCACGGGTCACGGGATGGACGAGGATGGGGTTTTGCCATCAAGTTGAAATGGAGAAACAGTGAAAACTACCTACATTTACCTAGTTTATTAAAAAATCTTAGACCACATTAAAATTATATTTAGTTACCCTTTTCAAAAGTTTCATATGCAGTTCTTGTTTCCAGGTATCTTATTACCTATGTTACCTATTGTTGAATAACATAAATCGATCTCAGGATCGTCGAATTGCTGAAATTTTTAAAAAGCAGAGCTAACTAGATCATTTTTAATATTGTCTATAACTTGCTTACGTGAGTAACTAATCACTTGCGTTTAATTTTTTATTTTAATCTGATTTATATTGACATATATTGACATATTTATATTGACTTATATTTTTATATTGGCGCTAGAAGTCATAAAGAAGTCAAGAGGTACCTACCTAAATTTCGATCTTAAATTTTATATACGAAATGTAGATTTATGATAATCTGAATAAGATACTAATTAATTTCTTTAATTAATTTTTATGATTGATAAAAAATTAATCGAATTTATATTATTAAATCTGATTTGGTTGTATATCGATTTATTTTGATAAATAAAATTATGCAGGTTTTTTTATTTTCATTTTATATTTTGATAATGATCTTGTTTTCGGACGGATCTTGCGCCATCTTCGCTTGAGATTGTACATCAGTAGAAACAGATATTAGCTTCGAGTAAACTACCTACCCTTACTCTTAGTCTTAGGTCATTGCTCCATATTTGCGATTCATAATAAGTTTGACGTTATAATTAAACAATCCCCCTTCTAAACAAGCCGTCTCATGCGACTAGTGGACTGTATGGATTGGCCCCGTGGCCGAGGGTTGCAATATGCAGCTCTCCCGTGTCCCGTGGGAACCGCTCTCTCTTCTGGAGGTGTGGATGAATCATTCACAGCTCACGTGGCCGCGAGGTGAACGTGCCGACCTCTTGGCAAGAGCAACACGTGACTGCCAGCCCGTAGCCGTGTCGGGAGCACTCTTGCCAAGATCGTGTTGATAAATTACAAGTATGGATCCTCTTTTCATTTTTTTTTATATCGGGGATGGTGTTCTACGTAATTTTTAAAACTACTATTTTTTATTTGATGATTTCATCGATTTTTTGTGCCTTTTTTATTTTTTTATTTTTAGTATCCTCTGATTTTTTTCGTGATTTTTGATTATTATTTGATCTTTTTTTGATAATTAGGTACCTAAGTAGTTTAATTTTATCCTAAAGCGATTGATTTTAAATATTTAATCCCTCGGATTAGCCCTCATATGACACACTACTTATTATTAAAAATGTGGGTAACGATATTAAAATATTTATGAGATTCGATCGCGAAACAAACTTGTCTGAATTTCCATGTCGTCCCATAGTTTTCAACCTATTTATGAACCATCACTTATGCTATCGTTCACACAGTTTTTGACGTTCACAGAAGTTACGCCCTAATTACTCATATATTTTGTATGAGGCTTCGTGCCTCAATTATTGACCGCTACACGCTAAAAACCTCATCTTTCCATTGCGGCTGCCGCTAGACAGACAAATAGACAAACCAAAAATCGGACAGAGAAAGAGCTAGGTACGCTAAGTTCGCTTGCTATAATAAAACTCGGGTTTCCTTGACCTCCTCTGCATGTATCACCACACCTTTTATTTAGTATCATTATCCAACGTTGAATGGATCTAATCATTTAATGAAATAGTGTATAGATTGATTGGTTTATAGGCAATGCGGCTATTCAAAGAGTGGACCTCCCTTTATTATGGACCAATCACATTGTCATACATTGCGAACGTAAAATACGAAAATATAGTATTCTATTTTTATAAAAATGTAGAAATTGGGCGGAATGATAGGCTCAAAACGAAGGGCCCTCCGATGACCTCCCCAGAATTATGTTATTTTTACCTACTTTGTTATTGACTTCAAAGGTATGCTATCAGTTGTGTAAAATATATTATGGTGCAATATAATATGGAAATCGCAATTAGCGGGCGTTACTACGAAACTTCTCTTTTCTCTTAGTGTTTTTTTGTGTTTTTGTAGGCAATGTCCAGCGCACACCGTTCAATCGATCTAAAATGTGCACACACACAAATGTCATAAGAGCTGGTCACAGATATAGTTTTTGAACGAGATCCTGTGACTGGTTGAAAAAATGGAACCGTTTAACCGATCAACTGCAAATTTTGCTTGGTTATTGGATTTGGGACCAACATTTAACCAGTTTTTAACAATTTTCATTTTACGGATATTATATACCTGTTTTGAAATAATTGTCAAATTTATGCAAAGAAATTTCAAAAAGTAATCACTCGTCATTTGATGCATTTAAAATTAGATTGTCTTAAGGCCGATGCACAATAGGGAAGTCTCGTGAAGATTTGAATTCAGAATAATATTTATTTTATGAAAGTTGAGATGTTGCTGAACACAGATGTGGTATTATTTTTGTTGTTGGACGAATAGTTCTCATGTAATTAATTTACAAAGTTTGATAGATCTCCTCTAATTTAAAAACAGGAAAATTGGCAATGACATCACAGTTTGCTATATTGCCATGGCAACAAGGGAATCCCCATTAGGCCAAGCAACGAAGGCTAAAAACAGGCCGAACCCGGGACAAATTGCAAGATTTGTCTTTTTCATCAGACCTTATTCAGAAAAATTCGCTGATTACAACAAAAAAAAGTTTTACGCAGAGATGTGAAGGGAAATTGTCCAAAATTACGTGTAAAGTTCAAATTTTGAGAACATAAAATATATTTTTTTAGAATCACAGAACACATTTTGATATTTGTTTTCAATAAAAAGTATGTATTATATTAGGATACAATACTCGAAAAAAAATTGGGTGATAATATTAATTATTTTTGGATTTATTCAATGATTTCATAAAATGACGTCATTTAAATAATTAGTCGTAGTGACGTAACTAAAGGAGCTAGAATAAATGTTTTTACGGGAAAATGTTGGTAATAAAGCCTAATATTTTTGGTATGAATATGATCAAAAGTTCACCACGCATCTACTAATTGTTGTCAAACAAAATTTTAATCAAATTATATGAAAAATTAAACATCAATATAACGCAATTATTGGCATAACGGCGGAACTGTTTGATCAGGAAATGTTGTCCCTTATAGAATTTTGGTGCCTGATAAAACCTAGCCTAAAGAGAGATTTGGGACGCCATTTTGAAACCGGAAGTGGCATCATCTTGAAAACGGCTGAACCGATATTAACGGAACTGGTGGCAATCGACTCCAACGGTCATATGACAAAACAGATCAATAGTAAAACCAGAAATTGCCAATAACAAATCCGGGAAATGACGTCACAAGTATTCAAAATTCTTCTAAACCCCCTGTTCAACAATAAATACATTATTCTGGCTTGTTATAATGTAATATATGAATTTATTAAAAAAAAATCTATGTGGCATTGTTTTCAGTCGCCATTTTGAGAACCGGAAGTGATTCCATAGCTCGGAAACTTTTTTTTTTATAAAATCTTTATTCACACATGTACATAGATTTACAATCACAGTTGATATACAAACAGAAAAAGTGAATAATAGGAATACTTAGAAACTAATAAAGAAATCAGGGTCTTTAACTTCCAGGCAAAAGGAAACGTATTGGAATGAAATCAAATACCAATTAATTAAGTGGATACCACTCTGTGTCTGGAATTAGAAAAGGTTTTAAGCCTTGTGCCGGCATAATTTTATGTTGGTACAGCATTATAACTAGATACCAATATTTTTATTACCATGATATAACCATGTTAAAACTTATTATTTTATCATTATAAATAGCGACTTTTACAATTAAATTCATAAAGATATGCATTTATGTATTTATTTAATATACTTATTGTTAAATAGGGGGTTTTAGAAGAATTTTGAATATTTGTGACGTCATTTCCGGTATTTTTTATTGGTAATTTCTGGTTTTACTATTGATCTGTTCTGTCATATGACCGTTGGAGTCGATTGCCACCAGTTCCGTTATTATCGGTTCAGCCGTTTTCAAGATGATGCCACTTCCGGTTTCAAAATGGCGTCCCAAATCTCTCTTTGGGCTAGGTTTTATCAAGCGCCAAAATTCTATAAGTGACAACATTTTCTGATCAAACAGTTCCGCCGTTATGCCAATAATTGCGTTATATTGATGTTTAATTTTTCCTATAATTTGATTGAAATTTTGTTTGACAACAATTAGTAGATGCGTTGTGAACTTTTGATCATATTCATACCAAAAATATTAGGCTTTATTGCCAAAATTTTCCTGTAAAAACATTTATTCTAGCTCCTTTAGTTACGTCACTACGACTAATTATTTAAAATACGTCATTTTATTAAATCATTGAATAAATCCAAAAATAATTAATATTATCACCCAATTTTTTTTCGACTATTGTATCCTAATAAAATACATACTTTTTATAGAAAACAAATATCAAAATGTGTCCTGTGATTCTTAAAAAAAATATTTTATGTTCTCAAAGTTTGAACTTTACACGTAATTTTGGGCAATTTCCCTTCACATCTCTGCGTAAAACTTTTTTTTGTTGAAATCAGCGAATTTTTCTGAATAAGGACTGATGAAAAAGACAAATCTTGCAATTTGTCCCGGGTTAAATGCTTCGTTGCTTGGCCTACATGTCAACACAATGTTAATGACTTGGAAATGACATCACAGTTCTGATTCTTGTTACAGGCCGTTTTTCCCGCCAAAAATCCTATGATATTTGAACTCGATTTTTATGAATGAAAATTTAAGATTTCATAGGTAATAAGCAGTGGTCGAATTGGGGGGGGGGGTGCGGGGGGATGGCATCCCCCCATGGGGAATATATTGATGGTTCCATCCCCCCATGGCTAATTTTTCCACTTCACCATCCCCCCATGAGAGATTAAAAATACACTCAGAACGTCTCAAAATTGATTTCAAAGTGTCAAAAAACCAAAAAACGCCCTGCGGGGCAAGGTTTGTAGATCGTTCCCCCCCCCCACACTTAGTGAAAACTATGAAAAATTTAAAAAAAAATAGAAAATCAAAATAACTACAACTCAGAACGTCTTAAAATTGATTTCAAAGTATCAAAAAACAAAATAACGCCCTGCGGAACAAGGCTTTTGGGGCAGGACCTCACACCTTATTGGAGTGAAAACAGAAAAATTAAACAAATATAAAAATCAAAATAACTACAACTCAGAACGTCTCAAAATTGATTTCAAAGTATCAAAAACCCAATAACGCCCTGCGGGGCAACGTGGGGGGGGGGGGGGGTCAGAAATCCTGCCAGTACACCATCCCCCCATGGACTGACTTCCAATTCGACCACTGGTAATAAGTGTATTTGTCATTATTATTTGTGTTTATTTATAGAAATTTACTAGAATAAAATTTCATGAGACTTCCCTATTGACGCAGACGGACGACGCGGACGGTCGACGAAGACAGATACGATTTAGGTATGAGTTCGTCCGTCCGCGTCAGACTTGTGAACAGCATTAATTTGTCACTCGATTTGTCATACCTAAACATCGCATCGTATCCGTCTCCGTCGTCCATCCGCGTCGTCCGTCTGCGTCAATTGTGCATCGGCCTTTATCGATTTCCATGGTCTAATAGGGCAGCAACTTTCACACGCATATTAATTCTCATGCAAATACGAAGACTCGCTTATCAACGCGTTACACAGAGCGTTTTCCTATCCAGTTCATTGAGACTTGACTGGCTTGGTCAATGGGGAATAAGTGAATGTTGAGATTTTTTTTGTTTATATACAGAATAGGCTCAAAGAGCAATGTGAAATTTTATTATATTTTTTTAATTAATATATTTCCCATAATTAATGTATTAGTTTTCGACATTTCACTCCTCAGCAAAAACAAGCTGTACGTCACACGCCGTGTTCCGTGTGTTACGGGATGCATAGAACCGGCTCTGGCTAATCTATACGGCCCGACTCGGCGTGTGACGTCAAATTGTGTTTCATGGACAGCTACAATCTACCAAACTTTGTAAATTCGTTCCTTGAAAACTATTCATCACACAACAAAAATAATACCACATCTGTCTCCAACTACATCTCAACATTCATAAAATATTTATTATTCAAAAATCTAAACTTCACTTCACTTCCCAATTGTCGCCAGCAGCCTGGTCAATGGACGAGTACTGAACGCGAATTACAATGCCCTGCGGTTCAACTTTTAATTGCATCGGTCCAGGCAATTGCGGCGGTAATTGATGGCGTCAGCTGCACTCCCAACGGGCAGTGGAATCGATGTGTCATCGCCTCATCGGGCCAAGTCAGCCGGGAAAACTCGCCACTGATTTGCCTCCGCGGTTCAACAGTTTACCCTTCATTCAAGTGAAAAGCGGGATAAAAGGATTTATAATTAGTTTTCTGTGCAAACAAACCTTTTGCTATTGGCTAAGAAACTTGGTTAAAAATTCTAATTGCAAGAGCGTTGGTCTTGGATGCCGCCAAGATCATTATCTGGGGGCAAGGGGGAGGGGGTACTTGCCCCCATGGATTTCCAAAAAGACCGAAAAGGGAAAAGGAAATATTCCAAAAAGATATCTTTGTTTTGTTTGCCCTATTTCAACGAAAGGGAATACTTTGCCTCACCTATGATATTTTGGTTCATTTCTTACAGAGCATGTTCATGATTCTAAATAGGTTGAAAAATATTGCTCAAAATACGAATAAAAAACTGTTTTAGGCTTTATGTTCTGTTTAAAAATCGCCCAAAGTGCTTGGAATTGAGTTAAAATTAAAAAAAAATCTGGGGCTGTGCGCCCCGGACCCGCATGTACCGGGGCCCTCCTCCCTGACACTCCAGTGTAGTTTAACATATTGCCCCCCCCCCCCCCCCCTCTCCGGGTAGAAATCCTGCGGACGCCCATTGGTCCAGTCTCTAAAAGTTATTGAGTTTTGGGCAACCAGCAAAACAAAAGTAGATAAGAGTGACATACAACGTTGGGTTCTGTTCTGGTGAAAAAGTTATCAACCTCCATAATTATGTAAATACTGATGTTGTATCGTCGTCAGAGGTATAGTGTTTTAAGAAAATTTGATGCAGAGGCTGTCTAATGGGGGGAGTGAATGCTCCAAGTCCAAGTGGCACTGTCGCGTACGCCTGGCATCCAAAACGTTTAGCCGTGATGATAGAATTACACATGCTCTGTGTTCTTGCTTGTCTCGCGTCTAACAATCTGCTTGGTCGACAGGTTCTACCAGATCCGCACGTCGCTGCGTCTGTCGCCCAAGCTGCCAGTCAAAGTGGAGACCACTCTGCCCAAGAGTCAGCGTAAGTGTCTTCTGTCATAGGCCTAGGTCAGGGGTCGGCAACCTTTTTTGGTGAAGGAGCCAATTTCCCAAAAATTAATAAACTAAATAATAACGGGAGCCGCAGTAGAGGCAATTAAATATAGTACACCGAAAATAATAAATTTAACGCCTAGTTTATTTTGATATTTTTACGAAGCATACCAATTGTTGCCCCGCAGGGCTATTTTTTAAGAATTTCAAAAATGTAAAAGTGATTCTGGACTCTAAATTGAACAAATTAAATAAAATAACCTGCAAAGTGTTGCCCCGCAGGGCGTTTTTATTAAAGAATTTCAACAATTTAAAAGTGATTCTGGGACTCTAAAATGAACGACTGAATCAAATAATCTTCCAATTGTTGCCCCGCAGGGCGTTTTTTCTTCTTCAAATTTTCAAATTTTTCGATTCCAGATTTTTATTTAAATTATAGAGCCACTGACGAACCGCCAAGGAGCCGCAGGTTGCCGACCCCTGGCCTAGGTAATTGCAGTCCAGTCATATCCAAACCCAAAACAAATTGTAACGGTCGGCTTCTTGGTGTCATGCTCTTCAGAGAAATGCCCTCTACTACACAACATCCAAAATCCTCTCAAATTCGTGCACAGCAAGTACTTTTTCATCACTTCCACATTTTTTTTATGCAACTCTGAGTTTGACGAAACTTGCCTGAATTGTTCATCATCATACTAAAGAAACGCGCGCGCATCTCTTTGAGCGTTTTCCTCTAAATCTCATCGTTTGGGAAATATGGTCCTCCCAAAACTTGAAATTTCACTCAGTTGATCGTCTAAAACTGACTAAAAGTAAAATATGACTTTTCGACGATGCAGTTTAGAGAAAACCGCTCAAAGAGCCACGTGTTTCTTTAGGATGATGAACAATTCTGCCCAGTTTCGTCAAAATCGGAGATGCATAAAAATATAATATTAAAAAGTAGTTCAATGCACAGATTTTGGTGGTTTTTGGATGTGTAGGGAATTTTCCGAAGAGAATGACACCAAATAATCAAATGTTATCATTTGTTTTGGGTAAAACTCTCATTTGACTGGTTGTGTCTGCTGTGGTGATAGTTCATCATTATGCGGTACCTATGTTTATCTAGCCGTGAAATGCTTCATTGTGCCAGCTATTTGTAGACGCGGTGGTATTTTTAAAATTTTGCTCAAGGTAAATCGGGATAATGGCTAGCTGAGAATGGATGACCGCCGGCTAGTTCAAATTTTAACATCTTTCTCGAATGTGACATAGGTATCCTATCTAATTGAATTTCAAGCGGTGTATTCAGAGACCAAAAAATCCGACGTATACCAACTAAAAGATATACATTTGCTGTAAATGTTTAATATGTTTGTTTTTATTTTGTGGAAATAAGTACTATGGGTTGGTGCAATTTTGATGCCAATTTGACGAAATCTGATAAAAAATTGCAATTTTTCTTAGGCGAGTGTAGATTTTCTGAGGCCTCTCTTGCTTTTGTAAGAAAAATGTCTTACAGTTCTGCTGCAATGCAACTTAGTACATTTTTCTCTTGGAATGTTTGGATTTTCGATTGCGTACTTTTCTGCTATAGATAACATTTTGACGCGGTAATTGGGCGCCTCCCACTCCCTAGAAACCCCCCTAAGCATTTCCATTAAGTCCATATTACACCCAGCAATTAAAATTCGATAATTTCAATCAGAGCCTAATTGGATTTCAGACCCTCATTCGCAGCGCAATATTATTATAGCTACAAAATTGAAATTGCCTGATTTTAATGATGGTGTAGCAGGGGCGTTCGACAGTTTGACAGGGGTTGTTTGACCTCTTCGTCCTCGTATACCGAGAGCGTGGAATCTACATCAGTAGTCATACCGTGTCGCTGACAAAAGGAAAACTCGTGATTATTGGATTTTGTATTTTTGACCCGTGAAATGTCACGCCCCCCCACCCTTCAGTCTTCGAATGCCATGAATGCATGACTAAACTTTCGATATTGATCTCGGTGATACGGTTGGCGCCCAACTTGTGGGCTTATCGTGTTTTTTGTGCCGTGATTTAAATGTGTTTACGAGAAAATTAGTTGATAAGGGTATCGGCGGATATTATGGCTTTAAGGCCATTGTGATGTAATAAATTAAATCAATTAATGTGGCCTTGTTATGAAAGATGAAGTTTTGTTGAAACTGAAACTTGATTAGAACAGGCACCACAGCTAGAGTAAATACCCGCTACAAAAGTTATTGTTTAAAATATTAAATATTAAAATATTGAAAAAGTGAAACCCTGTCACATTTTTTTTATTTTTTTACTGAGAATTTGAAAATTATTAGAATTTAGATTTTAAATTGTCTAGACTTTTAAATCGACTTACCTCAGGGTGTCCACTGCCCACTATTTTACACTTTTTTCCCACTATTTTCAGCATGGCCACTATTTGACCACTATTTTAAGCAAAATCCTGAAAAAGCCACTAAAATACCACTATTTTGGCAATAGATTGTTCGATAATTTCCTTAATTTCCATAATTGTGAACTGGCAATTTTAGATGATCGAAATCGCCGAAATTTCTAGTCCAAAACGCGTAAAAATGGCTCTATTTCATTCTTGAAATTCAAAATTTTCCTGGGCCTGCGCGGCCCGGTCCCGCGGGTTTCTGTGGGGCCGTCCCAATTTACTTACCTAATGAAATGTAATGTCTTTACATTTATTGATGTACCATGTAATCAGAAGACTGTGATTCAGATTGTTATTACCTGCTGGTCAGTTACACTTCATACTTATGCCAGTGTAATTCCAGTGTCATAGTGTAGAGCGAAGAGTAGGGTAGGTAGAGTATCTATTTTGAGTTTGAAATGTGGAACATTCAAATTATGAATAAATTGTAATGTGTATAGTAGGTAGCCTACTTACGTTTATTTACCATGTAATCAAAGCATTGATTTTCATGTAAAGAAGTGCTTTTTTTATTGCATATTTCAATGCAGGCCCACTATTGTACCACTATTTTTCAAATAAGCGCCCACTATAATGACCACTATTTTACTCAAATCTGCCCACTATTCCAAGTGGGCAGATATAAAAGTAGTTCAATGCTACATACAAACTACTGCAGATGTATTTGTACATAAACTGTTTTTGATAGCTTACGAAAATTTGCTTAAAACTCAAATAAGGAGTAAAACGTAGAAGATCTATAAAAAAATAGCACAATCTAAATCCCAAAATAACGCGCCTACATTGTATTAATAAACAATGCAACACTGTAGTAGACTTGTTTCGGCCAGTAAATCAGGAAGGATCTGTCATTTGAACAACAACAATGATTCCATTATTCTCACGGCAGTACTCTGTGCTGTCTGCCCAGATATCTAGGGGATGTGGGATCGGGATAGAACATCACATCAAACAGTGTGGAGACGTTTACACGGGCTCACAAACTGAAAGGATTCTTTCAGAAAAATAGCAATACAATATTTACATAATATTATTTTATATTAAATATTTATATTCAATATCTATTTATCTTCCTTGCCCTGTTCAATAAATTTACGTACCTAATCTAAGTCTTGTCAAAATAAAAACTATAAGTAATTTTAAATTTAAAATATAAAGAAATACCTAATGATAATTTTGAATATATGAATTAGGTACTTTGGTCCAATTTTTGTATTTTTTCAGCCTCGTTATTCTGTACCTACATAATTTTGAATTTTGAAAAATGTACACTTGGCACAACTAAAATTGATCCTTCAATAAATCTGAGTGACTGAAATTATGTTAGATCCCACCATCAGAAGTGATTCCAAGCGATCTCCTTGTCTCACTCTAGTAGGATGACCTCTCATTTCAATGATAATCAGAAGCTTTGATTGTTATGGAACATGACCAGCAGTCATTCAAATTTGTTCACCGATCAATTTTTGTTGTGTCGAGTGTACTTATGAGGTAACATCAGTTGGATTCAGAATGATTTGAATTAAAGTGATGCTTAGAGGTTATTCTGTATTGATATTAGTGAAGTGTGTTGACTGATTTGGTTCCACCCCCGTGTTTGAGCGCAATGTTCTTCCCGCGCAGGCACGGACTTTGTGTTCCCGGCGTGCGTGGTGAACGGCGCGGGCGTGAGCAAGACATTCCAGATCCTCTACCGGAACGAGGAGGTCCTTCTAGATGACGTCGTCGTCTTCCGTGCGCACATCCTCGTCGACAGTCACAAGGTATGATTGCCGCTGCGTTGATGCCGACAATGAGTTCCTCAGTTCCTCATGCAATTTTATATTTTTTCTAAGGAATTTTGACATTGTAAGTTTAAAGTACTCTCTGTGCCATCAGAGCACAAAAAGGCTCAATTTCTTTACGTATCCAATCCTTTAGACACATTAATAAGTAAGACATTAACATTAGTAAGTTTTCAACTGTACACATAAAGAAGCTGAAATTCTTCATGTTTAATTATGGACTTCAAAATGAACTTTTGAAATTTCATACACTTCAAGAAATGTTACCTATTTATGAAGATTTTTTTCCTCTTATCTTGTGGGGGGTACAGAAGTACCTATTAGTATTTTCAATGGACCAATGGTGATGGGAGGAGTCAATGTAGAATAATAGTTCTCTTTACTCACACTAGAGCAGCACTGTCCATATAGTGGGAGAAAGAGCCAATCAAACATTTGGGGGGAAAGACAGTTGAATTTCCAAATGGATCCATTTGCTATTTGATTAAAGTTCATTCACGATTAGAATTGCAAGCCGTAATGGCGGCCGTGTAGATACTACTGTAGTCAAATGAACAATTGTATACCTACATATGAAAATATCAATAGAATAATCCAAAACTATGTATAATACGACTGTAGATGGAAATAAATCAATTTGATTGAATTTTTCTAATATTTTCTAATAATAAAAATAGTGTATTTGACATAATTTATACAATTTCAATAATACAAAGAAGAAAGTCTTGCCATTGACAGGGCAGTGTTCAAGTGACTGACCAATGAACGACGTGATCGACCAATACGTCAGTGAAATTCTTATCGTGAACGAACTTTACTATTGATTACTGTGTTGTCACAGCCTTCTTGACGGTCACAGCCCACATCCTTCTGTCATCTGTTTTATTCGTGATGTCACATAGCAAGATAATGACTAGTGGTCCATTTAACAATCATCTCTTTCAAGCGGTAGCACTCTAGAGTTGCACTCCAAATGCTCCAATGTTTTTCATGGTTTATCTAAGTCGAGAGACAAATGCTTGGAAGTTTTCCTATTTATACTGCCTTCATTCCACTTTCCATTCTACTCCTTTCTCCTCTATCATCTTCCTTTCATCATCCTTCGCCATTGGCCTAGTCGCAGAACAGTGTGACGTTACACTACGCCGCTCTGTGTACAGATTGAGGACACGCTGGAGCGGGCGGACTTCACACTGAGCGTGGAGCTGTGGTTCACGGATCAGGCGTGGGGCGCGGCCGCCGACCAGCAGAGCGCCATCTCGTGCGTGTCGGCGCGCACCCTCCAGCTGCGCTTCTCGCCAACGCGCGGCCTCCACTACCACCTGCCCGTCCTCTTCGACTACTTCCACCTCGCCGCCGTCACGCTGACGGTCCACGGCAGCCTCGTCGCGCTGCACCAGCCGTACATCAAGTGAGTCCGGCGGGCGGGATGTTACGTACCTGATCGCTTTGGACCCTAATGTGTTTTAGTTTGTTCAAGTAAAGTTAACATTTTCAGAGGCTTTGACTTCGACGTGGTTTTTCAAGTGATTTTTTGAGTCTTATATTCACACTTATACCTTGTCCCCACTCTGACTTTCAACTGCAGTTGAAATCTCAATCGCAGTTGAAAACCAGTGTGAACTGAACGCGATCGAGTTCAACTGCAGTGGAAATCTCAATTTAGTTCTGGAAAGGCAGTTGAGATTTTAACTGCTGTTGAAAGTCATTGTGTGAACAAGGTACATATAACAGAATTTTAAAACCAATTAGTACTGCACAGATCAAGCTCACTTTACTAGATATTGTTACGCGGCTACGTCTCCTCCACCAGTGTTACGCGCAGCTCAGTTATAGCCACGTATGGTACCGAGTTTACTAGGGATCTTGGGAGCTTATTCTGGTGTACAAATTATTCAGTAACCCTTATAATGAATTTAAGAATGAGTTTATTTAAATAAAATTACACAAAGAGTTTAGTTGTGACTGCGTGGGTTTACACTTTAACCTATTGACTTATCTGAATGTCGGCATGGGCGCAGAGTCCCTCTCCCCTGATGTTCTTGGGTCTGCGTCGTCCAGCCTTCCTCCCGTCCCGTGGTCTCGAGCTCTTCTCTCGTTGTCGTCTCGTTCGCTTCTCTCGTCGTTCCATCGGTCAAGTCCTGGGTAGCGTGTGATTTGCATAGTCAACGCTTACCACGCTAGAATCCTGCCTATTGTTCGTCCAGCGCGGCCGAGGCTCTTGATGCTCTAGCACGGTCTTGCAGTAGATGTTTATGCAAGACCGGCTTATGTCCACTGGTGATGTTGGACCTGGACGAACAATAGCCGCGTAGAAGCCAGGACTTGCCGAGTTGCAGATCTTGTTGCATTGACGTCATTTATCTGACATCCGACACACGTCGCCTCTAGAGGCAGGAAATCACGAGGACCCAAACCAAAATCGACCATCTTCTTGGTCCTCGTAACAATCCCCCTTCCCCTCCAGAAAGCGACCCGGCTTTCTAGACAGGTGTGTCGGATTCAGAATACCGAATTGTCAAAACTCAAAAGTCAAAAGTTCTCAAAGTCCAATTGCCGTTTCGCCAAAATTTCGCATCTTCTTTCTTCCTATCGTCAATAATCAAGTCCGTCTTCACCAAATTGCAATGTTCTCCATAGGCCTCCAGCCATCTCGCAATGTCTCTCATCAAAATTATTTCAACCAGTGTAATTGTAAATACCAATTAAAATACCCCTACAGCCACAACTCAAACCCAAAAACCAAAAATATGTCAAATTCAACATTCAAAATTTCCAGTTTCATAGACTCAAACAAACAACATCTCAATTCTCAACAAAAATATAACAATAAAATTAAAATCACGTGTCTGCTAAGAGTTAACAATAATTTTCGTAAACAGCCAAGTCTGTTGTGTGAATATCTATTTCTTGGATTTTAATGAAATACTGCTAACAACTTATCAAACTACTACTCATGTTGCTTAGACTCTACAATCTCGATGCTACAAGTTCGAGAACTTGGTTTACTTCTCGGTCCGAAGACACAACACAGCACTACACTCACAAAACACTGCACCCGACGACGTCCTCACGCACTCTTCACACTCCTCATGTCAACGCGCTGCGCAGGTGGTATCTTGCAGGCGTGAATATCCAAACTGAGCGCGTTTCCCAAGTCGTCGGTGGCTCAGCAGTGGAGTTCCAGAACTGTGATGCGCCTCCCGTCCCGAGAGCTCCCCGGTCCTCGATCTCGCATGACATCCATCTCTCACAATGATACCTCATCTCTAAAATGGAAAACACCATCTATAAGTAAACTCTTATTTTTATATAATAAAACCTATACTTATCATTAAACTTTACACCTGAACAGAGATGGCATAAAAACTTTTACAGCATCAAGATGAAAATTTATTTTTAACATGCAACCCTGTAATTTAAACTGAACAATCTCAAACTGAAACAATGAAGCCATAACAACAACAATATTATTTTGAACATTTTTCTCATAACAATTTATCTCACTCTAGAGAATTGACAAAGTCTGGAAGAGACAACACTAAAATTAATCATTGATGCCGTCCATCTCTGTTTGCAACACCATGACCTCCCGGAAAGTTGGAATGTCACAATCTCCATTTTCGTAGAAGACGATACCGGTAACTCTTGCACATCTGCCAAACGGTAGTGTGTCTAACTACACCCCCCTATCTAACTAGATTTATGTCTCTCACACACAGCCAAAGCTGAGGAGGTATCCCAAATAATTTTTTTTTTTTTTTTTTTATCACACACACATTTACACATTTCCCTTGCATACTTCCATGTCTTGAACCCCCGGAAATCTTTTCCAAAATCAACAATTTTGCTAAAACTCTCTTTACCAATTATTAATCTCTCCATGAAGACTCAAATTTAAAATGACCTGGCAATTCAGAATAATTACCCGTGACTGGCAATGACACAGGTGACCTGTCTTGGCGGAGTGCATATCGGAGGGTAGAAGCTTCAGTCCCAGTCAGACCACAAACCACCATCATAAAGAACACCCTAAAGTCGGTCCATCCCCAAAACTCCAAAATAGCTCCATGAACCTCTACTCTGGCCATCCCCAACCTATTTGATGCTGACCTTGCAGTGAATATCATGAAACAAACCCCTCATGTCAAACTCGCTGACTTCGCATACAATCAGCTCACAATTTACCCGGGATAATTTCCGTTTGAGAAAAAGTTTTTGTATCTTTCTGAAACACTACAAGTCGCCAAATAACACACAGCCAGAGCGAGTCGAAAACGCGTGTTGGGCCCTCCCTATCGGGTAACCAACAAACAACACACCTGAGCAACTTTTGGGGACCTCGACGAAATCGTGGTCTGACGGACTAATCCCCTTGGACAACATAAAACTCAACACGAAGCAACCCCATTCTACCCTCGGCAATGACTCGATCAAATCGCCATGCACCCCATGACGAGATCACCCATAAACCCACAAGAATAACAACATCGAATTTGCCTTCATGTCACGTTAATATCTTTCACACGAAGATCCAATTATGCCCCCTGCATATGTGTGCCCTCACACTTGCATTGGTTTACCCCTTGTAAGTATACAAAACAATGTCCTAGATTTCCGGGTTCAAGCATTCAATGTGCCCTAGATTAGCATCGTCCTTGCACACGTTCTTACTCCTACGCTTCAAGTGTCATCACACACAATCTCACCTAGTTGCAAAATTGCAACATTGCATTTTGTAATGACACCTGCACAGCTGCATGAGTTCTGAACGTTGATCCTTGTATGCAACTATAATAGAAGACAAATGCATAAACTGCTTCACAACACACGCACGCTCGCATCATATAAATCCCGATAAACCACAATCCTGATAGGCTTTCCAGAGAATCGAACTCCGGCCTTTCTACCTTGAAATCATTCATTTAACACCCGCACAATCACACACAGTATATAAACACTATAATGAGCACTAAAGACGCTCCAAACTGCTACAAAAACCTAGTATAAGCCAATATTTACACCAACCACCTGCACAATTACACTGTTGTGTTTTCTTCGCCTCTCAAAGGTAACTGAACCTATCCTTGATCTTTTCATTCGAGTAACTCTTTTACAGTACAGTCACCAATTTTGGACAATTTAATACCATTCAAATTTTGTTTCAAGTAACACTTCTTCGTTCCCACACTAACAAAAATACCGTTTAAATTTTGATTACACATTTTTTCGTTTTTTTTTTTTTCATATTCTTTTTCCGATACCTCACTAATGAACTTTTCCCGTGTAAAAACTATCATCCTGGACCATTCCTGTTCCCGTTGTTACCTAGAGTTGACCCTTTACTTGACCCTTTACCCACCGTTGTGTAACCCGGCCCCGCAGCCACAACATTTTTGAAAACAAATTTAAATAGCAACTTCCCGTTTCTTAGTTGACTTGAATTTACTAAACCTAATACTTTGCACACCAAAACACCAAACCCTCCCTTGCAGGGACAGAACCCACGCAAAAACACGGCGCCTCCACCAGTGTTACGCGGAAACGGCGCCTCCACCAGTGTTACGCGGCTACGTCTCCTCCACCAGTGTTACGCGCAGCTCAGTTATAGCCACGTATGGTACCGAGTTTACTAGGGATCTTGGGAGTTTATTCTGGTGTACAAATTATTCAGTAACCCTTAGAATGAATTTAAGAATGAGTTTATTTAAATAAAATTACACAAAGAGTTTAGTTGTGACTGCGTGGGTTTACACTTTAACCTATTGACTTATCTGAATGTCGGCATGGGCGCAGAGTCCCTCTCCCCTGATGTTCTTGGGTCTGCGTCGTCCAGCCTTCCTCCCGTCCCGTGGTCTCGAGCTCTTCTCTCGTTGTCGTCTCGTTCGCTTCTCTCGTCGTTCCATCGGTCAAGTCCTGGGTAGCGTGTGATTTGCATAGTCAACGCTTACCACGCTAGAATCCTGCCTATTGTTCGTCCAGCGCGGCCGAGGCTCTTGATGCTCTAGCACGGTCTTGCAGTAGATGTTTATGCAAGACCGGCTTATGTCCACTGGTGATGTTGGACCTGGACGAACAATAGCCGCGTAGAAGCCAGGACTTGCCGAGTTGCAGATCTTGTTGCATTGACGTCATTTATCTGACATCCGACACACGTCGCCTCTAGAGGCAGGAAATCACGAGGACCCAAACCAAAATCGACCATCTTCTTGGTCCTCGTAACAATATTGCCAAATACAATATGATAATTAAAAAATTGTATATATAACACTTTGAGGTCATACCAGAGGTCATAATTGTACTCCGTTTAATCACATTATTATTTTGTTTAGTGCCCTTGAATAGTATATGTTATCCCTTGGTTTGTTCTTAGTTCTATAAGTGTGAGTGCATCACTAAAAAAATCATTGAAGAAAGCCGCTTTGTGTTACAACAGTCCCTAGACCTCAACACATTCTTAAAATGTCATGGGCATAGGAATTGTACTCTTATTTACAATAAGTTGCAATCATTAAAGAGTTATTTTCTGTGTTTGTCGCCACACTTTTTCGAAGTAAAATTTAAATAAAGTCAACGTTTTCAAAGTTATTTCCGAGTTTGCGCAATATTTCAACACCATAATTGTAATTTTCTGTTTACACGAGAGTGTGTGTAAGGTAGCTGTGTTGTATGCTATGTTTCATTCATCATCTAATAAGTTCAATTAATTCACTGATTTTTTAAATAGGAAACTGGTGAGTAAAAAGCATCTAGTTAGGTAGTACCTACTCATTTACAGTTCGTGCACAGTCACAAGTTGTTAAGAGAAGAATGCTTATCGTCTTATGTTGCTAGATGACTACAGGAGACTTAAACACCATAAGGTGAAACCATGGTTTATCATCAACTAATATAGAGAAACAACTTGATCAATTCGGGGCCTTGCCAACTACTGTTATAGAACGAATAGCTGTATTAATTGGTGTAATGCGGTATGCTGTGCGCAAATTGTTTAATATGCAATGTTTCAACTTCTTCATCAATCGTCACCAGGCAATTTGTGTAGGTAAGTAAATGTAAAAAATAACAAGACAAAAGTCCATTCAAACAGTTAAGAGGGCTTGGTAGTGAGCGTGGCCTTGACGAGTTTTTTAATCGATTTTTATCAATATCTTTTTCCAGTGTAATTGTTAACAAAATAGGGCTATGGACGTGAATTCAGAACAGTTCAATGAAAATAATTTCATAGTTTGGAATAAGCTATTAGTTTTATTGTGTCCAACAGGTGTTTAGAACCCGAAAATTACTAAATTTTCGGGTTCTAAACACCTGTAGGACAAAGTATATCTAATAAACAATTACAAGCTATGGAATAATTTTCATTGAACTGTTCTGAATTCACGTCCATAGCCCTATTTTGTTAACAATTACACTGGAAAAAGATATTGATAAAAATCGATTAAAAAACTCTTCAAGGTCAAACTCACTACCAAGCCCTCTTAATAACCAATAATTCCTCATGTTTCTTGTTTTATTCAATGAAAGTTTTAATTTAAATTACGATTGGATAGTTTGATTGGATTGAAGTAATACAGTTTCTTATACGTACGTATGTATAAAGGCTGAATTACACGATTCAAGTTTCCTAGAATTCAACCCTTTCAAGAGGGTTGAATTCAAGACTTGGATCGTCTAAATGAAAACTTGGAGCATTTAACAAGTGCCCAAGTCCTGAATTCAAGACGTCTCTTCAGCCTTCTCACTTAGAACATATCCTATTTTCCTTCAAGTCTTGAAATACTTCAACCATTTGTTAATTTCACCGCAACATCAATCAACAATAAACATTAAATCGTCTAAATTCTCTTTCAAGTTTCCTTGAAATCAAGGGTTGAATTCAACCCCTTCAAGGAAACTTGAACCGTGTAATTCAGGCTTAAGAACTTACGTACACAAAACGCCTGGTGATAGATAAAAGTAGGTTGAAACATTGCGCACAGAACGAATGATAAATCATGGATGAGATCATTGAGGTCATGGGGTCATAAATCATGGAGTGCCATAACCACAGGGGTGTCCATCACTCATCATCGCCTTGTTTTCTGCATGCCGCTCAGGAAAAGTATACTCCACTATGTGCAAAGCTGGTGAGTCAAGCTGTTTTCTCACCCCTCACCGTCACTCTCACCCGACGCACCGCCACCGCTTATTGTTTACCGCTTATTGTCCACCGCTTATTGTCCGCCGCTTATTGTTTACCGCTTCTTGGCGCTTGTTCATCACCTTCTCTTCATCTCTTCTGTAGTTCTTGGGCTTGACAATTATTTGTTGATTTTCTGATTTTCTGAACTAGTTTTTATGAGTTTTCGCTTTTTCTCTTCCACTACCTAGTCAGAACTTGCAAACCTCTGAGCCTGGTCTTGCAACTAAAGTTCCACATTATTAGCAGGGATTTTTAGCACTTCATGAACTGTCGACCCTTCACAAAACATTTTATCTAAATACTCTTCTGTGTTCAAATAATTTTCTCTATGGTACCTAGGTAGTCTTTCTCTGTTGTACTTTTTTGATACAATAATGTTTACCTGATCTAGATGTTCTCTTCTTGAATACATTTTTATGTGTACATTGATCATTAATGACAATCAACGTATTAGTCGCATTTGTCTCGACTCTTTCAAAGTTTTAACCTTTCTTATATTTTTTATGTAGTATGTCATGTAGTGTATTTTTCAATGTTGTCTCTACTGATTCTTTCATTGACCTTTAGAGATTGTTTAACGAATATGAATAGAATAAATATAAAAAAATTACCTAAGAGTTTGTTTTAAGAATATGAAGAGAATAATATTAAAAAATTACATTTATACTAATAAGTTAAGTTAGAAAGTTCTTCAAAGCAAGTAATGAGTAAATTACAAAACTTTATTTTTGTGTTGGATTCTTTTATTGTATTTATTTATATTCAGTTATTATATTTATTAATATCTTTTTAACTTTTTGTACACTAGAACATTTAGGAAAGAGTGTTGTGATTGTAAAATGAATGCTTTGTGCTTCGTACTGTGACTGTATGAACGTTGACTGATGGTGTCATGCGCAGCACGCCGCGCAGCGCCAAGCCATGGCTCGGCTCCTCGCAGAAGCCCAACCTGCGCACCGCCCCCGCCAGCGTGGAGACGGCGCTCTTCCTCGGCCCGCCCCACGCCACCTCCACGGCCCGATGCGCCGGGGGCGGCGGCGGCACCACGCGCCTCGCCCATGCCAGACACACCCACGCCGCGGTGTGCGCCATCCTGCTGGCGTCCTACGAGCAGCTGCGCGCCAGACTGGACGAGTACGCCAGGCTGCTGCCCGCTTGGCAACAGGCCAAGATGGAGACGGCGGACTGCTTTCAGCGGTTTAGCAATCTCAGTGACCTTGCCAAGGTGAGCATTTCATTGGTAACGTCCCTGTATTGTAAGTATTGGGATGTACGGTTAACATTAATGTACTAATTTAACTTTTGTTTTGTTTGAGTCATAACTGTTTTGCATATTAACAGTACTACCAGTGTTAACAGTGTACTGTCTGCAAAAGAATAGAAAAGAATCTACAAAAAAATACATTTCTTGGAGTATTTTTATGCAACTTGGACCTAGTCAAAAGTCCACGAGAAGCATAAACACTCAACCATTCTGGTTAACGAACTTTAAAGTGTACTTTTTTTTGCTATAATGCATGTAGATTGTAGATACCCCTTGAAACGGAGCCTCTATATTACGTAGATTCGATTCCTCTTGTGGCACAGACAGTTTGTAAGAATTTGTTTGAAGATACAAAGTTGATTCTTGATTGATTCTTGATTGTTCCAATCCCAACTAACATTTTCTTTTCACTCAAACATTTTTCTGTCTCCCTTGAAAATGATTTTGCTCCTTGTACAGCTGATATTTGATGAATGAGTGTGGTTGTGAGTTTGACTAACTGCACGTGTGTTGTTG
The DNA here is from genome assembly GCA_934045905.1 of Leuctra nigra. NCBI lineage: Eukaryota > Metazoa > Arthropoda > Insecta > Plecoptera > Leuctridae > Leuctra > Leuctra nigra. The sequence continues at coordinate 11,993,884 of OW203768.1, forward strand.
CGCCGCAAGGAATGCCACCGGAACCTGCTGGCCACCGTGAATCACCGGTCTTCCAACAACCACCCCGAGTCACACTGGAACAGACTGCGGGTAAATACACTCCCAAACATTTCGAGCACTTGATTCCGATAGGCCTTGGAAATTGGTGTTTAAAATGATTTCCATCAAGTGTAGCATACCTACTTTGTAGTTTCTAGATTGAAAAATTTAAAAAATATTTAAAAATTAGATAGAAATGTAAGTTTTTTAAATTGCGATGAAATTCTAATTTTGAAGATTGACGAAATTGTAAAATTTAAACTTTTTGGACAAATGGTTCATTTTTACTTTTGAGCTAATAAAAAGTATATTAGATCAAATAAACAGTATTCGGTATGAGTTCTAAGTATTTAATTTGAGCGACATTTCAAGTGAACTGCGTCACCTCTCATCAGGCTATTTCCGAGCCTGATGAGGGGTGACACAGTTCACTTGAAACGTCGCTCAAATTAAATACTTAGAACTCATACCGAATACTGTTTATAATGATGTGCTAATATTGTTGTGTTCTGAAACATTAAGAAGCTATAAAAAGTATATTGTTCTTATCTATACAGCAAACCAGATACATGGTCTTTATATTTGTGCAAAATTTCAGCTCGATCAGGGAAGCGGTCTGAACTGTAGCTCGCCGACGACCGGAAAAACAGATGCCCGGGCCAACAGACTGACGCATGCTCCGTTGCAGCTAGTGGAGGTGGAGGAGGAATTTGTCGCGCTCGCCAACAGCGACATCGCGCAGCTGTGCGCCGAGCACATCCTGCTCTGGCAGCAGTTCCTCGACGCCTTCACGCTCAAGCACCCCGTGCACCAGCACCTGGCACAGGCGCACCACCACCTGCGCGCCAGGCGCTTCGCCGAGGCCTTCTTCGTGCTGGACAACCCGCGCCAATCGGCGGCTGGCTGCTACGACGCCAACTACCAGAACTACCTCACCGTATCGGACATGGTGAGGAGGGAAGGGTTTGAATAGCAGTCAGAGATGTGTGTGCAGGGATGCCACCAGGTCATTCATTTCCTAAAGTAATTTATTTTTCAATTGGTCATCAACACTAATTTTATTCTTATTTTCTTAGATTTTGACTGTCTCTGAATGATTCCAAACAAAACATTATTTGAAGTACCTTATTCAGATTTGTGAAAATGATTTGATTGCACCATCAGAAGTAGACTAGATGCTAACTTGGCATCTAGCTCTAGAAGCTCAGCACTTATTTCATAATAAAATGGATCGTTTGTTAAATATTCTACATATCTCCAGTCATCAAAATTTATTCACATACCTACCGTTTTATGTTTTGCCGAGTGTACATTCATTAACATAATAGTTTTTAAGGAGGGATGCCCAAGTAGATTTTCCGAAAATATTTTTTGTTGAAATGTACGACTTTTATTAATTTTTTCAACATTTCAACTATATTTTTATGTAAAAGTTTCATCAAATGTCTTGTAACTTGCAACTCTCCAATTATATTGAGTTTTCAATATGATGTATTCTGAAGATTAAGAAATTTTAACATGGGAGGTATAGGAAAATTATTTAGAATTTGGCGCCTAACTTTTAAAAACGTACGGCTAGGTGTATATATAAAAATCTTAATAAATACCTCAATGTGTTTAATACATAATATTAGTTTTTGGAAAAAATCTATCGGGGGAAAATAGTTTAAATCTAATATTTACTTGGAAAATTACCGTGTTTTTTCGACTTACCATGTTAAAGATAGGGCTAACTCAAATTTATAAAGTGATACTGATATATCTTGGAAATTAGTTCGGCTACCCCACTTTTTCTTGCGTTTATATGGTGCACAAGGAAATTATCTATTAAATAAGCATATTAATTCAAATATCTATCGGAGACCTCTACTTGAGCATCCCCCCTTAACTAAGATTTGTTGCTAGTAAAGGAATTCGAAAAGAAAAAAATTTGTCTAAAAATGCATTTTGATCTACCACTCGAAGTTCTTCTCAGAGTACTCTAGCATTGTGTCAATGGAAACGTACTCCTATCCATGACTGTGTTATCAGGTGCGTCGGTCCCGCTACTTGGCAACGCTGCCCCCGCTGCCCGTGCAGTGCCTGGAGCTGGACGGAGACCTGGCAACCATGCCCATCATCTTTGAGGACCAATACCAGGACGTTGCGGAGTTCGCCCGGCGGCGCAGCGTTGCGGGGAGGAAGGCGGAGAGCGGTCAGTTGATTTCCATCGCCCAAGCAAACATGATTCCCAAAAATACAAATTATTCAAATTTGATGAAGTTGTTACCTAGTACCTACTTAATTCAAAAATATGATTTGGTTGTGTACTAACAAATTATAATTTAATAACTATTTTATCACATGTATTGTAATATTTTCCAACATCAAAAGAGAAGGAAATATGAAAGAAAAATTGCAGGATATCTTGATCTGTTAGGATCCCCTCCTAACACGCCAAAATTCATATTGAAGCATCTAAGTTGTAAAGAATGAATGTATCCATGAATGAATGTATGGACCCCAATTTTGAAAAAAAAATGTACCTATAAAAGTTCTGAGCAGAGTTCTAATTGAAAATTCATCTTGTCTATAACAAGATCCTTCACAATCTAAAAAATAATACAATTGGCAGAATCTGCCAGAAGGCTGATTGGTGGTCCTCGAATGTCATCCATCTTTGTTTTAACGCCTCTTCCCTCTCGCAGACCCGTTCCTGAACGTGGCCGGTGTGGATCCCGCGCCGAAGCCGCCCGCACCCGCCGCGCAACAGCTGGCAACCACGACGACGGCGGCGTCGCACGATGACTGCAGCTGCGGCATCGCTGCGATCCTTGAGTCCCGGTCGTCACGGCGCGACGTTGTCACTGCCACGTTGACGTTGGATCCGCGCGGAGGTGGATCGGTCACGTTGCATCACACGCTGCCCGCGCGACACAGCAAGTCCAAGTCTCTAGACCAGCTGCGAACAGGTACGCTGTCAAGACCAGCAATAGATGTGTTTTTTATGAACCTTCCTTAGTTTGTCCAGTTCGAAAATAGAAGCTTCGTTGTGTGTCTAAAATTGTGTCATCAGTCAGTATTAGCTAACTACTAAGATAAAAGAGAATAGAATTTGGATGAATTTCTTTAAGTATGTGTTTTGCAATGTTACTTGTTTTAACAGTGAAATTCAGATTTTCAAAGTGTATTTTTGTTAACACTAGGAAAACGCTGTGAATTAGTGTGACATTTGTTCCTTTACAGTCCTTAAATATAATGAATTCGTCAATAAGCCATGAAAAAGAAATCTTTGATAGGTTCATTCTGATGAAGCAATGAACATTTTTGTGTAGATTCTCTCCTGGCACCTACAAATAAATAAAGACAGATTTTTTACAGTGATGACAGATGGTCATTTTCTATCTTTAAAATCCAGGTTTGAAATCGAAGGGAAAATTATTCTTATGAAATAGCATCTATTTTATTCAATATTTCACCCACCGCGTAGAGAACATCTATCTTCACACTATTAAGCTTACGGTGTGAACACTTCAATGATCTACCATTGGCTCCCGTGAATACGGACTACGGGTGGAATACGCAGAAAAAAATGCTATAAAATCGACCCTTGGTCAGTCTGCACCCTAGCCGATCGCAGCGCTAAGTTCGCTGGTGGCGATCCCGGAACTATTGTAGGCAGTTATTTTATTTCTTGAGTGATAGTCAATGGCGCGAGCTGTCAAATGCCGTCTTTTAGGTTATTTGCTGTTTGGTGAATAATAAGTAAGTGAAAATGCTTGTATTACATGTTAATTATTACAATCAATAAACTAAACACATTTTTACCTGATATCAACCCTTTTAATTTCATCTGATCGTTATCCAAGTTGTTTAAGTTCTAATTTATACATTTGATTTTGAATTAACCCGCTAAAATTCAGGTTAGTTCGATTATTATTATTAAGCCTATATTCTCAACGGAGCCGAGGCTCCACTAGTGAGAATGTAATAGAGAAGGGAGGAGAGGAAACCCGGGTACCGGCATGTAGCCTACTCCTGACGAAAGATACCAAGGGGACCAACGGCTTAACGTCCCTTCCGAAGGACGGTGTGACATTCACAGCACGGGCCTCCACAACCCGCGCCGTCGAGAGACTGATAACAGGTGGAGGGAGGTCGTCACACTAACCCCCAAACACCCCAGTCGCTCTGGCCCAACGGCCAGAGCGACACCAACACCAACCATGGTGCTTAGAGAGCGCTGCGAACGGCTGGTAGCCGCAGCCAATCCACTCTATAGACCTGGCCATATTTAGCATTGGAGCCTGTTTCACGTCTCAAGCCCATCCGTGTGTTCGTAAATCCATCCAAACTATAATCTGAAAAATCCGGATGGAATCCATCCAAAACTATAAAAATGACGTCGATTTAGGTACAACAAACATCCAAGTTTCCGCTGGACAGAAGAAAAAGGCGGCCATTTTAAATATGACTTTGATTCCGTTGTCTGAAAATTGTATGTAATATTAATATCTACTGCCTTGCCAAATAAAAACCACCACTAATAGGTTAGACATAGTTGTTTACCTTTCATTTTTTCTGCCAAAGTGCTGTATACTCTGTGTAAAATAATAATATTAGTGAATTTAGTCCCCATCATTACCAATGGCGCCATTTTAATTTTGAATCCATCCAAGAAAGCAGCTGGATGAGGTGCTGCTAGAAGCTCGGCACGGCACGGAAACGGATTGATGACGTATTAGGCCACGCCCACTAATCCAATGTATTTAAGTACAACTTTTTGACTTGGATGGATTCCATCCTTCCATCCAGATGGATTTACGAACACACGGCATCTGATCTCACCTTAAATTTAATAGTGTGAAGATAGCTGTTCTCTACAAGGTGTTTCACCCTTCTTTTTTCTGGTGGACCTATAAAACCAACCCCAAGTTCAATCAAATATGAAATAATATTTCTGCATGTGTTGTGTTGACATAATTTTAATTTTACCCCTTATGAAGTAAAGGGGTTCCAAAAATTACACTCGCCCCCTCCTCGAGGGGGTGGGTGTGGTAATAGTTAGGGTGTTAGCAGCAATAGTCTCACTAGACGATCATTGACCATTTTGCTCTCCCAGACAAGGACTAGCGTGGGCAGCAGCCCCTCGGCAATCTAACAACTTCTTAAATCTTTCTTCTCCCAGGTTGTAACTTAGAAAACACAGGTTTTACAAGAAATGTGAGAGATTATTGAGAAGATGAGGTCAGGAGCCCATTGGGGGACATTTTAAGCAGGTTTATCGCAAAGGTTGTATGAAAAAGTAGCATTAATTTAGATGGATATGGCTGTTTTGTTGGGAAAATGCCAGAAGTGGGGTTAGGGTGACATCTAGTGGCAGATTTATTAACTAATTTGGCAAAGTTCTCAAATTTTGTCTTTGTGCAGCTTTAGGTTTATATTTATTTTTCATAGGTAATTACAAGCAAAAGATATGAAATATCAGGCGCAGGAATGTATTTTTTGTTGACACAGCTAAAAATTATCACATAAAATAAAAAATTTGTATGAAAGTGGATAGGACAACTAATTAAGTTACCTAATACTTTTTATTTTGTATTTGTTTTAGGCAAGATCATTTCAGATTGAATTTCAAGTTCTTCTTATCTATTCTTTTTACTTTTTAGTAAATGTAACAAGGTTTGGGTTGGATTAGGACCATGTTTGTTCTTTCAAAAGAAGTTCCTACTAAATCTTGCCAATTTTCCTATCTCTCTACTCCATATGCACCAACTTCCCTCGCCTGAGCCTCATTTATCGGAATCCTCTCTTCTCAGGTGAAGCGGAAACCCTGCCGTCTCGCAAGAAGTCCGCACTCTCCCCCGTGTCTTCCTCCGCCCCCAACCCCTCGCTCCACCGCCACCCGCAGGCGTCGGTCATCGCGCGATCGTCGTCGTCGCAGCTGCGCAGGGACAAGAGTCTAGATGCCGTGCTCATACCACCCAGGTAACATTAACAAGAGTGACGATATCAATTACAGACCTCTACTAAGATGAGGTTAAAGCAGACTCTCATGAAAGCCTTTCTCCCATCCCCTTTGAGTATCAATGAATAAATTGAATTACATTCAGTGACATGGGACAAATTCAGTTTAGATTGTGTTAAATCAAAGTGTCCTCTATAATTAGTAACAATTGCAGAAATTTTAAATTTTTTATTGAATTTAGATTACAATTTTGTACCTAATTTAAATATTGAACGTCAGGTATTCATTAGTTCCGAGTCAAAACTTCTGGACTACCTTCCTTCCCTCTTCAAGTTTGGTACAAAGAGGCAAAGAAGTTTACGCAAAATATGCTGAAAAGTGCCTTAAGTCAGGCATATTGACAATATTAAATGCAGTATAGGCAGCGTGTTTAGACAACAGATGGCACTGTAAAAAGTACAGACAGAGCCACCTAATCTGTGGGAAGGAAGCTTACCTTTTGGCAAGGCGTCCAAGTCGCTGCAGTTATATGTTATGTTGCTGCACATATTACGCATTATCAATTCTTAAAATTTACACATGTTTATCTAATGTTTATTCGCCTACAAAATATTAATAATAAAGTGTTCACAATTTCACTGAATCTGATCACAATATTAATTTGCGCGACTAAGTTCTGATTCCGAAATATTTTGAGTACATTTGTTGACATCTGATCGGTTGCTAGGTCACGGCCAATGAGAAATAAAACAGTTGACGATCTTCCCACAAAAGTTGCTAATTTCTCTCACTCGTGGCGAACACTCGGTGCCTATAATGGGTAAATGACAAACATTCTGTGATATGTTAAGTGTGAGTCCATACAGCTGTCGATCTTTAAAATTTGTTATTACCTTATATAGAATACTAGGCTTTCCTTACAAAACATTCTTGATGACTTTTACACTTTGAATATCTAAGTGTTTCATTTCAACATAAGTATGTGTCAAGAAGTTAGCGATGTAAACTGACTGTTCTGAAACCGTTGCTTGCGCAGACTGCCCGTGCCGTTGCGCAACAACCTCAAGGAGAAGCTCAAGAACTCGCTGCGGCTTGAACTGAAGGTGGCCAACGGCAACGGCGTGCTCACCTCCCCCTCGACCGACTCCAACGACTCTGGCGACTACCGGCGTCTGGAGCAGAGCGCCAGCGTGCCGTTCGACCTGGCGCAGGCCGAGAGGGACACGGCGCAGTGCGGCGCGGTAGCCAACGGCAGCGAGTCCATGCCGAACATCGCGGCGGCCGCCATGTCGCCTGGCGTCACCTCGCCGGTGGCCGTCGTCATGGACTTACCCTCAGGTGAACTGTCGACTCTTATTGGCCCTCAACTTATCACCCTGTTCAGAATATCAACCTGAATTACGTAGTATACCAACACGTTTAATTTATTTTTAAAACTTATAATAGGAATACGGAGAGGTTTGTCAAAATGAAAACTGATTCGTGTGGGTCTCTTAAATGTATGCAATTTTATTTTTAACTAGATTGTTTCTTCAATAAATCAATAAATACCTTGAGCCCAAGGCTAGGTACTTACACACATTCCAATAGTTTTGTTTCCGGTTTCCCATACATACCAACATGGGGATTTGGCTGCCTTAATTTGATTCACTATACCTATTCTATACCCTATAACTAGCAGTGTGTACAGTGCCGGAATTTATTGTCTGTCACCCTCCTTAGTCCCTCCCTTTCCATAATTTACGTTAGTTTAGGCTCCTCTCCCTCAACCCTTTATTCACAGGAAAAGTTGTTTGAATGTGTGTGGGGGGGGGGGGGGGGGGGGAGGGACGTGAAGAGGAGAATGACAGCTATTTATTTCCATGATTGTACAGTAGGGATACCTTACAATCAATCTCACTGGCTTTAATTAAGCTAGATAAATGCAACATTGATATTTGAAATAATTGTTTATTGCCACTGTAATTGTTGAATAATACAAAGATTTAAAATATACTTTTTTTTATTTCTTTAATTTGTATTTCTTCTAGTCCAGATTCAACTCATGTGGTCCTACAGTGATGCTTGTGTCTCCAGGTCTTCCCGCCAACGACAAGGCGAAGCTGGAGATTGGTATGTACGGCTCGACGGACGCCGCGTTGATCTCCGTGGATACCAGCCTGGCGGAGGTGCTGCGCTCGCTCACCGCCGACCAGGCCCCTCGCTCGCCCTCGTCCTCGCTCTCGGAGATCACCTCGGAGCAGAGCGGCTGGGTGTCCAACTCCAGCCGGCGCACCTCGGGGGACATGAGCTCGGGACAGCTCAGCCCCGAGAGCGAGCGCGGACTCACCAACGGCAAGGGTAGGTGGCGGCTAGCGAGGCTCTAGGCTGGTGGTTTATTCACTGTTGAAGAAACTGAGACCGATTTGTCTTAAAGTCCAGTTTTTATAAGAATCTTCTCATAATTCATCACTTTGTTTGGAAAATAGGTAAGACACTGGCCATTATACTCAAAACCGTTGCGATGACATTTTTTAAATTTGATTCAGAATGTTACCATTAGATGCAGAAGGGCTGAATTCTATTGTATTGATTTTGTGTTGCATAGTTTTGGTATCAAGGTCTATCAATTGCAAATAACCTGTATAGTTTAGTAAGGTATTATTTTTCAAAATGGTGGGTGTCACTGTCCCTACATATTACAAATCTGATTAGATGAAGGTAGAACCTACTGGGTGTTGAGCTCACCTCAAGAATCATTGATGGACTTAAAGCCTTCTGCAAAGGCACAGAGATTGAAATTGACTGAACAATCCTAGGTATCTCATGCTATGCATTAAACCTACCTGTCTATAAAGATTTAAAAAAATATCAATCTAAAATAAAATATCTAAGTTGCTTTGTGCTGCTTATGAGATGCAAGTACTTTATCATGATTTTATTGATTTGAAGCACAGTTACAACTAAACACTTGACTCCCTTCATCACATCCACGACGTAGGTACACCGCATGACAATTATGAACAACCTGGTATCTCCCGCAGTGTCGAAGCCCCGCCCCGTGAAGCCGCCCCGCACCCTCAACGACACCCAGCTGCTGGACCGTCTGACGAAGCTGGCCGAGCCTCCTGCCGAGCACACGTACGAGGAGCTGCACGTGCCGCCGCCGACGCAGTTCCGAGACGTCCCGCCTCCCCCCGAGCCCTTCCGAGACCACGTGGTGCCCGAGAGCCGCACCATCGAGCCCATCGACAACCTCCTCTACCACGTGTACGAGAGCGTCAAGGAGGTGGAGCGGCAGAGCAACAACAAGAACAGGCAGCGGAGGAAGGAGAAACTGGAAGCGGAGGCGCTCAAGAAGACTCCGTCACCCAAGTGAGTCACATCATCTTCCTTCTTCTAACCGAGGTACAAGGATCCCATGCTCTGCCCGAACCAATCCCTAAACGTCGATTCACACGGCCGTTTCAAATCTTAAAGTTCCGAATCACCGTTCCATTTGGAGCCTTAAAAGTGCAAAGTTTTGAGCACAATTTGCAGACTTCCAACTGTTTTTCGTACACACTGAGTTTTTGAAGCTGCAATTCGGAACTTAGGGAAACTTTGGAAGTTTGAAACGGCCGTGTGAACCGGCTTTAGATTTTTGAGCCGAGAAGTCCTCTTGACAGATCTACGCTCAGGTATCCAGTTGTTCAGGTCAGGTATAATGCACCTGTTGGCGAAGATAGAAGGATCTCCGAAATATTGTGCTGAGTTTTTATTTCTCTATCAGGTTTTTCTAATAGTACCTTCTAGAGTTTGTTACAAGAGTGGCTGTTTTTCTTAAATCAAATAATACATTATCGACTTTGCAAGGGAACTCATTTGTGGCAAGATTCAGATGTAGATTTCTTTAAAAATGAATGAATATTAGCCAACCATCGTTGCTTAGTCTCTTGAACGTCATCCACACCTGTTCTGACATTGTTCTCCTCCCCGCAGACCTGATGACGTGCAACCCACGCCGGCCCCCAACGCCACCGCCACCACGCCAGGCAGCGCGCAGCTGTCGTGCGAGTGCTACGCCGACCCGCACAAGCAGGCGGCGCCGTTGCGCGACGACGCAGCCTGCTTTACGGCCGCCAAGGACGACTTCAAGCGGCAGATGAACTTCACCGGCATGATCTACAGGTGAGTCGTCTCGAACAGTAGAGACTAGTGAGTCGTCTCGAACAGTAGTGAGTCGTCTCGAACAGTAGTGAGTCGTCTCGAACAGTAGTGATTCGTCTCGAACAGTAGTGAGTCTTCTCGAACAGTAGTGAGTCGTCTCGAACAGTAGAGACTTAAGAGTCCTATTCTTGAAAATAAGTGAGAAGGCAGTAGTGCGATCAAAAGGGAGAAAATCAGTTTCAACCAAATACCTGGTCCTGCTGGATTCTTATTCATAGCTTGCACGAACTTTTGTTTTAAATCAGTAATGTAAAATTATTGAATTATCCACCTGAGGACGGACATTTTGTTGGCACGTTGATGGGTCAGATTATAACTTTCTAGAGGTAAATCGATGTATTTTTTGTAATGTGAGTGATTCCTCTTCGTATTGAAGATATCTCCGGAGCCTATACAATTTCCCAGGTAGCCATTTACCATAAAATATCATCAAAAAAGAAGAGATTCACAGCTATTCCCACAAATAAGTGATACGTGATGGATAGAGCCAAGATTATATGGTGATTGAAAATAAAACGAAATTTTAAATAAACAGGTTTTAGTGTGAAATGTGCATGGTTCATGGAATTTAAACCCCAAAACTGTCATTTTCCAATCGCGAAATAAAACGAAATAGCCTACACTTTAATTCGCGAAATTGACCTAAATCGCGAAATTACAACAAAATCAGTGATTTTTTACTAATTTTTTTTTTTTTTTTTTTTTTTTTACTTTTAGGTACTATAAAATTTGCATTTAATCTAGCACTTGTTGCGTCTAAGAATGGTGAGAATCTATCCTTTGTTTAGCTGGAAAACAAGGTTGCGAACATACCTGCTAAATTTTACCCCCCCCCCCCCCCCCAATCACAAAACCACCCGAACATAACCAGTCAGTGACTGCTTTAAGACGATGCTTCTGGCTGATGGTGGAAACATGGCAACCTTGCACTTTGGCCAACTACCTACCCCTTTTTACCCCTAGAGAGCCTATATATTTAGGCTCTCTATTTACCCCTCCTCTGCATGCCCATGAAGGGCCCACCCACACCACACCCCCAGTTAGACAGCTGACTGTTCTATTGATGGCTCACGCCAATTCACTTGCCTGTTTCTTATGATGCAACTTTATTTTATCATTTTAATTTGATTAAATTTACATTATTCATTAGTGTGAGCAAAACATATTAGTAATAAAGATGAAATTCATTTTCGTTTTTAAGTTCAATTTTGTGTGTTTTAATGGCCCCACAAATCGCGAAATCCTAAATTCAAAAAACCACAAAAAACGAAATTTGTGTTTTTAAAAACGAAATCACTGCAAAAATAAAACCATATAATCTTGGCTCTAGTGATGGAGCCACTTCTGGCAAGATGGCTACTATCAGGTCCACATATTAATTTGTTTGTTTTTACATTTCGTGTTTCCATAAAGAAGTGAAAACACAAAAAACAAATGAAATTGATATTTAGCTATAAATTTACTTTCTTGGCCATAACGAACAACTATATCAAATATTTGTATTTATATTTATGCAAATGCGCTTGATAGCCGCCATTTACCTAGTAGGTACCACAAAATCCACCAGAGGTCAGTTGTGTCCGTTATTTTCTCGAATTCTGTGTGCCATCAAGATGGTGTCAGGCAACAATGAGATGACATCATGTGCAAACTATGAATTCATGGTCAAATACAGTTTTCTGTCGGTTGCTTCTGGTATTCCTGATGCACTTCTTTCATGCTAACGAACACATTCCTACGCGTGATGAACACATTGGGAATGAATTTCAAATTAATTGTCAAGCGAGCGTAGCGAGCGACTCCACTTGAAACTTATGGCTCGAATCTCTGTTTTTTTTTTTATCTGTCTGTCTGTGTATTTCGCATTACATTTTAAACGAAGTCATGGATCTGGCCAATTTTTTTCACAAAAGATTCATTACTATCCACTGCAGAAACCTAATGATTTTCAGCAAAATCGATCCATTAATTTCATCGGAAACTTGATTTGTAGTTAGTAGTAAGTACTTGGCTTGGCAATATGAAAGAAACGTCAACTCTGTGTGCCAATAAAACTGGAATTGGTTGACCGATCATCACCAAATTTTGCAATGCCATTGGCACCAGCATTTTAAGTGTATTTTGACAAACCTTTAATGAACTTTAAGAGTAATATACATTTTACTGACATTTGTATGCTTAATTTGTAATTGCCTGTAGCTATACACGACCGTTTGACCAAACAAATAGTCTTCTGTAAATCTGATTAAACTCATATTTTGCATGATCATTAAGACCAACATTATCTCTTATTTTACAAATTTTCAGCCCAATCAGTCAAGAACACAATGCACTTATTGACATTTTTGATAACTGTCAGAAATGACATATCAAATGAATGTTTCCACTGCCAAATGGATCTGATTTGCTTTATGTAGGAAACAAAGTGTATAGATTGCTGTTCTAAAGTTTCAATATTTCAATATTTCAATAGGAACAACTTCTGTGCCACAGTGGTTCTGCTCGTGCGCAGTGTCACTTTTGAGATGAAAAAGTGACTCTGCACATGTGCAGAACTTTTGTGGCACAGAAGTTGTTAACGCATGCGCAGATCCCTATTTTTGGTGTCGTGACGTCACTCCACCCACAGCATTCTCGAAAACACGTTCATTTTTAACATACACACCAAATAGACACTACACACTAGACGGCTGTGGACCTGTCAGTTTTTTAATCATGCGCACTGACTTTCTTAAATGACCTATTCAATGTGGATGTATATATGTTTCTGTGCGTTTGGTACGGAATACCTGTTGAAGAATTTACACGTACGTATACCAGTGCTCGCTCATCAACGCGTTACACTGAGCGTTTTCCTAGTTTATTAAAGAAGTTCTTAAGTACAATAACAATGCAATATATATGTATTGGGTTTTAAACGGACAATTATTAGACCATTAGACATCTTCAGACGTACAGTTCCTTGCACCAAATGCATATGTGTCATACGATGCAGGCATTCATGAAGAGGTTAAATACGATTGTCTCAACTTGGCTTAACGAGTTGCTCTTCAGCTCGAGCGATAAGAAACCTGGTTTTTCAGTAAAGCTTCTGGAGAGGCAGGATGATAGGAGGGGTAACCGGTGGTCTGACAGTTCGTAGTAGGGGTGTTCAACGATTATTTTATTGAAATCGATTAATAATTCGATTTTCGTAATTTAAATCGATTAAATCGTTTTGATATGTAAATATATGTCATCATGTTCAGGGTGGTCATCATATCATCTTTTACGGCAATATTAACCTCAACAATGAAATGTGTCCTGGAAGTCATTAATTTTTACTTCAAAGACGCTGTAATGTGCCGTAATTCATTCATTCAATCATCACTTAGTAATGCGAATGAGAAATACACACTGAAACTTGGGAAAATACACACAAACATGAATGTACCACTAAAATATTACGCACAAAAAGAAAAATGTTGACAGAATGAAGCCAGCCATTTTAGATGTTGTAAAGTGCAACCATTTTCAAGGCAGCAAATTCAAATTGATAATTCGATTATTTTTCCTAACATCGATTAATCATTTTCAATGTCATAATCGATTAATCAATTCGACTAAATCATAAACGTGAACACCCCTAGTTCTTAGTGAACATTCTCTGCCTCCATTCCATTCTCCTTGGTCGGAGATCTCTAACTCTCATTAGTCCGTTATGTCCGTCCGGCCGCGTAGCTCAGCTTTCACCCGGCAAGTGAAAGTTTTTGGACATTTTTCATTTTGCACATCCCTCGTTTAACTCGGTAATTTGTATACCAAAGCAGTCATAGTACCAAAGTTTTACTGTACGTTTTGCTGACGCAAATGCCCCAATATTCAGTACAATTTGTGAATGAAAGTATCATGCAATATAATTACGTAAAAAGTAGAAGTTTTTCATCTTCTAAATGATTATTGGGTCATTCAATAAATGTACATGATAAATGTAAATGAACAATGCTTAGTAAATTGATTAAAAACGCTGTAGAAGCGGAGTAAATCAATCTTGAACAACATTGCCAGTACGTATTGAGAACCGAGTCACCAGTATTGTGTTGCCATAAGTGTGCCAGTAGAGATGTCAGGTAATGGAATGCAACTCACGTCCATCAAGCTTCATCTCAGCAGCCCAGCTTCCCGACACAGGAGCAGATCCACAGCGATCATTGAACACTAGTTCTATACATGAGCAGCAGCTCCGATCATTTACTGGAAATCAAGAGAAGAAACTTAGTTATCATCTAAAACCCCAAATATTCGCAAAAACCATTTACCTAATACTATGAATCTATGAGAAATCTATGATCTATGAAATCAATGAATTCACTTCAGTTAAAAATTCTCTTCACTTCATAAAATGAATTGTTAGAATAAAAACAAATCAATTGAGTTATGACACAAAAAAGTAAGAACAAAGCGACAAACCCTGTCGGAAGTCTGATGTGGCAATAGAATATGCTATTATGTAATATGTTATCTATGGTATGCTGTCGGGTTGTTACCTCACATGTGGCAAAGCCTCCAAAGTCTCCCAAGCCTCAAAAGTGGACCCAGCAAGTGTGTAGCCATAGCCTATCCTTCCATGAGACGAACAGTATTGTTCAAACCTTGCTCGACAGTTAAGCCCTGACAAGATACAACCCGAGTGATGGCCTGCCACCCCCTTACACCTACACTGATGACTCCTTGAATTTTAATAGCCAACTGCATTGAAAGATATTTGGCACCACAACAAAACAACCCTTTCCCCGACACCTGCAGGGGTTGAGAGATATTTATAATAACCGGACACGCGTCAAAACACTCAGGACTACAAGTTAAGCCCATTGTTGAATTTTTCACAGCATTTGCTGAACTGGCTACACACTCGCTGGGTCCACTTACCCCAACCATGGAAAGTCCCCGTTTTGACATAATGTGCTTTAAAGAGAGTTAATGCCCTCGAGCAGATGCCCTTCGAGCAAAGCCGTCATTAAACAATCACTGGGTGAATGCCCTCGATACCTTTCGAGCAAAGCCGTCATGGAACAATCACTGGACAACACAAAGACTTGACGTCCCGGAGTTGAACAGAGCCCCCGTCTAGTTCGTGGCTCCAGGATCCAGATTCCAGTTAAGACCCTTCTTCTGAACCCCCTGGATTTTGCCGGCGAACTATGACCACAGCATTAGGTCGCCACAGTTTTGTCAAGAATAGCGTGAGGTAGTTCCAACCGATCATTTACTGGACATCAAGAAAACCTTATTATATTACCCATAGACTTCAAGTATTTGCCATAACAAAATATAAAGAAAAATGATAAGTCAGAATATATAGCACCCCATCCCCCTATGCCCAACCCCTCTAAACAAAACAAGAAGACAAGTTATTAGGTACCTGCTCTGCATTACCCTACTCAGGGAAATCAAGAAAAGAAAATGAAATCATAAATCATAAAATGAATTGTTAGAATAAAAACAAATCAATTGAGTTATGACACAAAAAAGTAAGAACAAAGTGACAAACCCTGTCGGAAGTCTGATGTGGCAATAGAATATGCTATTATGTAATATGTTATCTATGGTATGCTGTCGGGTTGTTACTTCACATGTGGCAAAGCCTCCAAAGTCTCCCAAGCCTCAAAAGTGGACCCAGCAAGTGTGTAGCCATAGCCTATCCTTCCACGAGACGAACAGTATTGTTCAAACCTTGCTCGACAGTTAAGCCCTGACAAGATGCAACCCGAGTGATGGCCTGCCACCCCCTTACACCTACACTGATGACTCCTTGAATTTTAATAGCCAACTGCATTGAAAGATATTTGGCACCACAACAAAACAACCCTTTCCCCGACACCTGCAGGGGTTGAGAGATATTTATAATAACCGGACACGCGTCAAAACACTCAGGACTACAAGTTAAGCCCATTGTTGAATTTTTCACAGCATTTGCTGAACTGGCTACACACTCGCTGGGTCCACTTACCCCAACCATGGAAAGTCCCCGTTTTGACATAATGTGCTTTAAAGAGAGTTAATGCCCTCGAGCAGATGCCCTTCGAGCAAAGCCGTCATTAAACAATCACTGGGTGAATGCCCTCGATACCTTTCGAGCAAAGCCGTCATGGAACAATCACTGGACAACACAAAGACTTGACGTCCCGGAGTTGAACAGAGCCCCCGTCTAGTTCGTGGCTCCAGGATCCAGATTCCAGTTAAGACCCTTCTTCTGAACCCCCTGGATTTTGCCGGCGAACTATGACCACAGCATTAGGTCGCCACAGTTTTGTCAAGAATAGCGTGAGGTAGTTCCAACCGATCATTTACTGGACATCAAGAAAACCTTATTATATTACCCATAGACTTCAAGTATTTGCCATAACAAAATATAAAGAAAAATGATAAGTCAGAATATATAGCACCCCATCCCCCTATGCCCAACCCCTCTAAACAAAACAAGAAGACAAGTTATTAGGTACCTGCTCTGCATTACCCTACTCTGGAAATCAAGAAAAGAAAATGAAATCATAAATCATAAAATGAATTGTTAGAATAAAAACAAATCAATTGAGTTATGACACAAAAAAGTAAGAACAAAGTGACAAACCCTGTCGGAAGTCTGATGTGGCAATAGAATATGCTATTATGTAATATGTTATCTATGGTATGCTGTCGGGTTGTTACTTCACATGTGGCAAAGCCTCCAAAGTCTCCCAAGCCTCAAAAGTGGACCCAGCAAGTGTGTAGCCATAGCCTATCCTTCCACGAGACGAACAGTATTGTTCAAACCTTGCTCGACAGTTAAGCCCTGACAAGATACAACCCGAGTGATGGCCTGCCACCCCCTTACACCTACACTGATGACTCCTTGAATTTTAATAGCCAACTGCATTGAAAGATATTTGGCACCACAACAAAACAACCCTTTCCCCGACACCTGCAGGGGTTGAGAGATATTTATAATAACCGGACACGCGTCAAAACACTCAGGACTACAAGTTAAGCCCATTGTTGAATTTTTCACAGCATTTGCTGAACTGGCTACACACTCGCTGGGTCCACTTACCCCAACCATGGAAAGTCCCTGTTTTGACATAATGTGCTTTAAAGAGAGTTAATGCCCTCGAGCAGATGCCCTTCGAGCAAAGCCGTCATTGAACAATCACTGGGTGAATGCCCTCGATACCTTTCGAGCAAAGCCGTCATGGAACAATCACTGGACAACACAAAGACTTGACGTCCCGGAGTTGAACAGAGCCCCCGTCTAGTTCGTGGCTCCAGGATCCAGATTCCAGTTAAGACCCTTCTTCTGAACCCCCTGGATTTTGCCGGCGAACTATGACCACAGCATTAGGTCGCCACAGTTTTGTCAAGAATAGCGTGAGGTAGTTCCAACCGATCATTTACTGGACATCAAGAAAACCTTATTATATTACCCATAGACTTCATTCGCCATAACAAAATATAAAGAAAAATGATAAGTCAGAATATATAGCGCCCCATCCCCCTATGCCCAACCCCTCTAAACAAAACAAGAAGACAAGTTATTAGGTACCTGCTCTGCATTCTGGAAATCAAGAAAAGAAAGTCAGTTATCATCTAAAACCCCAAATATTCTCAAAAACCATTTACCTAATACTATGACCCTCACTTTTTGTAGTGTCCCAAATTAACTTGGTATTGTATACAACATACCACTGTTACCAAAATAATAAGAAAAATTATTCCCTACTCTAAAATATTGATAGAAAAGAAATAATTCAACAAAAATCAATTTAAATCTGACACAAAACCCTGTTAACTCTGACGGGATGCTCGAGGCCCCTGCATCGAACCTGGGTCTGCTGATCAGCTTGATAGAACCAGCTGTGACAACAGAAACAGTCGTTAGAGAGCAGACTAGAGGTTAGTCATGTAACACAGACACAATACTGGCGGCAAACTACAATACTGGTAACAATTCTCAATACCGATTAATACCGTTCATACAAATATAATTCATTTTCCCTTTTTGGAACTAGGTTTACATCTTTGTGGAAATAATAACATACAAATATCAGCCAAGTTTCCATAGCCGAACCCATAGCATGGAGCTGAAGCTTGGCAGAAGACTCGGAGAAGTAGTGATCCGCTGGAAGCGCTAGAAATGGACCATCTCCGACGATCTTCCAGGGTGTTGAGAGTAGAGAATATACACAATACTCGAATAAGAGAGAATGTCCGTCAACACGATTGTGGATGGAGTCGAGACAAGGCAGTTGGTTTGGTATGAGAATGTCAGGAGAATGGAGGAAGAGAGATGGCTAAGATGGATTTGAGTCTCATGCTCAAAAAAGTTGCGGCCACAAGTAGAGGTATTTGCGGATGTCAGTCCTCAACACCACAAGACCGTGTGCTAATAATCTTATGGGCGGAATCCAGTAGCACTTGAAGTATAGAAATAGTACTTTTGAGCATGAGGCTGTTAGCAGTCAAAAACAAGACAGGTAGCCATTGCATAAGTTCAGATTGATGAGGGAACCGGTTCTGTATTGCAATTACAACCCGAAATACAAATGATGATGGAATAGACCCAATCACTAAGTGTCAAAAGCAGATGCTCGCTTTGTTTGTTGATAATACCTAGATTGACTCAACAGTTAAGTTTTGTAATCTATGAGAATGCAAACATAGGTTAGCATTACCTATTTTTTGTCAAGGGTTTTTCGTAATGAACAATTCTGATGTTTGTCTCTTCACAAAGAGAACCACAAGTGGGTAAAATTTGCTGATAAAGCTAGAGGTTGATATTTCTAATTTCTAATATTTCTAATTAAATTGATTGGCTTGATAAGGTGCCAGCCCTAGTGAATAGTAAACAATGATGTACTTGTATTGCTGCTGTTTGCTGCTCGTTGGTCTGGATCTGGGTTTAGCAACTACCTGAACATGTCGTACGCTTGGTTCTGATGGAACCGTATCCGACATGTCAGTGAAAGATCTCGCAGCTCCTCTCATCTTCAGTCTCATCCCAGGATTCTTGTGTTCAAATCACACTCAAAGTTGTCACCAAAGTCTTTCAGTAGCTATTCATTTTGCATGGAACAACTCAATGTGTTTTCATCTTAACATTTCAGAACCAGTTATTTAATATTGGAATCCATATGTTAAATAACTGTTTGTGTAATGTTTCCTTTGATGGATTATCATTTTTATTGACCATTCAAAATAAAATAGGGACTGAGAGTAAATTTAAGAACTGGAGAGAATTTGAAACTGAAGTGAATTCAAAGATGTGAAATATTAAACTGTTGCTTGGATACTAACTTGTGCTATAATTGGAAACATGCAACATTATCAAATCAAAAAGTATTGTTGCTGATTTTAGTAATGGTACAATGGTATGGACGTGACTCACAAGAGGATTCTGCTGCATCTAGGTATTTGACTTGGTACAGATTTTGTTATATTTATTTCAGTTTTTGTAGCGATCTGTTTCGTGGATCGTGCTGAAATTTTGTGTAAATGTAATCTTTTCTGTATGAAGTCTATGTTTAACAAAATCTTATAATTGCTTGAATATGTTTTTGTTTCGAACAAGTTGAAATTTTTAATCATACCAACATTCTATAATATTTTACGTTCTTACAATGCCACCGGACAGGAACTACAACTGTTAATGACAGTTATCCACCTTGATTGCTTGCAAAAGTAATGTCTATTGTCTGGCTATTTTTATTCCAGTAGAATACTACCTACATAGGCTACTGTACACAACTCCCTGTTGCCGATACATTGTTAATTCAACCACATGTTGATTTGCTTTGGATCTTTTCTTCTGACGGAACAGGTTGGGTGAGTGGTTAACGCTCTGAGCTTGTATTCCGGAGGCCCGGGTTCGATTCCCGCGGCCGTCCTTCCTGACTGGGGTTTTTTCGTGGTTTTCCCTCAGTCGACAGGCAAATGCTGGGAAGGTACCCTACTAATAGGCCACGACCGCCTCCTTCCCACCTTCCATCCTTTCCTACTCTTCACCGTCATCTCCCAATCATCATCATAATCATTCATCCGTCGCCATTAGCCTCGCTGCAGAACAGTGCGACGTTAAGCCCCAGTAAAAAAAAAAAAATCTTTTCTTCTTGGCCACAGAACTTTCAAAAATCAAGGAGTAAGTGTCAATTATAACTCAATATACAAAATAAAGCCATACACTGGAGTTCATTACAAGCTGTCATACATCCTCTAAGTGTTAAATAGGTGTGAAATATTTCGTAAAATAATCGTATTTAACATTTGAACAACCAGATGTCATATTGTACTTGAGAGTGAGCAATTGCGGATAAATGGGCGATAACTTTTTTGATTTTTGAAATTCTGTTTAAGGTGGCTGTATATCACGTGACTTTTCAACAAAAAAGCTACACATTTTCAGTTGGAAGGGTTCAGTTCAGCAAATACTTCTCACTCATCAGATAAGTTAGGACACATCAGTTGAAACTAATCTACGCAGAAAAGAACTGCGAAAATAACATATTAGATGGTTTTAATTCCTTGCACCTAAATATTCTCAACCCAAGACCTGAAGTTGAAGGAAATTCTACGAGTTGCCAAGAACAGCAAACATTACTCTAATAAAAAGGCATATATGCATCACAAACCTGACGCAATGTCAGAATGTATAACATGCGCTCATTCTTCGTCTTTCCAGTGAAATGTTGAGATATTAATTATATCCACTATTATGAATGTAATGATTAAACGAACAGCACTTGATTTTGACAGTCTTCCCACGCGTACGTATACACGAAATTTGTGTTGTTTTTATTATAAAATCACTGCAAAATTAAATAATATTGACTGCAAATATTGATAAGCTCAAGTATGCAGTGAATTTCCTTCATAAATCACGTTGGAATACTCAACATGAACGATGTAAGGTATGTACTCATATGTAACTATTTCTTTTGATCGGATGTAGAGAAATAAAGTCACGTGATATACAGCCACCTTAAGTGAAAAAAAAAACATTTTGAAGAGCTGCGTTTGAACAGGGGCCCTATTCTAGAACTCTTAAATTTCCATTCAACTGGAATCCGATTCCGTGCCATGTTAATGTATATGGCCGTGAATGAATTCCAGTGAAATTGGTAACTTAAACATTCTAGAATAGAACCCTGGTCTTAGATTTTCCTCGTTAATTGATTAAATTAAAGGGATGTTTGCATTTGGCTGGAATTAGTAATGCTCAATACACACGACGCATTCGATCGAATTGGATTATTGGATGTTAATGATTATGTGCGTTATACAACATTATAGAGACTGGTTCTAGAATCCAAGGTCTCGTTCAATGTTCGAGGTGGATGTATCGTTTGTACTGGGCTTAAGTAGTAGTTCACATCCAGGAGCCGCTGTTTTTTAAAAGAAATCCGATATTGCACGAAGCTTAATTTAATTACATGACTTTCTGTGAAATTATATATAGATGTTTTGGAGAAATGTAAAAGTTTTTGCTTACTATTTCCAGGGTTTTGAATTGAATATAATTCTCTCTCTAGTAAATGAACAATCCGACTTGTGTGTCTTGTCCAAGAGAAACACAAGTGTCTGAAAGTTGCTGACAAAACAGGAAGTTGATATTTCTAAACTGATTCATTTAATTAAATTGATTGGCTTGATTAGGTGCCCTAGTGAATAGTAAACGATGAGGTACTTGTATTTCTGCTATTTGCTGCTCGTTGGTCTGGATCTGGGTTTAGCAACTACCTGAACATGTCGTACGCTTGGTTCTGATGGAACCGTATCCGACATGTCAGTGAAAGATCTCGCAGCTCCTCTCATCTTCAGTCTCATCCCAGGATTCTTGTGTTAAAATCACACTCTAAGTTGTCACCAAAGTCTTTCAGTAGCTATTCATTTTGCATGGAACAACTCAATGTGTTTTCATCTTTACATTTCAGAACCAGTTATTTAATATTGGAATCCATTTCATGTTAAATAACTGTTTGTGTAATGTTTCCTATGATTGATAATCATTTTATTGACCATTCAAAATAAAATAGGGACTGAGAGTAAATTTATGAAGTGGACAGAATTTGAAACTGAAGTTAATTCAAAGATGTGAAATATTAAACTGTTGCTTGGATACTAACTTGTGCTATAATTGGAAACATGCAACAGTGTCAAAGCAAAATGTTGACAATGTTGCATGTTTTCAATTATAACACCTTCGAATCCAAGCAACAGTTTAATATTTCACAGGTAGGTAGCGAGGGAAGTGAGCATCTAAAATTTGACTTGGGACAGTTTTTTGGATGTGTTATTCAGTTTTTGGTGCAATCTGCTTCTTGGATCGTGCTGAAATTTTATGTACACTTGGCAAAACAAAACTTGAACGTTCAATAAATAGGCTGATAAATGTAAGATTGCACCATCAGAAGTCAGTCTAATCGATCTCATTGTGTTACTCTAGTAGGTGACCTCACATTTCAATGATAATAAAAAGCTTTGATTGGTTATGGGACATGACCAGCAGTCATTCAAATTTGGTCAACGTTCAAGTTTTGTTTGGCCGAGTGTACATGTCTATTTTTAAATATACAAAATAATGCCAGACACTGGAGTTCATTATAGCGTGTCATAAGTCATCAAAAGTGTATAATACAAACAAAAAAAAACATTTGGAGAACCAGATGCCTTTATGTTTTTGAGATTGTGCCATAACATTTGATTTTTGACATTCTTGAGTGAAAAAAAATCAATAAAACATTTTGGGGGGCGCGACTCCCGTATGTTAAAGTTACCTCTTACCGTTGCATGCATTTGAACAGGGGCCCTATTCTAGAACTCTTTCCATTCAACTGGAATCCGATTCCATGCAATGTTAATCTATATGACCAAGAATGAATTGCAGTGAAATTGGTCATTTAAAAAAATCTAGAATAGAACCCTAATCTTAGGTTTTCCTCGTTTATTTATTAAATGAAATGTAGGATTGCATTCGACTTGAATTAGTAATGCTCAATACACACGAGTCACGACGCAGTCGATCGAATTGGATTATGGATTTTTATGTTATGCGCGTTACAACATTATAGAGAAGGGTAATAGAATCCAAGGTCTCGTCCAATGTTCGAGGTGGATGTGTCGTTAGTACTGGGCTTAAGTAGTAGTTCACACCTAGAAGCAGACTTGGGTAGTAACGTAACGAAAGTAACGCGTTACTGTAACGAAATTACTTTTTTTGGTAACGAGCCAGTAATTTCGTTACATTTTTTCCCAAGTAATAAGTAATATAATCTCACTACTTTTATCAAAGTAATTTGACGTTTGTAACGCGTTACCGTGAGCCTCACCCACATTTTCCTGCTTGTATGTAATTTTCAAAAATATGGACTGTGGCTGCCCTCACCAGGCTTATTTTTGAATTTCCGCTATGCAATTTCACACAAAGTACAAAATAATAGTATAAATTGACAAACGAAAACGGCTTAAATTACTTCGCTCTTATTTTGACTATTAAAACATTCCTATTTTGTATCCCCTTCCCATAATTTTTCCTTTGGTTAAAAATTTCTGGAAAATTTAATTTTTGAGAGTAATTTCACTACTTTTTATCTTAAAAAGTAAAGTAATTTCATTACATGTCTGAAGTAGTAATTTACCAGTAATTTTATTACATTTTTTTCCAAGTAATATAAGTAATATAATCTCACTACTTTTAAAAAGTAATTTACCCAAGTCTGCCTAGAAGCGACTGTTTTTAAGAAATCCGATATTGCGCGAAGTTTAATTTAAAATTAAAATACATTTTATGAATTTGTAATGTTTTGGGGAAAATGTAAAAGATTTTGCATACTTGCATGTTCCAGGGTTTAAATTAAATATAATAATTGTCTCTAGTAGTAATGAACGACTTTTTTCCAACTTTTGTCTCTTTTCTAAGAGAAACACAAGTTAAATATGCTGATAAAACTGGAGGTTGATATTTCTAAACTGATACATTTAATTAAATTGATTGGCTTGATTAGGTGCCCTAGTGAATAGTAAACGATGAGGTACTTGTATTGCTTCTATTTGCTGCTCGTTGGTCTGGATCTGGGTTTAGCAACTACCTGAACATGTCGTACGCTTGGTTCTGATGGAACCGTATCCGACATGTCAGTGAAAGATCTCGCAGCTCCTCTCATCTTCAGTCTCATCCCAGGATTCTTGTGTTCAAATCACACGCAAAGTTGTCACCAAAGTCTTTCAGTAGCTATTCATTTTGCATGGAACAACTCAATGTGTTTTCATCTTTACATTTCAGAACCAGTTATTTAATATTGGAATTCATTTCATGTTAAATAACTGTTTGTGTAATGTTTCCAATGATTGATAATCATTTTAATGACCATTCAAAATAAAATAGGGACTGAAAGTAAATTTATGAAGTGGACAGAATTTGAAACTGAAGTTAATTCAAAGATGTGAAATATTAAACTGTTGCTTGGATACTAACTTGTGCTATAATTGGAAACAAGCAACAGTGTCAAAGTAAAAAGTATTGTTGCTGATTTTAGTACTAGGTAATGAGGAAAGTGAGCATTTATTTGACATGGGAGATTGGTGCAATATGCTTCTTGGATCGTGCTGAAATTTTACGTAGGCTACATGTAAATTTGTCTGTTTGAAGTTTGAATTTTGATTGTTGATTTTTTGTTGCTGATTTCGATCTCTCAAATCTCTTTTGTGCTCTTTCTCATCATAAAAACAAAAAGCACTGTGATACTAAATTTTTCCTTTGGCAGTCCTTTGGCAGTCTAGTTTTTCCTTCAGGAATGTGCTTTCAATAGAAATAATATTGAGATCAGTGTGCCCGCTGTCGTCTTGGAACCTCCTTCAGAATGCGTGATCGAAACAAGTGCTATCTGTCAAATGCTGCTTGTGCTGAATAACATATAGATTTGGCAAGAAGATGAACGAATATGGGCTGTAATGAAATATGCCGATTGTATTTGATTGTAGACACTGAGGTACGCATCAATTTCTGTTATTCTCGCAATGTAATTCATCTTGGTACTATTTCTATGAAAGTGCCGGGCCCATGCGCACATGAATCTCTCGGGTTACCTAAAAATTTTAATTTTGGCGCTTGGTGGCATGCCGCATGACTGCAACTTTCAGTGTCGAGTTGAGGGCTTGCCCGAGGGACTTTAGACCAAAACATATCACATGGCTTTCTCAACCAAAGTGCTACGGTACAGTTTAGTCAGTCTTATCCCTCATCTGATAAGTTAGGCATCTGTTAAAACTAATCTACGCAGAAAAGAACTACGAAAATAACAGTATGATGATTTTACTTACTCGCACCTAAATATTCTCAAATCAAGACCTGAAGTTGAAGGAAATCCTACGAGTTGCCAAGAACAGCAAACTTTACTCTAATATAATAAAAGGGCACATGCATCACAAACCTGAACCAATGTTGTCGGCAAAACATGCGTTCTTTCTTCATCTTTCCAACAAAATGTTGAGACACTAATTATATCCACTATTATGAATGTAATATTTAAAATAAAAGCACTGAGTTTTGACAGTTTTCACGTTCTTATGAATACACGAGATTTCTGTTTTATACATTAATATATCACTGCAAAATCAACTAATATTGACTGAAAATATTGATAAGCTCCAGAATGCAGTGCATCTCCTTCATAATTCGTCTTGGATAACTGAACGACAAACGTGAAGGATGTTAGGAGTGTACTCATTTTTTTGATCGGAAGTAGAGAATTACTATGAAGGGGACTTAAAATGGGCCTTATGTTGCAGCGACCTTCCTACGTTGGCCTCCACGCTGCCGTACTTCCACATCAGCGACGAGTACCGCATGTTCTCCCCCGAGGGCCTGCACCTGATCGTGTGCGTGCACGGGCTGGACGGCAACTCGGCCGACCTGCGACTGGTGAAGACGTACCTCGAGCTCGGGCTTCCCGGCGCCAACCTCGAGTTCCTCATGTCCGAGCGCAACCAGGTAGCGGCATCCTTGCCAAGTACTCCACGCTTACACCAGATGAAATAGGCTCTCCGATTCAATTCTGTTAATCGGAGTTGAAGTTGTTAATCGATTCCTCGATTAATGGGCTACTAAAAATGGATTGATTGGATAAATGTATGTATTCGAAATCAATAGTCAATCATTGCTGGTGGTAAATATTTTACTTTCGTCTTTCGCATAATTCGAGCAACAATTTGAATGGCATCAAAACTGAAAGAGTCCAAGTTAGGACAATATCGGTTCTTAATTTTCTAGTCTACAGGTAGTTGTTTATCCTTCGCATAAACATCAAGACATTCTACCTATCTCATTGGTCGTGGCCATAGCAATCGATAAATATCAACAGATATCTCAAAATAGCTCAGAATTGGTAACAGAGAGAACTAACCATTTTTTCAAATTCAGTGGAATTTTTGATACTTCATACATTTTGCACAGCGAAATTGCATTTGGCATATTATTGTAAGAATGCATACAACGAGTAATGTTTACTAACAGCTGCAACTAAGGGTATAAGGATCCCATCACGAGTTCCTAATTTTTTCCACCCATCGCACTGTCTTGTCATTTTCATTTTTCAGAAACAAAAGAGAGTCAATACTCGGTGCCTATTGCTGTCATTTAGATGATAGGTACAATATATTCTGTTGCACTATACAATTTCTGAAAACTTCTTTCTCTCTCCCACCCTTGGCAGTGCGTCTAACTCTCTCTCTCTCCTCCCCCAGGGCGACACGTTCTCGGACTTCGACACGATGACGGACAAGCTTGTCGCGGAGATCCTGTACCACGTGGAGGCGTGCGGGCTAAACCCGACCAAGATCAGCTTCGTCGGCCACTCGCTCGGCAACATCATCATCCGGTCGGCGATCACGCGGCCGCAGATGAAGCACCTGCTGCCGCGGCTGCACACGTTCCTCTCGCTCAGCGGCCCGCACCTCGGCACGCTCTACAACAACAGCGGGCTCGTCAACATGGGTGCGTGCGACGGTATTCATTTATGACGGGGAAATCTACACGAACATTTACTTTACTTTCTTAGAAATACAATTACTTGAATTGCAAGTATTGCAATTGAAATATGGAGGTGTAAGTATTATTTTTTGTGTTTAGTGTGTCCCTGGGGCCCTATTCTATAACTTGAAAAGTCTGAATCTGATTCTTGCCAAATTAGTAATTTTAAAGTTAAAGAACTAGAAAGAATTGTAGGTAGGTACTGCAATAAACTAAAAGCTAGATTTGATTAATTTTACAGATTTTTGTTCTTCAAAATTCTCAAAATTGCAATTATTTAATTACAAAAGAGCATTTATTTTATTTCATTTTCATTATTTTTCAGTCTTGATGTAGAAAAAAAAATTGTATCCATCCCTCGTCTCTTTATCTCCATTTTGTCTCACTTTCAATAGTCCTCTAAAATAGTATGTAAACTGATTAATATTTTAGTTTCAAATCAAAATAAATTATATGT
The DNA here is from genome assembly GCA_934045905.1 of Leuctra nigra. NCBI lineage: Eukaryota > Metazoa > Arthropoda > Insecta > Plecoptera > Leuctridae > Leuctra > Leuctra nigra. The sequence continues at coordinate 12,021,550 of OW203768.1, forward strand.
ATGTGGCATACTTGACATCAGCATACTATTATACAGACTTATGACTGAACAAATAGAATGTATTTTTTTTCAACCAAATAAAACATTCAATTGTACTGAACCCAGAAAGTAACCCCAACATTGACTTGTAGAAGTCTCTTTTTCCAATGTCCTGATATTTTTGTAACGTTAGTCTGTCTGTATTAACTAAGGTCTCTTTTGTTTGCAGGCATGTGGTTCATGCAGAAGTGGAAGAAGTCTGGCTCGCTGCTGCAACTGGCGCTGCGCGACAACCCCGACGTCCGCCAGACCTTCCTGTACCGGCTGAGCCAGCGCAGCAACCTGCAGCACTTCCGCAACCTGCTGCTGTGCGGCTCGTCGCAGGACCGCTACGTGCCGCTACACTCCGCACGCATCGAGCTGTGCAAGGCCGCTGTCAAGGACTCCTCAGTGCAAGGTGAGTTGTGGCAATTGACACATTTTGTGATGTCCAATTGATATTGGAGTAGATATAAGTGAGCAATACATTAATTTATATAGTCTTGCTTAAAATTCCTACGGCCTACCAGTTGTTTTTATTAGGTTTAACTCAATTTCTTTATTCCTTTGTAGAACATCATTCATACTACTTCATATTCGTATTCAAAATGTATTAGTATCTGTTTTTTTTCTATTATTCAATATTTTTATCCAAATTATAAATCTCTTCTTATTGGGACAGTGTAAACTCATGTAATTAAGTTCTTCAAAGCCCCCTACCACCACCACCACCCAACCCCCCCCCCCCCCCCCCACACTCAAACAACTTGACGGTTGCTAGTCATGGGAGAGGGACCTAAACTAACGTAAATGCATGGAACGGAGGAAGCAGGGTTGGGCAGATATAAGTCCATGACTGTACAACCGGGCTTAGGCTACCTTTTTTAGCAGTGTTTAACACATTTTTCTGTAATTCGGGTAATAGAGATGGTTGCATGGTGATGATGATGATTGTAGGGAGATGTAGATGAAGAATAAATAAGAATGAACAGTGGGAAGGTGGCAGTCGTGGCATACTAGTGGGGAACCTTCCCATCATTTACCTCTCGATGACATGATCGGTCCGCAGGAGCCGCGTACCGCGAGATGGTCCACAACATCCTCTACCCGATCATCGGCAAGCCCGAGGTGACGTTCGTCCGCTACGACGTGCACCACGCGCTGCCGAACACTGCCAACTCCCTGATCGGCCGCGCGGCGCACATCGCGGTGCTCGACTCGGAACTGTTCATCGAGAAGTTCCTCGTCGTCACGGGGCTGAAGTACTTCAGGTGAGCGCCGCCACTCGGGGCGCCACCGTGCAGGAATGAGATGCAAGGGATTCAAGAGATGATTCAATTGCGGCTTCGATACATTTCATTTCATGCTTATTTTTATTTATTTCGTTAACTTTGTTTTATCTAATAAAGTCGTGAAAAATGTCTGGTTCACGATTTAAGGAACATACAATTACTAATTTATTAATTAAAGACATTAAATAACACTTAGGTAATGAAACAATTCAATTTCAGAAATATATTGAAGGCTTATAACATGCTTTTATTATGTTTATTCAAAACATCTTTAATGTATGTCATGGTTCTTCGATTTTCTGTCAATGCTCCATATTGTGAAGTGTTTATGCAAATTTCACTTTTAAAAATTTAAACTTATTTTACGACTTCTGTGCAAGTAAACTTGGTAGATAATTATGTTTAAATCTCTGCATTTCAGTGAAAACTTATTTCTAAATGTGCAAGTTTTACAGAGCATGTTTGATCTTGCCGTGAAATTGTCTCTCATACTCGTATCAGCTCAATTCTCACGATCACTGTTTTCATCACTGATTATCTTTCGATAGAATCTTGCACCATTTATATCTCAAACTGTGGATCAACATCTCAACATTAAATTAAAATATTATATTTAACATCGAACAGATGGATCTTTGTCGTCGTATCTCTATGTCCGCTCATATGCGGGGTTAAACTCATGAGACACATTGCATACTACAACTTTGTTTAACGTTTTAGTATTACGTTGCAAGCAAAACAAAGAATGCATATTTCTAGGGTTGGGAATGGGATTCAACTTCATTTTATTATTCAAAGTTGAAGTCAATATTTCGACACCAAATCAAAATATTTTTTTGTCAATCAACTCAATATTTTATTTGATGTAGTCAAATCAAATAGTCGATATCATCAAGTCCCAACCCAAGAAATTTCGTACTTGAAACGTCATTGAATCCAACAAACGTCATTTCCGTAACGAGTTTTAGGTGAACATATCTCTTGTAGCGCTTGTCACCACATTGCCGCGATATTCCGCCCGATCAGTCGAGAACCGTCGGGATCTAAATACTCACACACTCTCTCCCTCTCTATCTCACTCAACTCAAACAATACGTAAACGACGCTCCCATCTTGCCACGCGACATCTCACATATACCGAAGTCAATTCCATTGCTCACTAACGTGTTAGATCGTAGTTATTTACAAGATGACGAAAACGTCACGGTACTATATCGATGAAGAAATCACACCAAAAGTAAGTTGTAAATTAGGAATATATATATATATACTACTATTAATATATTGCGAAAGAGTGTAAATTCTACTTGGAAATATTATATTCTATATTTATCTGAAGTCTTATCGCTATTGGTTTTTAATATTCATATATTTATCTCACAATCCATCGTATTGTTTAGCAACAAGCTTGAATAGCACAAAGTGTACCATAGAGGTCTAATTTTATCCATGAAAGAATTGGGACATATTGGTAAACTTTTCAATAATATTGAAAAGCTTTAAATATGCTGTGAATGTTATATTATTTTATTAGCATATACGATAATTATTATGTAGAAAAGAATATTTTTCCTATTGTAATTCTTGGCAGCTATGACAGACGAATGCACTCCCACCTCTATGGTTAACTCTGTATTGGAGCTTGATGGTTATTTGTGCCGTCTCGCCGCTAACGATGATAATTCCCTCCACGACCGACACCACGGATCTAGTCATTATCGTCTATTGCTCACAACAATCTCGGAGGCTGCCCTTTCGTCCATGCGTCGAATCGCCATATCTCTTGTCATGCTAGTCTCAACGAAAAGTGATGCCGTAATTTCTTTCTCACATTACCGCTTGCGCTGGATTGCATTGCGCGAAAACGGTTAGCCAGGGCCTAAAGAAAGCTTTGACGCAGGGCTGCCACCAAAACGATTATTTAAATGATACCTACTGAGCATGAAAACACTGTAAAATTCTATATAGGTACCGAAATGAAATCAGAATATGGTTTAATAAATCACATTTTGTTAAAGATTGTATCATCACAAATCTTACAAAATACTCATTCACACTCAACTCAAATGTGCTTTTATGAATTTTAGAGTGATTTCTGACCCAAAATGCGTAAAAACGGCAGCATTGAGTGCCATACTAGCTTGTCTCTCCTGATTGGTTGCTTCCAGAATACGTACTCTCTCTTACAGTTTATTGTAAGACTATAGGGCGTCAACTCCATGCCTCTTCTCTTGCCTCAAAGAGCTTTATAATGATAGTCATTTAGAAGGCGCTGCCATAAAGCTGTCTATGTTATAGCTGGCCAGTAAGATGCTCCATTCTTTGTTGCTAATTATATTAATAATATCTATTTATTGTGTCGTGAATTTTGTATTATATGTTGTTTTAGCAATGCGCGTTTTTAAACGCTTATAAAGTTTTATCTCTTTCTTTATTGCCTAGCATTGTCAAAGGGTTAAAATATATATTTATTGTGTCTCCAGTCAACCCTAAAATAATGTTTCAGTGCCAACATTGTTCAAAGAAAAGGCCTATACCTAATCGACAGTATTACGATGATTTGTTGGTAATGATTTGATTGACATTTGCATTGTCGGGTGAGCTGGCTCTAGGTGTTCTGTTTGAATATATGTGGATGTAAGATTGTTTAAGAGAGAATCTCCTTTAAAAGACACATAGTTTAAGGTATATCATGTCACTCACTCGGTCCTGTCTTCGACAAGCGATGTTAAGTCGATTATTTCTTAAGATAATTATAACTCGTGATCTACCTTTTATTGATGTTAAACGACAACTCGGTGTTTCAGCTCTGAGAAGAGAAAGTATACTACTGGTAATATTTTAATACAGTTATATGCATCGGTGGCTGCCGCTCTCGTTTGCATTTCGCGTGCTGCGGGGCGGGCGTCAATCGGGTGGATTTTGTTCTAGCGCTGTGATAGAGTATTGTACTTTTTACTGTTTATTATTGATGACAATGAATAATAAATAAACCTTGACGTATTGATTTATGACTGTTTTTTATATTTATTACTCCATTCTTCAAAGCAATTTCCTATTTAAAATTCAAATTAAATAGGCAGGTATCATGTGTTGCATGTTTGAAAATATACCTTTAGTATAAATAGATTGGAAACTCCAATGGCTCGAAATTGCGGTAACTACCGACTTTATTTGAGAAAAATTGCAATAAAAATAGGTAAAGGAAAAGGACTTGATAGTAGGTACAATTAGGTATTCATGCCAAGTTTCAGCTTACTATGTTGAACGGTTATTCAGTTTCGATCTTTTCTGTGAATCGTCTTGAACCAGTTTGGATCGTCCCGGATATTATGTTTTTGACTTTCCAAAATGTATAGATTTCGCTAAATATCGGTCTTAGCTGACGTCTACTTTCAATATTTATTATTTGCCCTGAAATTAAAAAAGGCATAGGTACCCCTCTGGAATCCTCTTTATTTCACTGGCTTGCATTTCGGATAAAATACAAACTGGAATATTATTGTCAGTTTGTCTATACATTATGCTAATTTGCTACCAGCATTATTTTTTACAAACAGAAAATGGTTCTTTCGTTCCTGTCGTTTTCACTTATCAGCATTCTGTTCATTCAAAATCAAACTACTTTACCGCCATTCCGTAATCAACGGCACGGAACGTACGAGGACAAGGCGGTGACTTCATTCCTCTAACAATTTCTATAGACTCTGGAAGTCCTTACACGAATCCAACATGTCGAAGAGAGGTGAGAAAACTTATTTTATATTTTCATCGGTCATCATCTAGTTTTAATAGTCGATAATGTAATATTTTAAAGTTCAAAAGTATTGACAATATATTTGTCAATAAATCTGTGCATTAATATTCGGGAGCGTTCGCTGATATATCAATGAATACGGATAAACAAAATCCCCTACACGCGATGTTTTGTTACCATCAGAAACATTTCCAGAACTTAATTTTATATTTTTAATGTGTGTTCTAATTTACAGGACGTGGTGGCTCCGCGGGAGCGAAATTTAGGATATCGTTGGGTTTACCTGTTGGAGCTGTCATCAATTGTGCCGATAACACTGGTGAGTTTCATGTTAGGTTAATGTTTGACAACCATTCCTCCTAGCCCTATCACAAACTTGGAACAAGAGCTAAAAATGTGTCCATCCATGTCTTCTAGGCGCCAAGAACTTGTACGTAATTGCTGTCCATGGCATCGCTGGTCGTTTGAATCGACTTCCTGCTGCGGGATCCGGAGACATGATCGTGGCTACCGTGAAGAAGGGAAAGCCAGAACTCAGGAAAAAGGGTGAGTTGACACTGGAAATGGATTTGCAATGGATTTCTTAAAGCCTGATGCACAATTGAATTAAGGTTTATGGTTTAGTGTTTAAGAGAAATGAAAGGTGCTGTTATAACGTTACCATGCACAACTGTCATAAGCGTTATAAGGTTTAGTGTTTAAGGTTTAAGCTGAAATAAGAAATCAACAAAATCCATTTCTTATTGCAAACACTAATTCACCTTATGACGAACCAATCAGAAGAGAGCAGAGTAAATGCCAATGTCAAATTCGTACGGGAAAATGAAAAGTCGTCTGAATTAATGTCATTGGAAGCATTTTAATTTGATATTTGTGCCTAGTCTTGCTCATATATTTGTTTCCATATCATTTTTCGATCAATTATTTAATTTTATCACTTGGTGAAATAACCTCGTGAAATAAGCAATTGTGCACTGGACTCTGTTATAACGTCTTAAACACTAATCACTAAACATTAAACCATAAACCTTAATTCAATTGTGCATCAGGCTTCACTGACAATGTAATGATGATATAAATGTCAGGTTTCGCAAAATATTGTCTTACATCTTGAAGATGACTGATGATAATCTTGGCAGGCTGAACATTGTCGCAAGCGCAACTTAAAAGACGCATCCATTTTGAGACTCTCTTGAACTAATTATGCCTAGTTGTAAGTCTTTTCGTAACATTGTGTAGAACGGGATTGGATGTATTTTAAGTTTAATGTTTAGGCAAACTTGATTTTCTTTAATTCTTAAATTAGTTATGACTTGCTACATATTGAACGACTTGTTTAGCAGGCGATTTTGCAGTGCAGCACTTATGTATCGTAATTGAATAGGCTACCTAACGAAAAATCTGTGCTAAGACCTGAATTGCGCGGATAGATAATGATTTTACTGCGATCGAGATGTTATTGAACATGAATAGACCTGAACAATTTCTGATGCATCATAATTATTCGGTTATATTTGCATCGAATGTTAGTTTGTGATGTTTATTGTAGGTAGTTTGCTGTCACAATCAAATTGTTGATGTTATTAGAGACAGCCCTTTTGGCCCATGACACTGACCCTTTTGGCACGAGATTTACCTAGTATATTCTTGAGTTGTATTAAAACATTTATCCATGCAATTCCGGAATCATTGAGATAAAATCATGTTTACTACTTTCTATCTACGATCACCACACTTTACAGGGATCGGAAACTGTCTGACTAGCTGGCCATGTGCTTGGTCACCTTGAACACAACAATCATAGAACAGGCGGCTGTGATGTCAATCTCGTTACACATGTCTTTGTCTCCCGCCAGAACAGAATTCAAATATTCGACAATGCGCTATCATCACTAGCAGCGGCAAGTTTGAGAAGCTCTTTCAAACCTGGCGGCAATTGTGTGAATCAAATTAAAACACTCCAAAATCGTACTTTTTTTAAATTTCGCGGGTCACCGGCCGGAAGTAAACGGGTGCAGGAAGTAAATGGGTGCAAATCGGCGGCCCAAGCACTGGGCCGCCATCATTTAGCATTGGTCTTATGGGAGTGACGTCACAATACGCAGACAGTTTCCGATCCCTGTAAAGTGTGGTGATCGTAGTTTCTATGCATTAAATTTGTTGTTTATGCAGCCAAACCGTCGCACCACTGCGACAAACTACACCTTGATTGAATGATGTGTAGGAAATGGCAGGTTTTGACTTCGTAAACAAACAAACCTAAAGTGTCCGAGGTGATGCAATGATGATGTCGAGATTCGATGCAATGTTGAACAAAGTACCTACATTACTTTTAAATTATTAGTAAAGATGATAATTTTTAGTAATAACTGACTTCCTAGTTAGCACGGCCGGCTTTAGGCATAGGCGACGTACGCGATCGCGTACGGCGGCACATTCGGATAGGCGGCACTTTCAGCATTTTTTGAAAATTAACTATTTTGTGTCATCATGTTGACCAATATTCAAGTTCGGAAGAAATAAAATTATTTTTGGGGAAACGACGACTGATGTTTTGTAATGTATCCAAACAAATCTCGTTCATGTTATGTTAATACCTTCACCTAGATATGTTCCTGAACTTTTTGTTTGCGCATGAAAAATTACCAAGAAAAATTGAGTTCAATGTTGCAGTAATTTTACCAGAAACGCATAGGTTTACTTCAAAATGACCATGAAATGTAAAAAATCCGGGAGCGTCCCCCCCAAAATCAGAACATCATCTAAGAAAGCAGCACATTTAAAATAATATGTGAACAAAAAGGTAAAAGAAAGAGGCAGATCATGTCGAAAACTTACCAAAATGACTGGAATTATTTTTGGACATTGGTAATTTATATTTCCCAAAAATAACTAATCTGCAATTCAAAATTGCACCAAATCGAATGACCTTGAACCAAAATTTTCTCGGGGGCTGCACCCCCGAACCCCCCTATTTCGTCTGTAAGTTTTCAAATTATTAAGAACGTGCCCCCCCCCCCCCCCCCCACCCCCCTCCGCCCTCCTCACAATAGAAATGTCATCCTGCGTACGCCCTTGATAGGCAGCATTATCATTTTTCGCGTACATCAAGAATGTACCTTAAGCCGGCCCTGCTAGTTAGTACCACCAATAAATTAACAAGTTTTCTAATCTTAAAAATTACAAAACCTTCAGTTAGTTAGGTATACCTTCTAAATAGAAGCTTTGTCATTTATTCATTTCATTTATTTATTTTACCTACTTCTGTAGGGGCATCATATCCTAAGCCAAGCAATATGATTTAAAATTAAAAATTATATTTGAAGCTACCCATGGTTAGTTAATTTGTTGTCAAAACTAAACATGGGTACAAAGGTAATGGCCGGTTAGTGCAATCAATCTAATCAATCTGATGTAATGAATCAATGAATCTACATATTTCTACCTGCAATTTTATTAATTTAACATTATAGATAGAGTGTCCATCTACGAACTATGCTGTGATGATATTAATGTCAGGTTTCGCAAAATACTTTCTTACAAAGCAATGGTGATAATCTTGGCAGGCTGAGCATAGTTTGTGGACATCCTCTGGTACTTCCAGCAGAGCGAATGGAAATCACAGCCTTGTATACCTAAGATAAATAGTGTATCCACTGAACGCAAAAACGTTGAACATTTTTTGAGAATAAAATATGCCCTTGAATTCTCTTTAGACCGACGTGATCCTGGCGGCATATGGGAGAACTACATAGTGTTAAGCCTTTATTATCTTATTTACCCTTTGTTATTGCATTTATTAAACCAGAGTTGTTTTATTTAAATAATAATATAATAATAATTCAAAATATGTTCCTAAAATTGCATTTTGAATGAGAAATTATATTAAAATTTCCTAGTTGAAACTTTGACCGCAGCGCAGACTAGCGCTGCGATCGAGAGACAATCAAACTCGCCGCCCAAAATCATCTACATTCGGCCCAATGTTAAATGCGTTCAGTGGATACACTATTCATCTTAGGTAGGTATAGAAGGCTGTGATTTCCATTCGCTCTGCTTCCAGCATTGTGTAGAGTCGCGTGATGCAATAATGATGATGAGATTCGAATTCAATACAAGATTTTTTATATTCTTTCAAACTAAGCACAGATGGTGCCAAGCAGTATGATTTTATTTAATTTAAACTCGGAAATGCCCATTAATAGTGATGTTCAGTCACATTTGCATAGAATTTTACTGTGCTGTTCGATTTGCAATGTTTGTTGTAGTTTGCTATTACAATCCAATCATTCTTCCCTTTGGCAAATTACCAACGAAATATAGGTAAAACGCAGTGTTGTCTCCATCTACGAACCATGCTATGATGATATTAATGTCAGGTTTCGCAAAATACTTTCTTACAAAGCAATGGTGATAATCTTGGCAGGCTGAGCATGTTGTTAATTGTGAAGTGGAGACAAAATCAGTCTAAACCGTAACTGCACATTTCTTCAAGGCAAACCACAATCGGAAAATACACGCCGAGAGAGTGGGCTGTTATAGGAAGTAGAACCCTAGCTATCTTTATTTATTAGAGTTGTGGTGGAATGTTCCCGCCCCTTAGCTTCGATAGTCGACGAAAACAAGTCAAATAAATACCTATTTTTCTACTTCTTTTCCAGTAATATATTGTGTCTTCCCAATGTAATGATTGCCATATGTTTTCAGTAATGCCTGCGGTGGTGATTCGGCAGCGGAAACCGTTTCGCAGGAAGGACGGGGTGTTCATATACTTCGAAGACAACGCAGGCGTGATCGTGAACAACAAAGGCGAGATGAAGGGCAGCGCGATCACAGGGCCCGTTGCGAAGGAGTGTGCAGATCTATGGCCGAGGATAGCTTCCAATGCGAGCAGCATTGCCTAACGTTTTCTGTTGTCATTTTCAAAGCTATCAATACAATAAAAAATATTAAAATCTACAGTCTTTGTGTTTCATTTTTAGTGAATTATTTCCTTACATTTTTAAAATATCAGTAGGTAAGTGGTATGATTTAATGTGTTCTTAACCCTTTAACCAGTGAGTTAATTTGTAGGTAGGTAGAGGTAGAAATTCTATATCCTTTTTGCGATGTGTTAGGAAGCATATTTTTGTATGATGAGAATATAAAACTATCAAATATTAAACAAATTTTTAAAATTTAGAAAAAAAAAATTTTTTTTTTTCTATGTATGTAGAATGCTAGCACGTACGAGATACGTGCATACCTGTTAAAGGGTTAAAGGGTTGTTTTGTATTCAGCAAAAAATTAATTAAATACCATGGGAAACACTTAAAAGTTCTAACAAATTCAAAGTGCAGTGTTGAAATAAAATCAAAGCTAAAATAAGCTTAAAAATTGCACCTATACCTATTTGTTGTGTTGATGAATTGCACATTCATTTTTATTTTTTAATGCTATCTCCGAGTTGAATTATTTCACATCGGGTATTTGAGGATATGAGAATTTAATAAGCTGCCAAATAAAGTGAAAAATATTAAGGAATTGCGTAAATTTTAACTACGTAAAAGTGACTTAACTATTTTACTCCTGGCTACGTAAATGCCTACATTGAGTCTCTTGAGAGTGAAAATTAGTACAGGAATTCCCCCAATAGTCAATTTATTATTTTCATAGCATAAAATTTGTCTCAGTCAGTTCAATGACAATGAGAGGTTGGTTGAGAACTAATTTTTTGTCTGACTGCCCCTGTGGGGTAGGTTACACGGGTGGTCTATACATCCACGTATCATTTGCTGCCTAACTATCAGGCGTACGGAGTATGGATTTGAGAGCTGAGTATAGGTTCAATAAAGCAAAAGATTATTCCATCGAACGAGTATTAATTTGAGTTAAATAACAGCCATAACACTTATACATCAGAAAAGCACACACACGCTCTAACATGTAGACATAAAACACCGTACATAAATAACATTATGTCAAATCTTCCATTCAAAGCTTTCAATTGTGTTAAAATAGTCGCAACAATATGATTGTGGTATTTTGGAGACGGTATTTTTGGCACCCATCAAAACCCAGGTATCTCAACATTTCGATGTACGTAGGGCTAAAAGACGCAAAACATCTGGTAGCACCTCCTTGGGCGGCACTGGCCAAACTTTCTAGGACATGAAGGCGTCGCATAGAGGAATACTGACAAAATCATTGGCAAAGAAGTTGGAACTTTGTAGCAGATTTTATAAGATAAAATATTTTCAGAATTCTTTTAAATAATGTAGAATTAGTTTAATCGTACATTTTATGTGTCCGGTATACGAACGTCGACTAAGTTAATAATAATGATTAATTCAGCCAATGGGAATGCTGCAAATCGTCTAATTAGACAGATAGGTATTCAGAATCTAGCAATCATCAAAATAATTTTTCATTAAATCATTGAACAAAAGTTACCTTGCCGTATTCTTAAAAAATTTAAAAAATTCTTTTTCCTGCCAAGCCTCAGTGTGAAGTAAAAGAACAGTTCCTCGTTTGCCTGAAACCCGATTGCAGCGCCTCCGAGAGATAAAGTATTCATTCTGGTTCTCTCCCGCAACGTCGTATGTCTCTGTGTCGCGTTCATAGGATGATGCAGGCGGTGCCGGCCATCACTTCCGATATGAACATCGGTGTGCCGGCGCCCAGACCTCCGTCGGTTTTCTCGTCCTCGTTCTCGTGGTCGTACTCGCAGTGAAAGTAATTGCTCTGCCAACACAAATAAGTGACGAGCATAAATTATCTGAGTATCAAGCATTGCTTTTTAAAAAATGTTACAAAATCATCAATTTCTAAAATTTAATTTTTTGGTGGCACATCTGACACCATTTGTAGTGAGATTTTTATAAAATGTTTTTAACACAATTTATCAACAAAGACATTCCCAAATAAAATTTAGTTCACAAAAAATGTTTTATTTTGGGAAATGGCGCCAACAGTGGGGGGGGGGGGGGGCTACCTTTTTGCATTCACAAAATTATAATTAATTAGTTTGGGTAGGGTATGTACTTTCTTTTAATACCTATTTTGTAGTACTACATAACACTAAAAACATTGTGTTTGACCTAGGTACATATTGTATTTCGTGAACTTGTATACTACCATGAAATAAATGGTATAAAACAAAAACAAAATACTCGTTCGAATGCTCATTTGTGCGAATGTTTATGTTTCGAAATTTTCAAATGTCCACTAAGGCCCTTAGTGTCTTACATAATACTATCATAGAGGTCTTCTTACCTCTATGATACTATAGTACTAGTCTAAGGGTGAAAATTCTCAACCACCCTGGTTACCACAACTTCAAAAATGGAATCTTGAAGTAAAACCTGAGATTAGAGCATATTTTGAGAGATGAAAATAATGCTGATTTTGGGAGCTGCACCCTATGCTCAATTATCATACCAGTTGGTGCATAATAATTTTAATAATATTTGTATTAGGTACCTTTATTTCCAGACCGGAAAAGTACATTCTGATTAGCAGATAGATTTGTATCGCACAACAAAAGGCATATTATTATATCCACCAAGGCCGGAAACATGATAATAAGGTAATTAAATTTAGTACCGTGATAAGTATAACTGTGCCTCACACATAGGTGCCTAAGTGTAGTGACAGGTGACGTTGTGTTTGATAAACGTGGAAGTGATCAATTATCAACAAGATCAACTATCAAGATGATTAATTCGGATGTTGTGCAGATATTCTTCGTCCTGGTGACTTTATGGTGGATATATTATCTGTTGGCAAGTATTCTACATTCTACTTTCATCACTATAGTGGAGAATATTGTCGCTCTCAGACACTCACTGTATACCACGAGAGAAGGGGAATAGATGATAGAATCTAAATAAAAAGACGCATTTTCTTGAGTTATCTGACTGACAACATTTGATGATTTTTAGAGTCCATAAGTAATAAACACTCGACCATTCAGGTTTATTGAATTTTAACGTGGGTTTTTGATAACTTGATTGTTAAACGCATACAAACTTCATGAAATGGAGCCTATTTCTGTGGATTATATTTCCGATCTCTCGTGGTAGAGGTAGCTGAGCATCATTTGTTTTTATAAATTGTTCTAGTTTATTTAACCTTTTGTACTAGTAGTGCCAAATTGTAGGACATAGCCTACTTTTCATACATACGACAATTATACGAAGGAATTTGCACATCGTTCCACTAGAAGAATTACTGTATTTTTTCTTCTTCTAAAACTCCCCTTTGGGGCATCAGCATATTTAATCATGACCCTATTTTAATTTTATCTTGCACTGACGCATCAGAAAACTTTCGTAATAGAAAAGCACTTCAATGAAATGAAAGCTCTATGCTATTAGACAATATGGTATGTTGCTATCTTCCTAATCAAACATTTTTCTGTGCTTTCAGATGCTGTAGAGCTTAGTAATGTAGCTTTGTTCCGTCTGCTGACACTGCAGACAAATCATGACAATCAATAGAGCTCACTGTGACATACTTTGTAAATGTTATTCAAAACGTAACTATTTCTATTCTACTTGTTTTTAATATAACAATGATTGAAAAAGAGGATTATTATGTAACTCATGAATGACAATTAGTGAATTAGAACAAGAAAGATAACTTTTATCAGATATCTCTCTTTTCCTGATAGTTTGTTTAAAATATGCTAGGGTAATAGCTTTGTGAAAGTGGGCTTACATTATCTACAAGATAGTAAAGAGGTGCCTATACACAAGCCATCAGTTTCTAAAGCAAAGAGCACGCAAACGTTACTATATTTTTTGTATGGTGTTAATTTTTTGTCAAATGAGGGGAATTAGAGTGACATTTGTTTAAATAAAACGGATTTGTGTGAAATTTATGTCAAATGTAGTGTGGTCCACTGACATTGTGTCAAATTTGAAGGAATTGGAGTGAAATTTGCGTCAAATGTGATGGATATTAGTGAAATTTGTGTCATATAGTACACTTTGAATGGAATTTGTGTCAAATGTGACAGATTTGAGTGAAACTGTGTCAAACTGTCTACTTGTCTTGCAATAATGGTTGTCAATATTGTCATGAAAGACTCTGTGAGTGCTACGCTGTTTTTATGCGCCTTTGTAGGATTTCTTCTTGTCTTCCTTCAAATTTGCAGAAGAAAAAAGAGATACGATGCTTTTAAGCGAGACGCTATTGGGTCATTCCATGTCAAATCGACTAAACAATTTTCAGAAATCTCTCCAAATGTGGTATAAATTTATGTGAATACTCCCCAAAACAATTTGTAACACACCAAGGATTTTTCATATTGTTAGTACTTTATGAGTTACAAAGATTACTGAAATTATGTTTGAGTTGATGTAGTTCCAAACGAACAAACAATATGATATCTTAAGTACAGTTTAAGTTGCTTTTCTTTTTGAGAGTTTGTTTTAAAAAATCACGAACAAATTTGGTGAAATGTATTATTTACATTTCTGAGTTGTTTTTCTTTGCAATAATATATGTGTACTCCTGCACATCGGCGTCTGCAGGAGTTCTGCCAGGTGGGGGCAAGGCAAGGAAAACAATACTTTATTTTACGCATTTAATTTTATTTTATTTTATTTCACCCTGCCCCACAGGGCGTTATTTGGTTTTGGGACACTTGAGGTGTTTTTGTTGAAATATTCAATATTTTTTTAAATTTGGCACTTTGATGTGGTGGGAGACATGTTCAAACCTGCCCCGCATGGGCATTTTTTGATTTTTTGACACTTTGAAATCAATTGTCTTTAATTAGTTTTGTTGGTTACAAAATGAAACTATACGTAAAACCCCAGATTTTTTTTTATGTTTTTCTAATATCCAGGGAGGCAAGCACCCCCCCCCCCCCCCATGCCCCCCCCTGTGGATGCCCATGCTCCTACATGTTTTGTGTGTTACAAATTGTTTTACCTCAAAATGGAATGGATTGTCTTCTCTAAACAAATAATTGTTTGCTTACTCTTTGCATTTTAGTAGAAAAAAGATCCTTTAGGATCAAAACCCAACTATTCACTTTTGTATTTTCCGAGATAGGTAATCGCCGTCCTTATGCAGTCCTTATGGAAGTGGCAAATATAATATACGATTATTATACCAATTAAATTTTCTTGTTCTAGTGATAATGTTTTGAACAATATCCTAAAATATCTTCGTATCTCCTAAAATATTATATTATACTAAAACATTGTTGTTAATTAACTTGTAATAAAAGCATGAACACTCAACAGCAATAAAGTGTGTGCCTGAATCAGATTTCCTCTCCTACACCCTTTATCTAATACCCTTACTCTAGATTACATTGTCATTTTTGGAAATCTCCGATAAAAGTGTCATCTAGTTACTCAAGAATAGTGTTTCTCAATCTGTCAGTTAGTAGCTTCCAAGGAAACCATTCGCATGACCCGATTATTTATTTCTATTGTATATTGTCCGCGTACGTGAGCGCCTACATATCACAAGATGAGCGAGTTATTTCATTGAGATCGCTGCTGATTAGATTGCAAATGAGTCCCACAACACTAATGAAACAATAGTAGGAAATCTACAATTACCATCTATTGAATAATTTCTTTTCCAGATTTAAATCAATTTTAAAAAGTTGAATTTCCACCAAGGTGTCTCACCTGTCATTAATTATTTTATTGTTACATAAGCAGTAACATATTCAGTTATTGTTACTCAATTCAAAGAACATTTTCACATCTTCTCACATTTTTATTTGTGCTGGTTCGTTCCAATTACTAACAATAGTACGGTTTCAATTCAACGTCTAAATTCAATATCTTGATTTCTGCCCTCAAGTCTTCGAAATAGAGCTTCGCTTCATCGCTTAACTTGACAATCATGAAGCAAGACAAATTGGAACAAGAGTCGTAGAATTGTCTCACGAACCCCGTTGAAAATCTTGAGTTAGGGAAGCAAAGCCTCAGCTGTCTCAACTGCTTCATACGATGACTGTGATAGGTTAACAGTTGAACCAACACAGCTTCTGCTGCTGGCAAGTCTTCTCTTGGTGCCATGTTCCCACACAATTCCAACCTCGTCAGTTGAGCTGCGTCTTCCAGACAAAGTCGCGCGAGCAACACGACTCCAGATGCGAGCTCAGAATCTTCACTTAGTTCAAGTTCCTCAAGCTTTGGGAAAGATATTCGGTTTAGTCTTGCGTGTACCGATTGATCGAAAGGTCTCCACATGACAGTCAGTTGAAGTCTCGTTAGGTTTTTACAATTTTCGCTCATAACTTCTAACATTTCAACCGGGTTTATTGTGTAATTATGGCATATTGAGAGATCTTGTATGTAGATTCCTTTACACAACAAGTAAGTGTTGAAACCGACATTTCCGTATTGAAAGATTACAACCAGTCGAGATAATTGCAGAGAACTTGCAGACAGTATCTGAAAATATTCCTGATTACATCCAGACCTGTGAAACATTTGTAGATCTTGTAGATTAGGACAACGCCCAATCATAAATAGCAGTTGCAGTGGTGTGACATCAGAAAGAGATAAAGTCCTGAGCTGCAGAGTTTGATGTGTGTCAAGAGACATAATAGCTGTTTGAAAGCGACGTTTTTCAGTTGGATTCGGATGAATCTCTCGAAGTTTAGGGCATGATAGTAACACAGATTTGTACGTCTCGGTACTTGAACTCGAGAACTTCATGATCTGTAACTCCGGGCAACATCGACTGAAAGCGAGTACGATTTGGTCGCAGGAAACTGTGGAGAGATCGACTTCGACGAGCTTTGACAGGCTGGGTGTATGTTGTAACCAGAAACAAATGTGGCTGCGAGATTGCGATCTTCTCATCATCTCGTTCAGCGAAGTCTCAGAATCTTCCTCAAAGTCACTTCCCAAATCTCGTGTTATAGCTAACTTCTTCAAGTTTACATTCTCAAAGATGAACATTCCATACAGAATTCTCTCATCAGACATCTTATTTCGTTCTTCGAAGACTTCGTGCAATAATTCTTCCCTGATAGACGCAGGAATGTTTACACGAAGAAAGTCTTGTACTTCCTGGACAGTTGCTTTACACCCGTCGACTTCATAGTGTAGGTTTGACACAGAAGGATAAAGTTGCTCGATGTTCTTGCATGTAGACAGGACTAACTGGCTTGTTGCGCTTAGAGCAAGCGAAGAGAGAGTTTTCACTGGCTTATGAAGAGGCATTGTAGAGAGAAGTCACTTCACTTCGAAACTATTTTAAAAAACCTTTCTGGTATGATTTTGGAAACTAAGGTAATGTTATCTCAGATGTACGTACTATCTGTTGTAAAACACAATATGTTTTCTTGACAGTGTTACTCCATTTCAACAATATTGTATTACCTGACCAATGCGTTTTACAAGAAATTATGTTGCAGTGCATTAACTATTCGAAAGTAAGATTTGGCACGATTTGGTTCGTCGTAAGTTTGAATCTTACAAACAAAATGTCAAATTGTTTTAACCACAGCCTTCTTGACAGTCACTTCTTTCTGAACGAACTGACTGTCAAGAAGGCTGTGGTTTTAACTCAAGATGGAATGTATTTCTTCTCTAAACAAATAATTTTTTGCCTACTCTTTGCATGCTAGTAAAGGAAGGATCCTTTAGGATCAAAACCCAACTATTGCACTTTTGTATTTTTCGAGATAATCGCTAAAACCCTCTTCTGCCGTCCTTATGCAGTCCTTATGGAAGTGGCAATTATACGATTATTATAATAATAATCCATCCCTGGTTCCAATTTAATGGGTCAGGGGGTGGGTATTCCCACCAACACTAGGGCCGCAGGACTCCTGGAAACCGGCTGGCCACGCCTGGCGTTTCCTCCTCTTCTTCCTCCTCTTCTTCTTCTTCCACTTCTAATTGTTCCACAAATTCCTTCCACCATGTTCTGTCCTCCCACTGTCTCTCAGCCTCCAACTCACTCCACCTTCCTCCTCTCTCCAACACATCCTCCTTGATCAGTCCAATCCACCTGTCTCTTGGTCGCCCCACTCTCCGAGTTCCCCCTGTAGCCGCTTCAAACACCCGCCTTGGCACTCTATCGGTTCCCATCCTCTTCATGTGGCCGAACCACCTAAGCCTCTCTCTTCCCAGCTTGAACACCAATCTTTCAACCCCAAGCTCTTTTCTTATCTTCCTACTTTGGATCCTATCCATTCTTGTCACCCCCTTCACACTCCTCAAAAACTTCATCTCAGCTGCCTGTAGCTGATTCATTTCCTTTCCACCTGCTGACCACGTCACTGCCCCATATGTTAGAATTGGCAGGAAATACATCTTGTACATAATGATCTTGCAGACTTGTGGAAACTTCTCATTCCACAGCAACTTCCTCACTGCTTGATAAAATGCCTCTGCTTTCTTTCTTCTTTCTTGTATTTCTCTGTCTACTTTAGCCTTGTTGGTGAGCAGGCTACCCAGATACTTAAACTCTTCCACCTCCTTCAACCATCCCTCTCCAAGCTTGATATAAATTAAAATTTGCTTGTTCTAGTGACAATTTATTTTGAACAATAGAGCTGGATTTGATGCATACAGTGCCATCTATATCTAAATTGTTAATGTTTAAATAGCTGCATTTTAGCATCTCAAATATTATACGTTCTACTAAAACATTGTTGTTAACTTGTAATAAAACATGAACACTCGACAGCAGTTAAGTATGTGCCTGTATCAGATTTCCTCTTCTACACCCTTTATTCATATTACCTGCTTACTCTTGATATGCTATTTCATTGTCATTGTTGGAAATCTCCAGTAAAAGGGTTATCTAGTTACTCGAGAATAGTGTTTCTATATCTGTCAGTTAGTAACTTGCAAAGGAAACCATTCGATTGACTCAGCTTATTTATTTCTATTGTATTTGAGGAGTTTGTTTTCAAAAAGCAACATGTCCATTCACCTATATTTTTCAGAAACAACGAAAAACTTGTGACTAATTGTCTGCAAATAGGATTGTATTGTGGTTTGTTTTTACATTCAAACAAAAAATCCTTGAATTGGAATTCTGAAAAAGTATCTTCAATATATTTATTTCTACTCTTTTCCTAATTAATCTTTCAATTTTGGACTTGTTGCATTTTGAAACAAACCATTGGACATGTTGCATTTTGAAACAAATAAAGAAAACCTGAGCAAATAGGATTGTATTGTGGTTTGTTTTAAAATTCAAACAAAAAATTCTTGAATTGGAATGCTGAAAAAGAAACTTCAATATCTTTCTACTCTCTTCCTAATTTATCTTATAATTTTGGAAATGTTGCATTTTGAAGCAAACTATTGGACATGTTTCACTTTGATACCAAAAC
The DNA here is from genome assembly GCA_934045905.1 of Leuctra nigra. Lineage (NCBI taxonomy): Eukaryota > Metazoa > Arthropoda > Insecta > Plecoptera > Leuctridae > Leuctra > Leuctra nigra. The sequence continues at coordinate 12,040,931 of OW203768.1, forward strand.
TTTTTGGACATGTGTCTTTTTGTTAAAACGTCGATATTCACGAGTTCATTACTACAGGATATGTTGACTTTTGTAGCAAACAAATGACATGTTCAGATCCGCATGGTTTTATAGCACTTGGAATCATCGTTATCAAAAAAAAAGTGAATTTATGGACACGTTGCTTTTTGAAAACAAACTCCACATTTGTCCGCGTACTTCAGCGATACAAATTACAAGATGAGCGAGTTATTTCATTGAGGTCACGGCTGATTAGATTGCAAATGAGTCCCACAACACTAATGAAACAATAGTATAGCAAATCTACAATTACCATCTATTGAATAATTTCTTTTCCAGATTTAAATCAATTTTAAAAAGTTGAATTTCCACCAAGATGTCTCACATATCATTAATTATTTAATGTTACATAAGCAGGAACATATTGATTAAATTTCCTCTTCCTGATAAGTTTGGTGTTATATTAAATGAATTACTTTCCTTTGGACAGGACACAAACTTTATTTTTTATTATACATTTTTCAATATTTCAATTTTTCAATAATTGTTTACATTCACTTGAAGAAGGCCGCAGACAGTGGCCGAAATATTGTGCAATTTATAATAAAAAATAAAGTTTGTGTCCTGTCCAAAGGAAAGTAATTCATTTAATCAGTAACATATTATTCAGTTATTGTTACACAATTCAAAGAACGTTTTCTCATCTTCTCACATTTTTATTTGTGTTGGTTTGTTCTAAGTACTAACAATCGTACAGTTTCAATTCAACGTCTAAATTCAATATCTTGATTTCTGCCCTCAAGTCTTCGAAATAGAGCTTCGCTTCATAGCTTAACTCAGTAATCATGAAGCAAGACAAATTGGAACAAGAGTCGTAGAATTGTCTCACAAACCCCGTTGAAAATCTTGAGTTAGGGAAGCAAAGCCTCAGCTGTCTCAGCTGCTTCATACGATGACTGTGATAGGTTAACAGTTGAATCAACACAGCTTCTGCTGCTGGCAAGTCTTCTTCTGGTTGCATGTTCCCACACAATTCCAACCTCGTCAGTTGAGCTGCGTCTTCCAGACAAAGTCGCGCCAGCAACACAACTCCGGATGCGAGCTCAGAATGCTCTGTTAGTTCAAGTTCCTCAAGCTTTGGGAAAGATATTCGGTTTAGTCTTGAGTGTACCGATTGATCGAAAGGTCTCCACATGACAGTCAGTTTAAGTCTTGTTAGATTTGTACAATTTTCGCTTATAACTTCTAACATTTCAACCGGGTTTATTGTGTAATTATGGCATATTGAGAGATCTTGTATGTAGATTCCTTTGCACAACAAGTAAGTGTTGAAACCGACCATTCCGATTTCAAAGATTACAACCAGTCGAGATAATTGCAGAGAACTTGCAGACAGTATCTGAAAATATTCCTGATTACATCCAGACCTGTGAAACATTTGTAGATCTTGTAGATTAGGACAACGCCCAATCATAAATAGCAGTTGCAGTGGTGTGACATCAGAAAGAGATAAAGTCCTGAGCTGCAGAGTTTGATGTGTGTCAAGAGACATAATAGCTGTGTGGAAGCTATAATCTTCATTTTGATTTGGATGAATCTCTCGAAGTTTAGGGCATGATAGTAGCACAGATTTGTAGGTTTCGGGACTTGAACTCCAGAACTTAATGATCTGTAACTCCGGGCAACATCGACTAAAAGCGAGTACGATTTGGTCGCAGACTGTGGAGAGATCGACTTCGACGAGCTTTGACAGGCTGGGTGTTTGTTGTAACCAGAAACAAATGTGGCTGCGAATTGGCGATCTTCTAATCCTCTCTTTCAGCAAAGTCTCCGAATCTTCCCCAGAGTCACTGTCACTTCCCAAATCTTCCTCGTACAGATAGCGTGTTATAGCTAACTTCTTCAACTTAACAGTCTGATAAATGAGCATTCCATACAGAATTCTCTCGTCAGACATCTGACATCGTTCTTCGAAGACTTCGTGGAATAATTCTTCCCAGATAGACGCAGGAATGCTTTCACGAAGAAAGTCTTGTACTTTCTGGACAGTTGCTTTACACCCGTCGACTTCATAGTGTAAGTGTAACCTGCTAGGATAAAGTTGCTCGATGTTCTTGCATGTAGACAGGACTAACTGGCTTGTTGCGCTTAGAGCAAGCGAAGAGAGAGTTTTCACTGGCTTATGAAGAGGCATTGTAGAGAGAAGTCACTTCACTTCGAAACCTTTTTTAAAAAACGTGTCTGGTATGAATATGGGAAACCAAGGTGATTTTACCTCAATGTACGTACTATCTGTTGTAAACACATGTTTTTGACAGTGTTACTCTATTTAAACAATATTGTGTTACGTGACAACAATGCATTGTACAAGGCTACTATTCGAAAGTAAGATTTGGCAACAATAGTTTGTCGTAAGTTTGATTCTTACATAAGTTTTTGACCAATTTGTATGAAAATGTTTAACATAAATGCTGGTCTTGATGAACGTTAACAATTTCATCGTCGTCATCGGAACATTTTGATTTTCGGAAGACATTGCCATAAATTATGGGTTGTTGAAGGTTTCCCACATTCCAGATGCCACCCAATCCAAACTGTCCTCATGGTTCAATCATTCCGACCTGTCCATGTCCGACCTGACCTGCCCCTTCCACTCCTATCTAGGTCTTCCTCTCCTTCTACTTGGAGGCGTCCACTTCTTTATCGTTTTCGGCAATCTCTCCCATCCGTTGTAACATGGTCATTCAAACCAAAGTCTCCTTTCTTTGAAAATATTCGTGACTCTCGTTTCAACCTGCTTCGTCTTCTGATCTCTTCATTCCAGATGTGTTCGATCCTGAAGATCCGGCAACTCCTTCTCATGCAATCCATCTACATCCTCTTTAGTCTATGCCTATCTCTCTGAGTAACTTCCCAAGTCTCCACTCCATACAATAAAATCCTGTTAACAGTACTCTAAAGATATTCAATTTCAGTCCATTTGACACCTCCTTCCTAAATATAGCAGTAAACCAATAAAGTGGTATTTGTGAAATGTGATTTATTGTATGTAGGTATGCAAAAGTTCTGCTCGGTCAGAGAAACAAAGTGCTTTTAAACGAAACAAGCAGAGATCCGAATGAAGTGGGTGAATAGGAGCCGTTAGCTTCACCATTTCGAATGGAGTGACTAGTTGTGGCTCCTGTCGATCTTGATTACATGATTCCCAAAGTGTGCAAATAAAAATCTAGAAAACGCGTGTCGGATTTTCTACCTCTAAGGTACAAAACTAATTTGGAAGATCGATAAATAAAAGCTGTTGCGTTGAAGTTGTAATTATTGAAGCGTACAGGGGAAGAACGCTATGAGTTATGTTGTTTAAATGAATGGTGTCATCTTGCAGTGATTTTTATGAGCTTTCAGAATATTCCATCGGATTTTTGAAAATATTATACTACAAAGTTGGGAAAAAGGCAACTGATATAGAAGATCAATATAATTTTCAACATAAAACTTTGTTTATCTCAGTTACATCCCAATGTGACTTTAGCATTCTTTCAATAGATGTCCTCGCTCACCTGACAGTCTAAACACCTGCAGTGGTCGCTCATTTTACACGTGATCCCCCACTGCGCGGCAACCGCCTTGTACAGCTCCTTGCTGGACTTGTGTAGGATCTCCTGTCGCTTCACTGCCACCGCCGTCGTCGGCGTCGTGGTGGTGGGCGTCGTCGTGGAGGACTGTCGCGTGAGAGACGCCGCCTCGTCCACAGGCGTCCCCACGCGCTCGGCGGTCGCGGCGGCCAGCGCTGCGGACCTCGTCTAGAACATAGGACGTCGTTAGAGGCGTCGTGGTGGAGGATTGCCGCGTCGACAGGCGTCCCCACGCAGACCGTCGCGGGGCCCAGCGCTGCGGACCTCGTCTAGAACATAGGACGTCGTTAGAGGCGTCGTGGGGGATATTTGCCGCGTCCACAGGCGTCCCCACGGGCTCGGTCAGGCGGCCAGCACTGCGGACCTCGTCTAGAACAAAGGACGTCGTTAGAGGCGTCGCCGTGGAGGTTGCCGCGTGCACAGGCGTCCCCACGCGCTCGGCCGTCGCGGCGGCCACAAAGGACGTCGTTAGAGGCGTCGTGGTGGAGGTTGCCGCGTCCACAGGCGTCCCAAGCGCCAGCGCTGCGGACCTCGTCTAAAACATAGGACGTCGTTAGAGGCGTCGTGGTGGAGGATTGCCGCGTCGACAGGCGTCCCCACGCAGACCGTCGCGGCGCCCAGCGCTGCGGACCTCGTCTAGAACATAGGACGTCGTTAGAGGCGTCGTGGGGGAGGTTTGCCGCGTCCACAGGCGTCCCCACGGGCTCGGCCAGGCGGCCAGCACTGCGGACCTCGTCTAGAACATAGGACGTCGTTAGAGGCGTCGCCGTGGAGGTTGCCGCGTGCACAGGCGTCCCCACGCGCTCGGCCGTCGCGGCGGCCACAAAGGACGTCGTTAGAGGCGTCGTGGTGGAGGTTGCCGCGTCCACAGGCGTCCCAAGCGCCAGCGCTGCGGACCTCGTCTAGAACATAGGACGTCGTTAGAGGCGTCTTAGCATGATCTTCAGTCGGTATTAGGAAGAAAGTTGGCTGAGAATACAAACACAAATCCTTGTTAACTTCTCTAACAATAGGCCACAATGCCTCATTTCCACTGTCCATCTTTATAGTAATACTATAGATCATTCATCATTAAAACTCCGAATCATCGTTTAGCAATGTATCCGTCGTCATTTGCCGAGTAAGCTGTCAATAAAAAGTAAAGTACAATAATTAGAAAAGGACTGAAGTTACTTTTGATTAATCGGATTACAATTGGTGGCAGGCGGCAGGATTTGAATTCAAATTGAATTTTTCACCTGTTTTCAATCAGGATGACCTATTTGTTACTATATCTGGAGGAAAAATACTTTGACGGGATTTCTACTTGCCTATCTCAATTTGACATAGGTAGCGAAATTGTTCAATATGTAAAATATTATTAAAATTAATATGTAAATACAAATCATACGTATGAAGCACTGACTATCTGTCGCGAATTTCTGTAATGAATTGTCTGGCGTACCTCTGCTAGCACGTGTTCATACGACGGAGGCGGCGAAGAGGGTATGTCATCACCGGAGCGAGGAGCCCGTGGACTCGTCGGCGACGTCCGTAGCTCCGTCGAGGCGCTGTGCTCCATCGCCAACCTGACAACACAAAACACTACATGAAACACGTCATAATAACCTGAAGAGTTGTACTTAAGGTGATAGAAGCGCTCAGCCGTATTATAGCAAATTGAAAGAGATAAATGTTTCATAAGTGGGTGTAACTTTGATAGGATGTTCACATGATCATGTCTGATTGTATATTAGAAGCACTTTTTAATTTTTGCTTCGTGCCTTGTTAATTAGGCGACTGTTATTCAACAAAACCGAGAAAAACGATGAAATTTCCGATACGATTGAAGAGCAAACCCGTTAACCAATTGATTTCAAATTTTAATCTAGATAAAAGACAAACTTGGGGTTATCTATTGGCACATTTTTAAAATTAAATACCATACGATACTCATTAAGACAATAAAATAGACAATTTTTCACCAAAAATCAACGAATTATTACTTATTAACGAATCAAAAAATTAAAATGTACCAAGTGATAACCTTAAGTTTTTTTTATCTTATCATGATTAAAATTTCAAATAATTTTGTCAACCCATTTTGTCTCCAATCGTATTCAAACAAGTGCCTGCAACAAGCGACAAAATCGCTCGCGCTTGCATCACCTTAATTCGAAATAAGTGTTCATTTGACAACATAAAAGCTGTTGAACAAATAAATGGAGTCAATTTATGTATGGGTTCCATTTTATTGAGGCATATACCTATGCGTTTCCACAGCTTTCATGTTTGGCAAAAGTGTTGTCAATTGTCAAAAGTAACAAATAATCACGACTTTAAAACAACGTTTATACGGGTTTTAACTTGTCAAAAGTAAACTTTGAAACTGATTAACCGGAATTGTGATATTTTGCCTAAAGTTTACTTTGTCAAAATAAAAGCTGTTAATTGTCCCGATAAATGGAGCCGTTGTCAAAATTACAGGGGAAAATCATCACAATGTTTCAGGTTTACTAGTTTAAAGTTGACTTATTACAAGTTAAAACCTGTATAAACGTTGTTCTAAAGTCGTGATTACTTTTAAAACAAGCAAATTATATAGTTGTGAAAGAAAAGTCATTATAAGAAAAAAGAAGTAAAATATTACTTTTATTGTGTATCTCCTGGGTTTGAAAACTGAATACAATCGTCGACCTAAATTATTATTATTACTTTTCAGCTGATTTCTTATCAACTATTCGAACACCGCTCTCAGTGAATTCTTGCTGTTGAAGTCCTGCCTTCACATCTCGTCGGCGACTAAAGTGATATCGATTGATCAGGTGATACCGCCTTGATTAACCATCATCTTGTCTCACTCTGGCCCTAGACGGAGCAACGGAGAAGAAGTATTGATCTATTTCCCCCCCCCTCCCCCCGCTGCCCTCTGACCTTGCGTCGCCATGGCTACATCTCTGACCCCATATCAGCGCCGCGGCGCTACACAATCTAGACGCCAGGCGTCTCACAATAAAACTTCAAATTAGTTTCGCACGAAATTGACCTTTTTTTTTAAAGGTTGGCAGTGAATTTCATTAAGGGTGGCTTTTTGTGGTGAAGTAATTGATTTAGTTTACGGAGATTAAATTAAACGGATTAATTTGTTGTAGCAAGATACATTCCTGTGACCAACTTTTAACTTTGTCAAGTTTAATGTTGTTAAGCTAGTGACATTCCAGTATTAATTGTTTACAATTAGTTTCCTCGTTTCTGTATGTTATTATTTTTTAATTTTGTCTTGGATCATTAATTTTGATGCAAAAATGCGGCAGGGACAAATTAAATACCTATGTCATTATTTGCCATCTCTTCTTATTGTTATCAATGAAGTTGTCAATGAAATGACGTCTTACTTTTAGGTCCAGATCAGGAAAGTTAAAAAGCTTCGAAGAAAATATAACGGTGTTTAGAGTTCAAAAAGAATGCGATTAAATGTTTGGATAAATCGTTGAAATGAACCGATTTATCCCCAGTTGTATTGGCATTTAGTTTTGATCCATATTGCAAGTCAAAATCCATTCTTGTCAATCTTAAAAACAAAACAGAAATATAAATACAAATAAAGTTTCTTAGTACCCCAATCCTAAACAGTTTTGGTGTTGAACAAAATGAAACGGAATTGTCGTTGACATTAAAAAAAATATATATTTTATATAGAATTTCGTTTGTTGTCATCCAAACAAAACCACATATTAATTATCAATCCTCGTTAATCAATACAAATAACAAAGAAACAACACCTTATGTCAGAGTACTAAGAAGCTAAACCATAAAAACCTTACGAGATTTTCCTCACCAAACATCATGCCGGTATCGATTTTCCAACATCTTCCCTCGCCTACACCTCTTTCAACAAACCCAACATATTTACACCTATTCTCAACATCTCCTTTCCAAATACCTCTCCACAATCCATCCATACACAAACACCCACTGTATCAACATACCTTACAAGTTATTCTGTCAATCCTTGAATTGAATATCGTGAAGTGACGTCTCTTCTATCACCACAACTTACGCCTACACGCGATTGTTGAACACTGCCGTCGCGACGCCACTGGCGTCACCTAGCGGGACGACGGGGAACTAGGAGACGCTCAACTAATTGAACTAATTCGTTATACTTCTTCACTGGACGACATTTCAAGAGAAATGGATATGAAATCAATAGCTTGGGAAATGTCAACATTTTAGTGGCTTTGTTTGCCGGAGGGTTGGTTCGGGAGAATCTTGTCATTTGTGTTTGGACGAAGTGATTAATGACATTTTTGTAAAGATATTTACTTAATGGATTGAGGAGTTTGTGAATGTTATTCAATTTATACTTTGACAGGTAAAATAAAATAGTAGAACAGGTGAAACGAGAATTGTGTATTTTTAGAGGACTCAACTGTAATAATAATGGTTTTTGCCAATTTAATTTTCAGAATAAGATGAATGTTTCTAGATGTTAATTGTTTAACTATATTAAGATTTTTTTATAAAGATCGTTAAGTGAAATATTTAATTTCTAGTTCATTAATTTTAAGTTCTTGCTTTAATTTGGTTCAATTTGATATTCAATTAAAGTTAATTGTATAGCCTAGAGCCAAGATCTAAAACTTTCCATAAATTACAAAAAAAATACCGACGATCCGCCCCCATGGTTCAAAGAGCGTGGGTTCAATACCAGCAAACCACGTTTTAATTTGCCGCTTTTTACTTCCTAAATCACGACGCAAAGACTTATACTGGCTTTCTAAGAATCTCCCACAAGAAATACTTCATTGTTTCTCTCTAAAAACTTGAGCAATCAATAAAATTACTCCGATAGGACGACAAACCCATCAACAACATCCCCCATCCCTCTGCTCCGAAAACTCAAATCCTGGAGCGCGACGCCAGCGCTCTCGAGATCGATGTGGAGCGTCGCGGAACTAAAGACAGACGTCGCATCCTCTCCGTGGACCAGTTCAAACAGGACCAAAGAGGCGAGAGAGTCATTTTAACTTCTCTTGCAACGAGAAAAGAAACACAAGATGCTCAAGAATTGTTGCAAAAGAGGGTGAGTTGGTTAAGTAATTTCGTTTTAGTTGACTTTTGTGAAGGTTTTTTGAGATATTTTGGGGGTTTATACGCCTACTCTCCTGGCAAGAGCAAAGGTAGGTCATATGTAATTTATGACCTAATCTCAGCCAGAATATAAACTTGTTTCTTTGTTAAACGTTTCAACCATTCTAAAAGCATAAAACATAGATGAAATTTTAAATTTTCATACTTTTAAAAGTGTGCTGTAGAGATGTCTTATTCTAAGAGTGTTCGTTGTAGAGGATGAAATGGAACCGAGTAGGCTTGAATTTGCCTTCTTATGAGATGAGCACAGGGGAGGGTGTCAGGCATGTGATGATTGATGGTCCATCACAGCATCCCTGGTCAGATACGACGTGTGGCATTATCAATCACATCCAGATCTAGTTCACTTGGCTGGTTTTAAGGGGAGTTCAACTTCAGATTGATTTTCCTGTGCGTCGTTAATATAGTTGCAAAAATGATTTTGTAGAATATATTTTGTCCTTTCTCGTTTTGTATCAATTTGTTTACACTTACATATAAGTCTTTAATATCAAAACAATTTATTTTTAACTGAATTCAATTATGATTGTAAGAGTGAATTTAATAGACTTGAGATCACCAACATTTGCTCTAGGTACCATGGATGAAGGAGGGAAATTTTACATTAAAAGGCTCCATTTACTGCAATAGTCATACGTTTTGAAAGCTTTAAAGTGTAATAAGTCATCGTTGAGACAAAACGGCTCAAACTCCAGACTACAGTTTGAAAATATTTGAAACTTTAAAGTTGCTAAAACTATAAATTAGCCTAGAAATGTAGACTATATTTTTTAGATTCACTTCTAAATTATGTCGTTTTTTTAATCAAGATTAAAAGCATCTGTGAGAACATAAAAATTTAATGATTAATGTTTTGCGAATAAATCAAGATTTCATAACAATTAAATAAAATGATGATGTGAAAATGTCAAGATTTCCAAGCTACATTACTCCAAAATCTGATTGTTTCAGTCTAATAAATACGTTTCATAACGCTTGCTGGATCTTTTATTTTGTTAATATAATAGTAGTAGGGAAAATTTGCTCCAACAATATAAATTAATACTACCACCTGAACGGAATAAATCTCAACCAAATGGAGTAACCCATTTTGACTGCACAAAATTAATATGCATGGAAGACTTGACTCTCGTCTCTCTAGAACTGAAGGGGCGTCTAGAATACAGTTCTTGAGGAACACAGAGATATGAGTCAAGGCCTTCTTCTAGAATCAATAAACCTGTTCTTTTGTTGTGTCCATTCTTGAAGAATCGAATCCCATAATGAGCTGATCAAAGATTGCATGTCATGCTCACAAACACTACGACATGATTGAATGATCAGAGAAATAATTGAAAGATTAGTGAGGTAGAAAAATGGGAGATGTTAAAAACAAAACGCTGTTCTTTGAATTGTACTGACGAAATACAGATAAAATGACTCCATTTTTGAGTGAATTTGTGTACTTTTTAAAAGATTTTAAGTTGTCAAAAGTCCTATTGCAGGGATCGGCAACCTGCGGCTCCGGAGCCGCATGCGGCTCCTTGGTAGTTCTTGATTGGCTCTTTATAATTTAAATAATTATCTGGAATCGAAAAATTGGAACATTCGAAAAAAATGCCCTGCGGGGCAACATTTGGAATGTCTTTTGATTCTGTTTGTTCATTTAAAAGTACCAGGATCACTTTTAAATTGTTGAAATTCTAAAAAACGACCTGCGGGGCAACAATTGGAAGGTCATTTGATAAATTTTGCTAATTTTACAGTCTCAGAATTACTTTTAAATGGTTTAAATTCTAAAAAACGCCCTGCGGGGCAACAACTGTGGGGGCTTCGTCAAAATATCGAAATAAACTAGTGATTTAATGTATTACTTTCAGTGTTCTATATTTGTGCCTCTACTGCGGCTCACGTTATAATATAATTTATAATTTTTTGGGAAATTGGCTCCTTCACCAAAAAAGGTTTCCGACCCCTGTCCTATGTATTGAACAAAAGCTCAAAGTGGACTTCTAGCCACAAGAAAGGAGTAACCTGAGCCATTTACTAATATTAGTTGTAAGTTTCAACTCTTATGTCCTTGTTCAGCTCTTCCCCGAGATTTCAAGTTCTGAATCCTACCGCTGACACCATTTGTAAAATCGTTAAAAAAGTTTTTATTACCTACCATTTTCACTTCACTATTTTAATCTTACTTATAGTTACCCAGTTCTGTCTGTGTGTGTGTCTGTCAGGAACGTCGAATCGCGCACTCTCAAAATGGTGGCGTTACATTGCCAAACATGTCTAAAATTATGTCTTTTGCTTTCAGTGAATAAAGAAATAACCGAAACTCACCTTAGACGCACATCTTATCCTTTTGTATTTGTAACAAATCTACTCTAAAATATAATAACTGTCAAATAAATTACATTACATAGAAAACGTCATGCCGCCAACTTCGTTCAAACTGACATATTCAAATTTTCTTCCTCCGAGTTACATCAATCAGGCCGTGAAACTGAAAACCATTAAACCAAAGCCGATCGAACTGTTATTTTATTTTGTTAAATAATGTGCTTTTCTATCGTTTCCTATTAGTTATGTACCTATGTGTCTATTGTTCCTGATTTTAGTATCAAAATTTAAAGGACTCGAGTGAAAGCAGAGCAACGTGAAGAATGTTCTCTCATTGGTTGACAGCTGTCACGTGACCGTACATGCCTCTCTGTTATTCGATCATAAGCGAAAAAACAGATGAGGTGAACGTGATAGTTTGTCCGTGTTTTAGAAGTAGAAGGTCGGAAGTCCATTTCAATTATTCTTGAGGTGAGCTCATAAACCAGTAGGTATTTCTGACTTCATCAAACCATAATTTTGTGAAGGCGACAGGACTCCATGCTGTATTTGTTGACATCAGTCAAATGGTAATTGGAAGAGCTTGATTATATCATTTTAAAAGTGTGCAACGCAAAATTGAGAAAATGGACTTCCACCTTTCTACCTCAGAGAGACAGATATAATGAAACCCAACCCCCACACAATAAGTTATCCTTCTCACTGGGATAGCATACTATATACCTCTATGGATCATGAATTAGTATCACAAATGAAGAATATGTCGTCACAATGCAACAAGGCTGCATTTTTTTTCTTATTTTTTTTACATACTGTGGTGAGCATTTGTAAACTCATTTGAAATAGCTTTTCCATAGTAGTTATGATTACATTGCTTTCCTTCGTTACTCATTTTCGTATTCTGTTGGGCATTTTAGTCTTGCTAACGACGTTACGTGTTAACTAAAGTTATTAACGACGCTCACTCTGATGCCAAATATCTCAACTCAATCGGTGCTTCTTAACGCATACCCCACTGGTACGCATTGGTCATGTTTTACATGACGGGTCCCTCTAGTTTTTAATAATATGCTAACAATTTTTGTATCCACCCACATCCCTTTATCATGTAACGAGAAGAAAATCAGAGAGAAATTCTATTTTGACCTAATCAAATGAATGAAATGCACACAAAGGACATACAAATAGCGCGTTTTGTCCATGACTGTGTTTACACCACGATAGAAAGGGGCTCTAATCTACATAAAAGGATTTAATGCATAGGGATTTGTGTACGTTTATAACAACTTTCAAGTTTAAAAAAAGTTCAATAGGCAGTAAAAATCACACTCTTTCAGGTTTACCGGACTCCAAAATAGGTTTTTGACAACTTCTTTTTAAATTCATCAACACCGCAGGATGGAGCATATTTATGAAGATTGTATTCTCATTCTCATATTTCCCATTCTAGAGCTTTCACGTTTTGAAACCGTTCACGAATTCATAGTTTAACAAAATGTAAAAGTTTATTTTTTAAAGTTTTAAACAATGAAAACTTATAACTGGTTTCAAATAATGTGTGCTCAAAAATTGGCCTCTAGGGTTGAGATATAATATCCGTGTTTAGTTTATCCGTGGTGGAGCTGGCATTTTATAAAGGTTCAATAATCTCTTACAGAACTGCGGTTTGGCGCTATTCCCGCTACCAGGGTCTTTATAGGTCATATCAATATTTATTCTCTATCTACGTATACGTATGAATGTACCCTCAATAAAGAAACGGTATTCGAGATAAACGGATTGGTTGAAAAAGATTTGTAAGCATCATCCGAAGTAGTCAATGTTAATTCGTCTTCGACTCGAGTAAGTGAGCTCTAGTTTCATTGATAATAACAAGGATTGCCAGTCAAGGAACCTGACTAGCGACTATTCAAGTGATACCACGTGACTAAACATATAAAATACGAAATTGGCCAAACCATTGCACATAAGAGGAAGATAATGTATTTTCCTCATTCCAAAAGTGATTCTACAACTTACTTGATTTTTTTCGCCTCCAATATTTTGGTCCCGGAAATTTTTTGACGAAATATTGCTGTTTCATTCACACAACTCCAGCGACCGCAATTATTACTCTGGAGACTTGCATGTTGGTTCATTGTCTTCGTTATGAATACGCGAAGAAAACGACAAAGAGTTTTATTTCAATAACTTTATGTGTTGGCCACTGGCAATACAAATTGAGGGGTTTCTCGTTGAAAAATCCGGGACGTACCAATTTAATTTTAGAAATATATGAAATACAAATTCCAAACAAGGGCCTAGTCGTTCTTTTCGTATGTATTAAGAATATTCATGACACGTTTCAGCTCTCTTTAATGAACGGTTATTCAGTTGGAGCTGTTCGTATGAATCGTATTTTACCTGTTTGGATTGTCCCGGATAATTTTTTGACTTAGAAAAATTAGCTGATTTCGCTTAATATCGGTCTCTACTAACATCTTCTTACTATATTTGCCCTAATATAAAAATCTCATACCCTCCCTAGAATCCCCTTAACTCGCGCTTTCCAGACAACGACATTGCAATTTGTTGTTGACATTTCAGTTCCTCCCTTGTTGCCTGAAGCCTCCCCACATGGCATCTGGTTCGAGCAACCTCGGCCAGCGTCCCTGCTTGTGCACGGCCGTCCCTGACGTGACATCGCCCTCCACCTCCACCGCCGCCGTCGCTGGTTCGACGCCGAGCACCTCCACACCCTCCCCGTGTTACGGCGTGGTCCGCAGCTCGGCGGTCAAGTGCAAGCAGTGTCGCGCCAAGCCGAAGTTCGGCTTCCTCAGGAGTCAGAGATCCTTGGACTTGGTCGGGAGTCCGGGGGAGGCGGGGTCGCCGGCGAGGATGGCGGCGAATAAGGAGGCGGAGGCCAGGGGGGGACAGGGCCAGGGAGGCAGGGGGAGGAGGGCCAGGAGTGCGGAGCGGTACGAGGGCATGAGAGTCAATGACAGTAAGTTGAACTTCAGAATAATTTTATTTACAGGAATTATCTTATTAATTAAGACTTCATTACAGGTGCATGTTACAGTATTTAAAGTGTAACCTTCTATGAAGATTCAAACTCATGAAAGTAAGGTATACATGCGCTTTCTATAATTTTCTTCGAAGTGTCTATTCGCACCAATGCTTGCACACACCAATCCGTGTACGCATTTGTGCGAATAGCCTCGGCCGCGCGGGCGGGCTATTCGCACAAATCCGTGCACAAATTGATGTGTTTGATGTGTGCACGCACAGATTAGTGTGTGCGTGCACGGATTTGTGTGCGCTTGCACGGATTTGTGCGAATAGCGAGCCCGCGCGGCCGAGGCTATTTGCCACTGCGTGCATGCACGGATTGGTGTGTGCACGCACGGATTTGTGCGAATAGCCTCGGCCTAATGGCCTTGTTACACAAACTTTGTTGCTACAAGCTTTAGAGCAATACAAAGTTTGCATTTATTCCATTATGCGACCAAACAGATTAATGTCTTGCTATCATTATTATTTCGTGGTCAACTGAGATACTTTTTGACAATTAACATGTACAAAAGATTTTGCGCCAGGATTCGATCTAAAATTTACAGAATGTCTAGCAAAATACTGGCCAAATACTGGAAACACTGTAGGCCACTTGCGTTCATGTACACACCCGGACTCGTAAAGTCTTGCTTCCAATATTCTAAGTCCTTCTTCAAAACTTGATTATTCAGACGACCACACAGAGGTAGAATCAGATGGCGAGCATGATGTGGTCTGAGGGTTTGATGAGTAGGTATAAAAACCAACCAACCAAAACCAACCTATAGTTACTTATTTCTCAATTCAACAAAATATTGACGGTAATTCGAGCTCCAGCTTGGTCTTTCACTGTCAATTCATCTGACCGCGGGTGTAGGTACGATCCGCCTCCGAATGTCACGATTAAATTTTCCACTTACAGCGACTAAGGGCCGGTATTACCATTAGTAAGCTACAGTTAGGTAGCTTAAGCTCCACTTCAGAAAACTCGGTATATTACCATTATATACTGCAATTTAATTCCGGAGCTTTTCCTCAGCTACATTCACTCCAGTTTTTAAGCTATGCCGCAGTACATCAAGGTAATACATCACATTTCCCGAAGTGGAGTTTAAAAACTTTAGCTAAACTGAAGATTAAACTAATGGTAATGGCCCCTAACTAGATTAATATTTGCAAACGGAGGGATGACTTGCAAAATGGTTTAACACTGGCTTGCTGTTCCACACACTCTCTTGCTTTGTTGATGATGCTTGTGACACTTCATATTAGTTACTCTCATACGATGGAACGTGACACTAGGTGATAATGACGTAATGTGATATACCTGGGGTATGTAATGTAATTAATATGATGACAGGAGCAGTCGCTGCCGGCTTACCTCGACAGACCTCGCTTCAAGCCCCGCTACTGACGTCACCGACCGCCGCCCCCGTGCCGCCCCCCATCAGTTCGCCGCCTCCATCGTACGACGCGGTCGTCGGAAAGGTCAGTAGAAAGAGCTCACCTTTACCGTAAAACTTTTAAATTAGTGTATGATCATTATTAAAAACTGTTTTAATCACTTTCTTTGATGAGCAATATACACTTATTCTGTTTTAATGACTTTATGACTTTGCTACACATATAAAAATTATATACTCAAAATAATTACTCAGGTGAATAATATATATTTTTTTACTCCAAAATGTTACATAGGTATGTGTGATACAATGATTGGTGTATTGGTTACACCATCAACATTCTCATCAGAACATTGAGCGCAGTCAGTAGATTGATGGGTGACCGTTCAACTGATTCTTGCCAGTTGCTGCTGTTGGGCCAGGGTTGAGCCTGCTGTTGGGCCCGCTGTTAGGCCGGGTGTTTGGGCGTTAGTGTGACGACCTCCCTCCGCCTGTTATCAGTCTCTCGACGGCGCGGGTTGTGGACGCCCGAGCTGTGAATGTTACACCGTCCTTCTTGGTATCTTTCGTCAGGAGTAGGCTACATGCTGGTACCGGGTTCCCTCTCCTCCCTCCTCTTTGGTGACTCCGTTGAAGTATTAGATTAGATTATTATGGTTTAACGGCGCGTCAATGACGAGGTTATATTGCGCACACTAATTTTTACTGTTTACTCTTATACTTTGTTGATGATAAGTGGAGGACATGGGGAGGGGTCGACCTAACGGGCCCGATCCGGAGGAGTCTGAAACTTGTGGGAAAGCCAGTTCAGAATTGGGAGAAACCGGGGGGGGGGGGCGGGGGGGGGGGGGGAGAATGCTTTGGGCCGGAGGACCCGATTTCGGGGGGATCACCATCTCGAGGGGGGAGACCGGCACGAGGGGCCCGCGAATTTAGGGATGGCATGGGACTAGGTCGACCCTGGACTGCACTTAGTTGGGACCAACACTCATGATTGCGTCAAGGTAGCAGTCCATTGGTGAGGCGTTGAAGTATAATCTGGCATCTGTTTTGCCAGGGTGGTCAGCCGCCCAGTTACGACGAGTACCTCAGTCAACAGCGTCTACTGGAGGGTCGTGTGACGCCTCCGCCTCCTTGGACGCAGTCTGCGCAGCTGTCGACCTGCCCATGTGATCGCTGTGCTGCGCCGCGAGTGCTGCGCGAGAGAGCGCTGCGCGTGGCACTGCCCCCGGAGCAGCGCAGCACCGAGCAACTGTGCCCCTGTTCCAAGTGTCAGGTAGGCGTCATTCATTAAGCAGAGACAATCAGCGTTATCACCATTGCAGAGGAAGTTCGATGCTCTGTTAAATCAGTGCTTACAATTGATTATGTCTAAACCTATTTAATAAATTTTTTAGCAAGGTATCGAGACACCGGCCCTTATTCCAGTATACTTGAATTTTAATAAACATTTAATTTTTTGGTTATTTTTAGATTTAACAAAAAGTTGAGTTCTCTAATGTAATTTTTCATTTTTCATTTTTTCATTTTTTAATGTAGTTTTTCATTTTTTAATATACCTTCCGAATTTCCAAATCATTCTTTCGTGTAATAGTAAAGAGACATATCAAGAGACATACCTAAAATGACTTTCCAAGCTAATTATGCAATTACTTTTTAAATAAATAATTTCTACGTCGATGTTACATTTAAAAAAAAATCATATTGATTTATCCTTTCATACCAAAATGTATTCCAAAGTTATAAAAAATGTAAAAATCTGTCATCCTTCCCCAAATCCCAAGTGCAATTGATGACGAATGATCTAGTTCTTGCAGCTTCGCTACTCTTCCTACAGCAACACCACTAATGTGAACACTGCTGTCCTGATTTCTCTGGACACCACGACAGCTATGCACAGTGTCCTTGCCGACGGCATTGCTCCTTCCACAAAACCTAAGTGCAATTGATGACGAATGATCTGGTTCTTGCAGCCTCGCTACTCTTCCTACAGCAACACCACTAATGTGAACACTGCTGTCCTGATTTCTCTGGACACCACGACAGCTATGCACAGTGTCCTTGCCGACGGCATTGCTCTCTGCAACATCATGTGATTCCGCTGCACGAAGTCTAAAATCCCTTAGGACAACTTTACATGAACATTAAATATTCAAGTTTTTGCTATAGGATATATTTACCAAGTTTAGTAAGTAACGTTAATACTTTGAAGAATATTAAAAATTCCCGTAGATTTAAACAAAAATGTATTTTAAATGTTAAACCATGTACTTAATATCTAAAATCTTGAATAATGCCTAAATTATTTTCCAAGACACAAACAAAAGCTGTTATTATAATATTTCATCAGATCGTGAATCAACGACAGTAATTATGAAAACAAAATATAATTGTAATTACTTTTAAAAATGCACACATAAGCACAATAAGATTGTAGAATCGTATGTAGCCAATTAATTAACATAAGCACTGCGAAGACTGATACTAAAATGTAATGACTAAATTACATAATGTACTACACATTTTATTAAAAGTAGTAAGATATTCTAAACAAAGTGAAGTCGGATTTCTATACGCTGACTAATGTGTTCTCTCGTCCTAAATGTGATTCCCTTAATGTTGATTGAATGCCATCGGGAAGCTTGTAGCTTTAGGTCCGATACTCTTTCTCATTAGTTGCATTATTATTATGACTAACTGCCAGGAAATTGCGTTAGTTGATGAACCAAATAAATAATTATTACAAAAACAAGTCTTATTTTAATCATTTTCCTATTGCCTATAGCCTAGGCACCGAGCGTTGGGACATGTGGTGCTCCTAGCAGTTTTGTCGGAACTAATGTTTGTTCGACAATGTATGCATTTATGCGTATTCTATGCGTTTTCATTATTTACGTTCATTTCAGACAGTGTACAGTGGCAGTTTTACTGAAAAACTTTAACTGTCACAAAATTAGTACATAATATGGTTTCACACAAATCATTATCAATCTACTCGTACATTGCTATTTCAAACAATGTAGCAACAATGTAGCAATGTAGCAATACCTTTAGCAAACGATTTCCCTGACTGACTCCAAAATGTTTTGGAAGTCGTATTTAATGAATCAATTTCTCTTGGGGGGGGGGGGGGGGGGATAGGTGATGGATATCTATTACTCAATTTCTCTTGGGGGGGGGGGGGGGATAGGGGGGGGATTGTCCTACCCCCCCCCCCCCCCCCCCCCCCCCCCCCTCCACTATCGAGCCCCCATTCACCATATTTTGGAAGCCCAGAATCACTCATAAATTGTTACATTTTAAAAACCAACCCAGACCTGACCCCCCTTCCGGGTGTCACAAACACCCTCCACCCCCATGATGAAAGTAGATCCTACGCGCCTGTTATGTTGTTACGAAAATTTGCCGATTGTATTCGATTAAATGACATGGAGGTATACAACAATTTCTGTTATTTCGCGGAACTGAACTCTGAGCTCGCTGCCATTTTCAGTGCCAAATGGTTTGAACAGTGATCATGATGCTTTACTTAAACTATTTAGGAGTGGCGTAAAATCAAACCATTTCCTTTTTCTGACTATCAAAATATCAGTAATTACTATCAACAAACAAGTATATGATCGTAGCAAGTATGCTTTAACATTTTCCCGCCATATATTTGCACCGCCATCTAGAGATGATGGGGAATCTGACAGCTGAGAGCATTGTTTCTAGGAACCTTGATTTTTTTTAGGTGGAGCCTTGATTGAGTTGTGTTGTGAGGGAGATGTCGATTTTTGTGAGCTGATTTTATCTCGCTTGGTATTACGATATAAATACCATAATATAACATAACATTTGCGGAAACTAAGTGAATCTAGTCAATATAATGCTTGAACAAGCAAATACATCCATGTCTACAGCTTTGTTAGCTGCTGTTGCTGTCATTTTGTGCATTCTATTTAGAATATTAAACGTCAACAGTCAACCACAGAAACCGACATTGCATTACAAACACACCTCGTTTATTGATACTATTCTGAAGATTGCACCAGTAATCGAGGAACCGTAAGTAAAATGATTAATGTCTTAAAAAGTACGTAGTTATATCCTGGGCCCTAACGCTGATTCAACATGTTAATACAGTGAGTAGTACGTAATGGAGTTTGACAGATCTTTATCAGATGGCCCATGTCATAAATCAAATATCTGACTCATCCAAAGGTTATTTTATTCTAGTTCACTGACTCTGTGATAATTTTTTGTATAAATCGATAAATGTTTTTTAAAAGCATAAAAAAACAGTAGATGCAAACAAAGATTCAAAGATGCATTAAAAAGCAAGAATTAAGAATTGTCTCTGAGACTCTGATTTGTGTTTTTTCTACAGATATTGTCCAACTCGACTATGGGGATTTAGCGGTCATGTCCAAACAATCGTTCACACAATAATCGGCAGAGTTCGGTGTCCGTGGCCCATCGGCGAGCGTATCTATCTATCGTTGAAAGATGGCAGCACCCTCACATACGACTTGTATAAACCTCTGGACCAATCATTCGAAGGTAATGATTGTTTTACTATGTGGATATGATCGACCGTGCTGTGACGGTAGAGTACCTACTGATTGTGATGGTTGATTGTTACAGATGATCTGACGCTTGCCATCTGCCCCGGCATCGGAAACACTTCGGAATCGGTCTATGTCAGAACATTTGTCCACTATGCACAATGTCATGGGTGAGAATAACTCATGTTAAAACTTAGTACCTACCTATACATGGGTACCAAGGTAGTCTGGACATGAACTCTGGAGATCCTGGGTTTGATTCCCATGACCAGTCTTCCAAACAGGTTTTTCATGGTGCTCAGTTGAGAGGCAAATGATGGGAAGGTTCCCTACTAATGGGCCATGACTGCCCCTTCCCACCATCCATCCTTCATTCTTCATCATCATACCTAGAATCATTCTCACACTTAACCAGTTGCCAGGCCAATTCGTGAGATTCACGTTTGAAACCACGTTTAAAACGTTGAAACGTCCTTCTATCACTATTGGCAAGTGGCAACATCCAACTCCCAACGTGATATTATCTTCCTCTGCATCCTCTTCATATGGCCAAACCACTATTATTCTGTTATTATTATTTATTACAGAGGTAGGTCTACTTCAAACTTAGTTCAGAAATGTTTTGCTGACTGTCTGCCTTGCTCTAATCACTCCCGCCTGGATGTCTACAGATACCGGTGTTGCGTTCTGAACCACGTGGGCGCGCTGGCGTCCGTGCGCGTGACTGCGCCGCGCGTGTTCTCGTACGGCCACACGGACGACTACCACGAGATGGTGAGCCACATCCTCGCCAGGTGTCCAGGCACGGCCGTCATCTGCATCGGCTTCTCTCTCGGAGGGAACCTCGTCACCAAGTACCTCGGCGAAACGGATCGCGTTCGATCTTCGAGCATCATCGGAGGGATTTCCATCTGCCAGGGTTACTGTGCCATAGAGTGAGTAACAACCATCTCTTGGCGAATTATTTCGATCATTGTTTATTCCCGATTTTAAAGACAGATTTTCAATCCCTTGTTAAAGTAGAGGCTCTATTAGTCCACGTTAACAAGTCAGTGACTTGATGTATGATTTTCAAATCAATTAAATAAATATTGACAGATATATTTTACTTTGTTGATATATTTTATACTATTTCTGTATAGATATGATATTTTATCAAGAATTTGCTATTAATTTAAAACATTTCATGCAGTACGAAATTACTGCCTTCTGGTATAACAGAGCATTGAAAAACTGGCCCTTGTTAGTTTTCTGTTTGACATTGTGTGAAGAAACAATAAGTTCCTCAACATACAACACAACAAAGCTTGAATAGTTATCTATAGAGATAAAGTGCGGCAGTTTACGTGCTATTTCCTACACATTAGAATGTAATCCACCACATTATGACGCAATCAGAGTCAAGGTCGTGAGAGTTGGACCAAGTCTGTTACTCAGAACTCACACTACTTGGCATGAATTAACTCTTACAAGGAACTGTGGATTCCATGTTCACAATATGTGGAGTATGAGGAGATCTACATTCATTATGCCCAACAAACCTCAAGAGATACAACAATACACGCGTCCTGCTCGCATAGTAGGTACACCTGCACTCAGAAAAATTGACGGTAAACTGCTACAGTAAACCCTCGTTATTACGAACTTCAATAATTCGAATTTAGGGGTAAATTCGAACTAGGTGCATGGTCCCAGTGGACAGGATAGGTTTTTACATGTTAAATCATTTTTATAAATCGAATTTTAGGTTAATTCGAAATTCGAACTGAATTTTGGTCCCAGCCCATGTTATTCCTTGCATACTTCTTCTTCTTCTTCTTCCCATCAAGGAGTAGGCTTCTAGCCTGTTCCGGCATCTAAGGGTTCTTCCACCTCTTCCGTGGACGGCCAACATCTCTTCTTCCATGAGGTCGGTAATGGTAGGCACTCCGGGGGATCCTATCTGGAGGCATTCTGGATAGATGTTCAATCCATTTGCTTCTGTACTTCACCATCGTGTCATTAACACTCTCAACATGAAGCTCTTGCCTTATTTCTTCATTCCTTACACAATCCAACCTCGTGCATCCCTTCACCGACCTTAAGAATTTCATCTCGGCAGCTTGGATGCGACTCTTATCCCGAGTCTTGTCGACCCACGATTCACTTCCGTAAAGTAATGCTGGCACCACCATTACCTTATACAATCTGATTTGGGTATCCTTCCTTGTCTTGTTTTTTAAATTTCGTCGAATAGTCCCACATATAGACTGAAACTTGTGCAGCTTCTGAGTAATGTCCTCCTCAAAAGCATATGTTATGTCACAGCCCAAATATTTGAAGTGAGAGACTTGCTCAATAGACTGATTGTCAATTACAATTTTCGATCTTACCGGGAATTTTCCCTTGAATGCCATGATTTTCGTTTTCCCTGTGGATAATTTCAAATTATAACGGCGGCCAAGCTGTACCAATGTAAATATAGCTCTTTGCAGTCCATCCTCATCTTGCTCCATTATTATAAGATCATCAGCGAACAACAATGAATTAATTGTGTGCTCTTGTCCTAACCTAATGCCTCCATTATTGATTAGTTTCCATTCTCTAAGAATGTCGTCGATATAAATGTTAAAAAGACTAGGTGAAAGACTGCAACCTTGCCGTACTCCTCTATTTACTGTAGTTGTCTTTGAAACCCTGTCATCCGTCCTTATTTCTATTTTTGTGTTGGTATATAGACTTTCAGTTACTTTGACCAGATGTTCCGGAAACCCTCGACGCCTCAGAACTTCCATCAACTTAGGTCTATTTACTCTATCAAAAGCCTTCTCAAAGTCGATGAATGCAAGATGGGTTTCCAAGTTGAATTCTCTTCGCTTTTCAATTATCTGTCTGATTGTAAAAATATTGTCTGTACATGATCGCGCTCTTCGAAAACCATTCTGTTCTTCGGATAATAAATGTTCTGATATTGTTCGTATTCTGTTGTTAATTACTCTTGTGTAGATTTTGTATCCGGAGTTTAGTACACTGATACCTCTGTAGTTGTCACACTTGCTTCTATCACCCTTCTTGAACAACGGAATGACCGAAGCCGTTAGCCAGGTTTCTGGAATTTTCAGTTGATTCCAACACATGTTCATTAGATGTAAAAACCTGAGCTTAAGAAAAATTCCTCCGTACTTTATTAGTTCAACACTTATGCCGTCATTTCCGCTTGCTTTACGGTTTTTCGCATGTGTTAGGGCTTCTTGAAGTTCTTGCAATGCCAACTGGTCTACATACGAAGTGTCCGCTTCCATTGAAAAGTGCGTATCTTCCAGAGGGTCTGACCAAAGTTCCTTGTAATAATTGAGCCACTGGGTTTCATCGATGACATTTAGCCTGGCGGTATCTTTTTCAATCGAGTTCAGAAGTTTGAAAGTTTTATATACAGACAGTTGTCGGCCATGAAGATCGTGCTCTAAGTTACTCACAGTTCGTTCCCAGCTCAACTCATGGGCACGTCGCACTACAGCTTTAGCAATATTTCTTTTAGAGTTATAGTCTTCTCTCGTAGAGGCGGTGTTATCCTGAAGAAATTTTAAGTAGGCTTTATTCTTTTCTTTAATTGCACGCTCAATTTCACTGTTCCATATCTTGAGTCCTTTACGCCTCCGGGATTTCTTTTTTGTGCCAAGAGCTTCGAAGGCTGAAAGGTTAATAGCGTTCTTTATATTTTCCCATTCAATGTCAATATTATCACTAGTTGGCATTGTGTTGAGATAGTTTGTAAGTCTATCTTGATACAACTTCCTCACACAGTCATCCTCCAAGAGATACACCTTCAGAATTTCCTTCTCTGCTTCTCTTCTGCGATTACATTTCCTCCATCTGGCAAGTATATGTATTGTAGACACTACCAGATAGTGATCTGAGAATATATCGCATCCTCGGAAAACTCGAGTGTCTTTGATCTGCGATACCAATTTCTTATTGACAATGACATAATCTATTAACGACCGAAGGCCTCTTGCACTCCATGTGTAAGTATGTATGTCCTTTTTCCTGAAGAATGTGTTGGTGATCTTCAAACTGTTGAAACTTGCAAAATCTCGAAGTATACGTCCATTGTCATTAAGATGTGCTTCGCCAAATGTTCCTACAGTTTTAGGAATGGGAACATTACCCACCCGCGCATTGAGGTCGCCCGCAAGAATCAGGTGGTCTGTTGTATTATGTTTGTTGATTACCTTCTGGAGTGTTTCATAAAACGCTTCACTCTCCTCCCTCTTTCCCTCTTCCGGTGCGTAAACGCCGACTACAGTTAGATACCCTCTCTCCACCTTAAGCCGTACAGTGACAATTCTTTCATTAACATACGCATAACTCTTGATTTTGTTCCTCCACTTCTCGTCAACCAATATTGCCACGCCGCAGCATGCTCTTCGGTTCTGCTCAACTCCACTGTATATCATAGTGTAATTGTTAGTCAAATCCACCGTACCCTTCAACTTCTTCTTTGTTTCTGTTATAATGGCGATGTTTATGTTCCTCTTCTTTAAAATGTTCGTGAGTTCTTCTTCCTTGGTATTGAGTCCTCTTACATTCCAAGTGCCTACATGCATTGTGTCAGTTATTCCTAATCGTTTAGCCTTATCCGCGCGTGATTTGTCATATATGAGACAGTCCGGCTTATTCCTTTGATGCTTGTAAGTAGTGGTATTTAAAGTAGAGGTCAGTTAGGGTACCCGGGTACAAACGGGGTACCCGGGTACGCCATTACCCGGGTACAATGGCGGGTACTCGGGTATCAATTTTTTTTTTTTTTTTTTTTTGTTATTAGGTTTGGTTGCATTATTTGCGACAGCTGCCACTTAATCACCAGCTGCATTGTTTATAGCTATATAAACTGAATTTAATATTTATTCATATTTCCCAAATCTCAACAATCCCAACCAATAATTGGTTTGTAAATTCATTGTTAGTAATTTCATGAGAATGCTGGTGAGTTGAGGATGGATTATTGATGGAGGGGATGCAGGCAAGATATAAATTGTGTTCAACCTTCCATTGTATGGACGTTGTGTATCTCTCCCCAAGGACACGGATAGAGCGGCGGCCTCAATGCAACAAATTTCAAAAAAATCTAAAAAAAAAAAAAATTTTTTTTTTTGTTATTTATTACCCGGGTAATTAAAGCGGGTACCCGGGTACAAAACATTACCCGAATCCGACCTCTAATTTAAAGTGTGCAGGTTACTAACCCACAGCACTCGATCATGATAGGGGGGCTGCCCCTTCACTGCACTCATGATTGCAGCCACTGTTATCGGCAGTGGTCCTAGCCTTTGATGATCCAACATCAAGTCCTACAAGGCAGCAGGTTTGTTTAGCATTGCTTATGGCGGCAATTATTCGCCTTGACACGGTGCCGTCACTGGACATTGGAGCATTTTATAGACTTGCCCTGCAAAAGGCAAGCCACCCCATCCTGCTAGCACCGCCGCTCAATTGTCCGCGACCACTTATTTGGATAAACCTTATTCGTGGCTAACCTACATATCTGTAGGCCACTCCCCTATCCGCAACCCGGGGACGCGCTCGGTAGCCCAGAGCAAGGCAGAGTTATCCATACTACTCACCGAGTAGTATGCTTGCATACAGTTGTTTTAATTCGAACTTAGCAGAAGGATTGATAAAATAATCGCGAACAAACTACGAAAAAACAACACTCAAAACAAAACACAACCTTCAATGGCATCAAAATGAGATAATCTGGCTTGCGAGGTTGGCCAAACTGCTGTTACAGGTTTGCCAACCCCACTTTTTTGCAATGGCGGGAATATTCCACAGGCGGGAATATTCAAACTTCATGAAAATGCACACAAATTTTTTTGCATTAATTATATATTTCGAACTTTTTTAATTCGAACTGGGATTTTTTGGGTCCCTTTGAATTCGAATTAACGAGGGTTTACAAGTTGAAGCTACAAACAATTACACTCAATATTTGTTGTATGGAGGTATAGGTAATTATTATGTATCCTACAACCCCACATGCTCGAAATCTTAATTGAGCTCTGTGTTTTTGTCTGAAAATCAAGTATTGAAAAAGGACTTAGAATTGTGCAAGCAATTTATGTAACCACGGGTGTATAATGTAAATACAGTCAATTTTTATTAGAAGGTTCTATGGAAGATCATGATGTGTAGGTATTTACTTTATAAGAAATGAATGCCTCAAATTTTACACAATTTGTTAAATGATTTGAAATTTAATGAAATGTTTGAAGTTTTAAGCCTTGTTTCATATGTTTGTATCACTGCTGTATTTAGTCAATCAACTGTGTAAATCGAGATGTTGTTAAGCTGGTGTGTGTGTTGACAGGAGCACCAAGTGGATGCTGCACTGGCAGAACTTCCGTCGCCTCTACCTCTACATCATTACAGAGACAATGAAGTCCATCATCCTCGCTCACAGATACATCTTGCTCAAGGATGAGGTCATCAGAAGGTGAGCAACCCTCGCCGACATATACATTTAAAACAAGAACTTTTGTTAAAAATGCAGTTGTGTAGTTCTCATAATCCACCAGCAGGTTAATTCTTGAAAATACACGCTTTGAAACCGTGAAGTTTTCATTGTAACTTTAAAAGTTAACAGTGCAGACGTGAACAGTTTCAAATTAAACGTGAAAGCTCAAATTTGGCCTCCAGCCCCCTTCTCTCGTAAGATCTCTTAACATGATGACTCTAGATTACTTGATTCCTTCTTACAGACACAACCTCATCGAACAAGAGATCATTGCAGCGGCAACTTTGCCTGAGCTGGACGATGCCTACACCAGGTTAGTAACAACCGAGTCTTAAGATGATGAAGTTTATGAATATGCTGCTTTTCCATGCTGCGTCGTCCTGCGATATTCAAAACGATATTGACACACTGCGTCAAAACATTGCGGTCGTCACAAATGTTCATCCAACCTCAACTTTTCGATTTGCGTTGCTCTGCGTTACTGCGATTATACCGGATACGGACCTACTCTCATAGTCCATATTTGAAATATGGTGCTCTCTGATCAATTTACTGTTTTGACCAATCTATCTGCACGGAAGTTTCTCTTTACTGCCGTGTAGTTGCGAATGGAGAAAAGTTGCTCAACAACACTGGCCTGGAAAGGCTGTAGGTACCTACTTTCGTTTCTGCGAAAATCATGCCATCGCAAGTCATGGAAAGACAAGTTAAGTCACAAAATTTGCAAGTTGTCAATGTATCTACTACAGATCTCTTGAGCACTATTTCTCTGTAGTTTGTATGCCACCAAATTGTGTTTTCTTCCCTTTTATTTTCAAAATCAAAAAGTATTTCAGACCCCTAAATTGGTTTCCTTCTCTTCATCGCTGTTTGCTTGTAATCGTGGTGTTTGTCGTACAGGAAAGTGCACAACTTCAGCTCGGTGGTGGAGATGTACAAGTGGAGCTCCTGCGTCAACTACCTCCACAACATCCGCATGCCGATGATCTTCATCAACGCCCGCGACGACCCGATCGTGCCGGACGCTCTGCTGGACCCGATCAGGGAGTTTGCCTGTGAGTGCAGGATTTACAAGACTGCCAAGAGTCTTTAACAATAACATCATTATAGAAGCATAGTTTTAGCAGGCCCGGCTCCCTTTTATGCATGGAATTCCTGCAGGGTTTCTTTATTATATTTTAACTTTTTAAGTCAATATACCTATCCGATTTTAATTGAAATTGATTTTTTTTATCTCTTTTATCTAAACCTCATTTATGTTGACTTTTTCAAAAAATATAAACTGTAAAATATAAACTGTGTTGATACTTGATAAAGAAGACGATATATTTAGATTTATGAATGAATAGTACACTTGTAAAACACCAAGGTCTTATTATTTTTGTCTTTAATTTCTTTAGTACCTACAGAAATTTGACATGTCGTTTTTGACTCGACATTGCATCATTTAACCTTTTTGAAAATGTACGTTTTCGTTGTTTAAAATGTAAAAGAGTTCAAGTCTGGCCTAGTTGTCAACTTTTACGTTTTAATTTAAACAGTGAAAACGTACATGGTTTCAAAACTTGAAAACTCAAGAATTGGCCACCTGGGGTGGGATTACATAAAATGATAACTATCTTGTCACGGTGACAAGCTTCTCATCTCAATGTTATTCACGGCCTTCTAGGGTCTTGTCACCGTGATAAGTAAGTTGTCATTTTATGTGATCGCACCCCTGGACTAGTTTTGAAAATCTGGTTGATCTGATTTAAATCAAACATCCTGCTTTTCTGTTACAAATTTATATTTAATGAAAGGGATGCGACTGATTTTTTAAAACTGTAGTGTACCTACCTATACACTTACGATAACATTTAACATGATCGTAACGGGCATGTAATTCTTACAGCAAACCACAACAATGTTTTGTACCTGGAAGTCTCCCACGGCGGCCATCTCGGCTTCTACGAGGGCGGCCTGCTGGTTCCGAATCTCGTCACTTGGCTCGACAGAACCGTCGTCTCATTGGTGGGCTCTTTGGCCCTTCTCCACGCCGACTCCGAGTTCAAGCGCGAGGCCCTCTAGGTCCAGTTGTAACGTAAAGTAACTAATTGCATCATCTCAAGAGTATAGCTTGATAAAACTCTTCTCTCTTGCTTTATTTTAATTGAAGAGTATCATGTAATTCCATGCAGTCTTCCTCTTAGTTACTCACAAACTGACAGAATGTAAGAAATATCTTCCACATTCATCTGATGGCAAATAGTTAGAAAGTCGAGATATTGATTTGGCACATGTGAAATAAATGGTCTGTTCGTTCGCTGCAAGTGCAGCTATTTGGCCGACAAAAAGTGTGTGTTGGTGTAGAACTTTCCACACTCGGTATAGGGTGAATGGCGGCAGGTGTAGTTTCAGTTTCACCAGTGTTAGTCAAATGAGCAGAGCTAAACCTAGTCCTCCGCAGAATAATGTTGATTTACTGTTTTAATTTTACAATCTTATTCAATGTGAACTGTTAATAACTGTGATATTGATTTTAAATTGTTTTCTTATAATAATATACATTCACATTCAATATCATTTTTATGTGTTTTCTCAACTGTATTGTATACCTACTCTGTGCTGTTCGTAATGCCAACATGTGGTTGTACGATCAATCTCGCAGAGCTGCTGTCACTCCAGTGGTTAGTCTCTTGTTGGCCAGTTGCGGCCGCACAATCTCCAATCAGATCTAATCGACAAGTTGCGCTCAAGATTTTGTGAAAATTTCGTACCAGAAGAAACGTGAATCTAATTATGCATTTCACTGCTTTTTCTCTTCCGTTTTAGTAGCTTACTACGTATTCCAGATATTGTATTTATTAGGTATAGATAATTTATTAGTAGATTGTAACTTCCATTCCTAGAAAGCATTTGCTAATAATGTTATTAATATTAATATATTTTGAGTACCTACCTAATTATTTTATTGAAGAATTGCCATCATTCCTAATCCTTATTGATCTTGAGTTTCCAAATTGTTGCTTTTGCTGTGCTTTATATTGATGTTTAATTAATTATTATCTTTCCTGCTACTTATGGTCTGTGTAGAAGAGTAGTATTTATTATCACTTGTCCTAAAAGCAGTACACAATTATTTTGCCCGCTATATAGTTAATAATTGGAAGTTGCACCGTAAAACTGGCATATTGATTTTAATTATGCCTAGCAGCTAGTGTTGAGTACTGTTTTCGCTGCTGCCCAGACATTGTGTACTGCGTATGGATTGAATCCGTTACATATACTGCTATGCGGGCTCATGGTTGTCATATTATATTACAAATTGAAATGTTTATAAACGTGAGATTTTAGAAGAATGTTTGTATTGTAGTGTAAAAGTTTGTTCTCGCAATGGAGCGACTGCCAGGGAATTTGTTCATGTTCAACTTTCACTTCTGTAGATTGAAGTATGTTGCCTAAAATGATATTCGAAAGGTTCTAATTTACTTGTGCGACGGGTACATTTCTAAAAACTTTTGTCTCATTGAAATTATCCTGAACTTTACATTCATTACAAGTTATGTCTAAAAAGTATATTTTCAGAATTCCAAATTACTGTTTTATTTTTTTATTTTATACCTTGATAAATTGAAAAGATTGGATAGGACTCGCTCAACACATGTGTTGAGGCTTTTGAATCTACAATAGAAAGTGGTGCAGTCGTTCCAGAGTCAAGTCCAGATTTCAGAAGATGAACTAATGTCAAAATGTGCATCACAATACTGAATCTATGTAATGATCTGTAACTATTTTGGAAGATTAGTTATGTATCTTCCATTCTTATCAATTCCAGAGCATTTAATTTTATAATAACATGTGTTGGAGGAATAATTTTATTAAAATTTGTGTAAAACAATAATATGTTTTAATTTTTTCTTACCAGTCCAATCCATGGACATAGGAGTTAGGACAATTAAAGAAAGAAACACATTTTAGATAATATTGTTTTTAATCAATTCATTTTAAGGGTTCTGTGGACATTCCAAAAAGGTACTTAATTAATGAACTACCTACATACCTTAGGTCTTACCTAGATTCTTTATATTTATAACTACAAGTACCTAGCTTTCATTAAAAATGAGATGTCTCCACAAGTTATTTACTGTCTACTGAGAGATACGATACATATTACACAATACAAAATTTAATTTAATATTAGCTTAATAAATAATCAGTACGTACAAAATACAAAATAATTATTATCTACAGAATAACGTAGTAAAATACCGGTTTTTGAGTTAAATTTGTTATTCTGGATACCTAACCTATAGCTTTTATGTAAAAAAATAGAGATGCAACCCTGACCGAGTGAAAGCTAAATTACTGTGAGGAACACTACGGCTCTTTTCCAGTATTGTTGGTCGAGCTTTTAGGTTCTTCAGTGTCGTTAGTGGAAGTCATTGCCTCGACACCGCTCGAACACGGTCGCTTGGCCTGGACCGCTTCCGCCTCTTCGGACTCGGACTTGCGCTTCTTGCGGACCAGGTGGCTGATGTTGGACACGGGCTTGGCATCGGAACTCGAGCTGACACTCGGCGTCGGATCCTTGGACGAACCCGCACCGGGATCCGAAGAATCCGGTTGCTTGTGACTGAACATCGCCCTCATCGTTTCGTTCTTGAAGTCTTGCATGTCGAAGATCTTTTCCTTGATGGCAGGAAACAGTTGCTCCAGTTCTTCAATCTCTCCTTGGAAAGAGTAGAAAGGATTGCTGCCATCTGGTTTCACTCCTTCCTTGATTTTATCTTTCAAATTGCGGATTCTAAGCTCGAGAAGTTTGCCACAGTTTGCAAAAGCTTCAATAGATTCGTCGAATTGGTTAGCCAGTGAGTACGCGATTCCGATTTGATAGTATGTTTCTGCTATGAGCCGATCATCGGGTGCCAAGTGTTTCATCTGGAGGTTCAAACAGTCCTTCATGTCTTTTGTAGCATCCAGATAATTTTCAGACTCCAAGGACACTTCACCGAGTTTGAGATTTACTTCAGCGAGCTTCAGTTCCATTGCTTCATCACCATCAGCTTGACGTTGATAGATTATCTTTGCCAATTCTAATATTTCCCATGCAAGATTGAGGTTGGGGATTTCATCTTCATCCTCATCATCTTCTTCATCTTCGCCTTCTACCTTCTCTTGACCATTCTTATCCGAGCCTTCGGTCGTAGTAGCTGCTTCCGACCCTGACCCTCCGGCCTCCGCTTCCTTGATATTGCTGCCAGAACTCTCGGCTTCACAAGTGCCATTGCCATTCTCCGTGGTGCCATTCTTTGTAGTACCATTCTCATCAGATTTGCTGCTGGATGCAGGCCCTTCTTCAGCTTCATTGGAATCTTCGTCCCCTTCATCCTCGCTTGCAACTTTGTCACTTGCTGGTTTATCATCCATGCCCAATACGCCATTTTCTGTTCGTGCTAATTCTAGTAGAGCTTTGCCATAATTAAAATAAGCTTCACCACATTCATTCGCCGTATCTCCATAGATCTTGGCAAGATATTCGCAAGCTAGAGCAAGTGATGTAACTGCCTCAGAATAATCTTTGACCAATAAGTGTCGTTTACCTTGAGCCAGTTGATTAAATGCTTGTTGTTTCATGTCCGCCACATCGCCAACATTTTCAGAAGCCATTTTTGAATCAATATTACCGAATAATTAATAATACTTTTACTTATAACTATTGCAACTTAACCAATAAACGATTCTCCAGTGGTCTTGACAGCCGACACACACTTGCCGCTTGAAAAGATGGCCGCCAACGGAGGCGCCAAATAATATCACTTTCCGTGGTATTGAAAACCAAATTATTCTCGTCGTTTATAAATACATGGACCTTGATAATTCAAATTAGGCCCGGGATTTTACGGACTTCCAAGGAAGGAATCGCAACTAACCGTGTAAAGAAAAGATGCTTTACTAAATAATACTCTTTTAGTTTTATCTTACCCTAACAATAGCACATTTACCCTATAGGTATAATAGAAAAAAATACTCAATTATACAAACAGTTTTAGGACTTTTATTTCGTAAAAAATGAATTACAAATATCTTTATGGATGTTGTCATGCAGTGCCATTGACCTTCATTCTGTACACTCCTTTACAATCATAGTACAAACCTCTTCTACCTAGACTACAATATACTTATTTATATTATACTTTTTTTATTAATAAATAACTGAAATAAATAATTATCTTGGATCACTTAGGGTTAAGCTGCATTACTTGTGCAGCTGTCAAGTGGCTGTCAAAATCACATTTTTAATGTCACATTTCATCGTTAAAGTCACTCGTTTGTCTTGTAATTTAAATAAACACGCGGACATCTTCCGATCGTTCATTCATGCGCCGTCGCAATTAATGCGATGTTCGATAAAATCTCAGTCTGCTTGGTACGTAGTAAATCGTCACTGTTCGTGTCACTTGGTTTTGACTTGGCAGCAGGCTCGGTTAGGATAGCTGCATCCAAGCGTTTAGAACTGCAGAATCTGGTTGATCCAGTCTCTGAACTCGGATATCCGGGTGTAGACGCCCGGTTGGTTCGGTTCCGCGCAACCGATTCCCCAGGATATCACTCCCGCTAGCAGCCAGCGACGATCCGGTCTCTGGATCACCATTGGCCCTCCGGAATCCCCCTGGAATCATTTAGAAATGTAATATTTTGGTGAGAAGTGCTTATAGCATTAGATAAAATTTTAGCCTTCAATGTACAATTAGTTATCCAATTCATAGGTAACTACTATGAAAAATCTTAAGTTTAACGTAAAAGAAAGAAATCAGTTAAAACTTAAAATAAGCATGGTTTGAGTTTTAAAGGTAACAAAGTATGTAATGAACTTGTAGTTTTTTGCTTTTTAATAATAATTAGAACTGGTTTTGTGGCTTTAAATTTTTATGAGATGTTTCATTTCAGGGCCAATACAATTACCTACGATGTAAACAAATAAAGTGATGTAGCTTTATTACTAAAATGTTATTTGTAATAACAGGTGTACACCTAATTTAGAAACCTCAGTTTACATCTAATTTTATCTCAAATCTTGATATGAACTCAAGTATTTTATAGATCTTTTTATAGATTATGATTCATGTCTAATATAATATGTGCAATATGAAATAAAATTGAAATAAAATGTGCCATGTAATACATTACATAACAAAAACTATAAAGGTCTATAATTTCTCAAATCAATGTGATCCGTTGTGCTCACCTCGCACGAGTCAAAGCCGCCCTTCTTCCAGCCAGCGCAGATGAATATGTTGGGTATGTGTTCGATGTAGCCTGCGGACCGATACATCGTCTCGCACTGCTCGTTCTTGATCACCGGCACCGGCACTTCCTGCAGCACGCTCGGCAGCGGGCCGTCTGCAACACAAGAGGACGAGTCACAACATGGCGACAGTCGTAACGGGAACAATGAAACAGAATTACGAAAAAGGCAAACTTCTTGCCGGTGAAAAAACTGGTTTTTATTTTTGGAGTGAGCGTTTACATTCGGCATTTTGGACTCTTTCTCTCTTTTTTCTTTATTTCTTTATTTTTGGCCACCACAGGTCATATTATTTCTCCAATCAAGCTGAAATTGTGCATACTTAGGTGCTAATATAATTCTATCACCACGGACCTCGAAACGTCGGCACAAATAAAGTTGTTTCATACACGATAATAACCCATTTCATTTCAATAATATAAATGTAATAGTGTACCTATAGTTTTTAAGCACTGCCCTCTGAAAAATGAAAATGGCCTGTAGCTCACACCGTTTGCCCTGTCAAATTAAATTTTTCCACAGTTTTTGATGCCATTGTATAGTTTGAGGATTATAAGTCTCATGAAAATCCGTTAATTACTTAAAATTATATTACATTTCTTCTGATTGGTTGAAAAATGATCGGTTGAACAGAATGGAAAAAGCCACAACTGTTGGGACAATATTACTCACCCTCGTACAACCTCCCCCATCCCGTGACGGTCGCCGTCTTGCCGACGAAGCTCGTGTCATCTTGCGGCACGCAGACAGGCAGTATGTTCGGCTGGAACGCGACGGGCTCGTAGAAGCGGAGCAGCGCCAAGTCGTACTCGAACGTGCGGGGATCGAACTGGGGATGCGACGCTACGATCTGCACTCGTCGCTCCTGATAGCCGTACGGTTCCTCCTCGGTCGACAGGTCGTGCTCGCCAAGTCGCAGTAGCAGGTCGCTTGGAGGGACGCTAACGGAGACAATACGAGGTGTCAGCTGAGGTTTAATTAGAACTCGTATAAACTCGTATTTATATTGTATACAATTTTGTAATACCATAATTGCTTTCCAAAATGATATGAACATCCAATCAAAATAAGATAAACAAAGATTAAATAATGAATAATATTAATATTAATATTTGGACTGATCGAGATAAATGGCGAGAGTTTACTGGAAGACCGGAGGGAGAAGAAGAGGAAGAAGAGTTGGGTAAGAAGAAGAAGATGACGTGATGGACTTGGCCAGTCGGCTACGAATCAGAAGGCCCTAGATTATGATGTGGAACATCTCCTGACATGATTTAAAATTGTAAACAGGATTCGATTAAATAAAATTGAAAGTCTTGGCAGGTTCAAATGAAGGCAATGTCTGATACTAGGGATGGAGCGAACCTGGATTTTAATATCGACTATCGATATCATTTATATATCGATATATATCGATATATCGATATCGCGATATATCGATATATTGAAATATTGAAATATCGAAATATCGATACATTGAAGTATCGATATATTGAAATATCGATATATTGAAATATTGAAATATCGAAATATCGATATATTGAAATATCGAAATATCGAAATATTAAAATATCGAAATATCGATATATTGAAATATCGAAATATCGAAATATTGAAATATCGAAATATCGATATATTGAAATATCGAAATATTGATATATGACAATATTATATTTCGATGTAGGTATGGAAATATTGATATATCGCATAAATGCCTTAAATGCCTTAAATTGCTCCTAAAAATGATAGGAAATTCAAAAGAAAATTTAAATAGAAATAACACAGCCGTTCCAAAATATAGGGTCACCGGCCAGATAAGAAAGAAATGTGAATAATCTGAGAAATTGTTCTAAAATCTGATATACGCTGCACTGCAAATATGAATTATTTTGCCATAGTAGGTATAAACTTCAATTAAGAATATAGTTGTATCATACGGTAAAGCTTCGATATATCGATATTTCAATATATCGATATTTCAATATTTCAATATTTCGATATTTCGATATTTCGATATTTCAATATTTCAATATATCGATATTTCAATATTTCAATATATCGATATTTCAATATTTCGATATTTCGATATTTCAATATTTCAATATTTCAATATATCGATATTTCAATATTTCGATATATCGATATTTCAATATATCGATATTCAATATATTCAGGTATCGATATTTCGATATTTTTTTGATATCGATATATATCGATATATCGATATTTTTTTGATATCGATATATATCGATATATCGATATTTTCTCCATCCCTATCTGATACTCACTTCTCAACGCAATGCGCCGCAGTTATGGCCCAATTCTCGTTGAGCAGCGCCGCGCCGCACTTGTGCAGGTATGTGGAGGTACGCCACTGGCGCAACGAGATCTGAAACATTTAACACTTATACCATCGTGGACTTATTGATTATACCTAATTAATTATTTTTCTTTTTTCTCATAATTTAATATTAAGGAATATTTAGTATGATCTAGAAAGGGAATCCACATGAAAAGGCTTTTTATATTGGGATATTAAATATCTTGCCATTAAAGTTTTTTACAATTTTGAAACTTGCATAATATGCATACTTTTTCACACAAATGGAGCTACTTTTATGGACTTTATTCCGCTTCTCATGAGTTACGGATTGAATCACTATTCACTATGATGGTTATTCAAGTGTTATCCACGAAATCAAACTAAACTATGATCAGAATAGTGCTTGAATTCTTCAAAGTGGCGTTATAAGATTTTATAATATTAATATTAATGAGTTCAGAAAAAATATTAATATTAGTATATTATAGGAATATTAATTCCTAGGCAAGGAAAGCTTTCAAAATTGTAAATAAATAAAATAAAATTCTTAAATAATACAAAACTATCTGGGAAACTTGGTTGTCATAAATTCCCGTGATAGTTGAAAAAAGGTCCAAATTATGGCGCGTATTAGTTTCTTCCTCCTCTCTGTGAAGGTATAAAAACTGTTGGGTAAAGGATCAGGATGTTTAGGAGGTGTTTTGTCCAAGAGGTCGTCGACGCGGTCGTAAAATTTCGTGAAGATCTTTTATGAGGGCGATAGCGCGAGCATGTGACAGAATCATAAGCAGTGAGTGATCATTCCAGGCATACCGACCCATCAATGCCCCCTCCCCCCCCCCCCCCCCCCTTGGAGAGTTTTCAAATGAAGTCGTAAAACTTCATAGGGGCAGAATCATAAGCAGTGATCATTCTAGGCATACCAAAACAACTCATCAATACCCCCCCCCCCCCCCCCCGTACCATGGAGAATTTTCAAATTAACTGTAGTACCTACTCATAAAAACATATTACTTATGCAAATTGAGTAAATATTAAGTGTTTTATTGCATGAATTATTATACATCCTATCATAATTTTGGTAAAATTTTAAGATTTATAGAGAAAAATTTAACAAATTGAAGAGTTCTGCTGAGAAAATTTCAGTTCAATTGACCGTTAGAAATATAAAGAAATTCAAATTTTTTCCTCGATTTTTTCCGAGGCTATGCGTCCCGAACTTGCATAGGGCTAAGGTCCTTCCACAGTCTCGTCATTGTTTTCATGTGGGTACTTGAGACTTTAGTGTTGATCTCAATCCGATCGGTTCTTTGGTTTGGTCCGGGGGGGGGGGGGGGGGCAAACGCGAATAGTGAATACGGATACTGTAACAATAAAATAGCAGAAGATAAACGTCAATTTGAGAAATAATCATAGTAGACGACATTGTGAAGGACAAGGACAATCTGAAGGAGGCACCGCGGAAAATGACAACCATTATGCCAATGTAGGAAGCGGTGAATTCAATTTGTTTTAGTGGTGTTGAACGTCGTACTGTTCTGCAAATAGGCTTTGAATGATTATGATAATGACAGGGAAACTATGAGGAGATGTAAAAATGGGCGTTGGGAAGGATGCGGTCGTGCTTGAGCAATTAGTATACAGGGAACCTTCCCATCATTTGCCCAAGGAAAATTAAAAAAAGGAACAAAGGAAAATTACTCAGACAGGAAGGATGAATGCTGGAATCGAACCCGGAGCGTTACTCCCTGAGCTAACTTGCTCCGGGATGAATTACAGGAACAGTGAGGAAGAAGATGACATTGAACCAAGGTCGTGGAGACAAAGAAAAGCCACCCACCTGCCACGGCCACTTCCCGAAGCTCGCCTTCTCGCCGCCGACCACCCTGGCCTCCGGGAAGAGACGGCGTCCGCACACTGAAAGGATCAAGAGAGTGGTGTTGAGCGCGGCCATCTTGATCTCCCCGTCTGCACGGAGCGACTGAGACTGATGTGAACACAATGCCACCGCCCGGCGGCCGAGGACCTTGTCATTGGCCTTTAACGCCTCGCCGAACCGACCACGTGACCGCCATTTACATACCTGCCTGTGTTGTGAATATCATTCATCGTGTACTTTTGTTTCTTCATGCTGATGAAAAGGGATGAAGCAAAATCGGCATTGGATTTTACATTTTTAAATTGTAATATTTTTCAAAATTAGTACAAAATTGTTGAATATTTTAAGTACTTTAAATATTTATTTTAGTAAAATTGAGAAATCGTGACAAAATGCCATATAATCAATATAATTTTCTCTTTAATATAGCGAAAACCTTAAAAATTATAATAATTTGTTTGCCTTTGAAGACGAATTTTCGGAAATATGTATTTTGTCAAGACAAAATTCATTATTGAAGTTTTCCCATTATGAGCACACAATTTCCTTATTTAATTTTGAAGACCGGAAAAACAAATATTTACGTAAAAATATGCAACAGGTGTTCTCTTTAATATAGCGAAAACCTTAAAAAATTTGAACAATTTGTTTACCTTTGAAGATGAGTTTTCAGAAGTATTTTTTGTAAAAAAAACTAAATTCAATATTGAGGATTTCCCATTATGAGCACACAATTTCCTTATTTAAATTTGAAGGCAGGAAAAACAAATATTTACGTAAAAATATGCAACGGGTGTCCTAAATTATCAGCATTCTACATTATATTACTAATTAGTAATTATAGTAACTTGTATGTTATTATACAGTGCAGAATCGTATTTCATTTCAGACGAGGTAAAATGTTTCTAGCCAAGTTGTAGAACACGTTTGATCAGCGATAGTGGCTCATTTGTTGACTTTCGTCTTTTGTTTCAATTTTGCAAATAGAATTTGGCAGTCAGGTACTTGTGTTGAGTTCGTGCTCTGAAAAACGAATCCTGCACAGCGATAAAGTGGCGAATGCGTTTGAAACCTGACATCTGAGCACCTGATATGAATGATATGAATATCCGACAAAAGAGTGCGTGCCTCACCGCCATGGTACACAGGTTTTGCGTGATGTTACGTGTCAAGTGACGTAACTGCTACATCTAACCTTGAACCAGCCAGAATCTTCCTCTCCCAATAATATAATACATTTTACATGCTATAGAAATACAGCTAATAATACTTGACAATGAGAGTTTTACTGTGTATAGATTGTAAACAGACAATGAGTGGAAAAAATAGACAACTATACAGTGGCGTAACTTCAGCTAAGGGGGCCCCCGGGCAAAAACAAAATGTGGCCCCCCTCCCCCTATTCCTCAAAATACAATAATACATGCAATGGCGTATCCAGGATTAAATTTAGGGGGGGAGGGGCGGACATTACTAATATTTTGAAAAATCCCAGTGTAAAACAGGGGGTTCGGGGGCCCAGCCCCCGAGAAAATTTTGGATCAAGGTCATTCATTTATGTGCAATTTTGAATCGCAGTGCATAGCTATTTTGGGAAGTTAAATATCCAAAAATTAGTCTAAGAGGTTTAAGAATAGGTAATTTTATTGAACTCATTAGGATATGCAGAAATATTTTGGAATTGTAACTCAATTCTAAACATTTTGGAACGTTTTTGACATAATCTGTCTATTTTTAAGTGTTTATTTTCACATATTATTTTAAATTTGCTTATTTTCTTAGATGAAATCCTGATTTCGGGGGGAGGCATGGCCCAACGTCTATACAATACTAGTGTTGTATAGACGTTGGGCATGGCCCCCTCGGCCCACCCCTGAATACGCCCTTGAACATGCCACTTTAAAAAAAAGAAACTCACCTAAAATGTAATTCGTCTGGCTGAGATAGTTCAACGAATTTCGTGATTTATCATATGTTACATATAATTGCATGCTTCGAGGTTTTTCCAGCTTTTAAAAAAGCACGAGAAACGAACTGGACAAGTAGGTAAACAATATATCGTTCGAGGCCCCCCCCCCCCCCCCTCCCCCTCAACAATAACGTTCGCATGAATCATTGTCAATTGGTTTTATAGCTAGAGCGCAAAGCCAAAGTGAAAACCTTTTCCATCTCAAAAATGTATAAACTTATATATTTTACAAATTTATATAAAAATAAAGCTCAGGGGGCCCCCGGGATTTGCCCGGTCCTCCCGGGCGGTAGTTACGCCACTGCAACTATAGCTGTGTACTTCTTCGTTGTCATTAATATCAATGTTATTCTCTCATAAGTTGTTGATGACTGTAACGAAAGACATGTAATTGATGGGCAGTTAATACTTTTCCTTCCTTTTCCAATTGTTACCGCAATTTTCGAGTGTATTACCATGTATTACATTACTAATCATTCCTTTTTGTCAATAATGTACACTGAAAGAACAAGTAGCCAAAACATGGTGAATCAAAAACAGCTCCAGTGTATTTTAGGTCGCTTTTGTACTGAAACAGCCCCTAAAATGTGAGCCAAAATGGCCATTATTTTCAGAAAGCCGTTTTGG
Source organism: Leuctra nigra (assembly GCA_934045905.1). Classification (NCBI taxonomy): domain Eukaryota; kingdom Metazoa; phylum Arthropoda; class Insecta; order Plecoptera; family Leuctridae; genus Leuctra; species Leuctra nigra. The sequence continues at coordinate 12,081,574 of OW203768.1, forward strand.
CTCACATTTTAGGAGCTGTTTTAGGAAGAAAACGATCTAAAATACACTAGAGCTGTTTCTGATTCACCCTGTTTTGGCTACTTGCTTTTACAGTGTAAGTCCATTCCCCCAACATCCCTTAACTTTCTTATCATTATTGACATCATCAACTGTTTAGAGACGTGCGTAAACATCATCTGTCAAGATGGTAATTGTCTCATTTATCTCGCTAAAGTCAAGCAATTCCCTTGGGCTGGCGCCAACATAGTTCATGGCGCCTATCTCAACCTTCCCACGCTATCTTTAACGCAACTGATGAGGTTGGTGCATTATAAAACCGTGTCTGGAATATTATATTTTATTGAATATCAATTTTTCTGTACCAATTCTATAACCACAAAGTGAACTATAGGACATTTTGTCACATAGGTATTTCAAGGAGAAATCGTCGTCATTTTTCGGCAATGAAATGCCATAGGTGTGCGCAGGAGGAATCATTAGGGGGGGGGGGGGGGGGCAACATGGGCGTCGGCAGGATTAATGCCAGGGGGAGAAAGTCCAGGGGGAAAAAATTCTCACGCGTGAAGGGGGGTTGTGGGGGGCGCCCCCCCCCCCCCCCACCTTGCCCCGCATGGCGTTTTTTGGCACTTCAAAATCAATTTTGAGACGTTTGGGGGCCTAATCTCTTACTTGACAAAGGGTAGCTGGGGTAAGAGTCCTCAGAAGACGCGGGACCCCGGAGGACCCCGGAGATAAAATTGTGATCCTCAAGTGGATTTGATGGAATAGCATGGCCCTTCGAATTTCCAAATAATATTTTGGTAGAAATTTAAAAAGTGCTTGCTGTAAGTAAGCAAATTATTTTGAGCAGCCCATAAACCTAGTGCTACTTATAAAAAAAATTATACACTCGCCCATATTAAAAAAGATACACTTTTTGTACCTATATTTCAACAATAGCCGATAATGCAACTGTACACTCTGGTGCCCATTGTATTAAATGCACCAACAATTGGTCACAGTTAATTATTACTATTTGCTATATTGTTACCATGAATAACATTATTAGATTATCGATAAAAATTATCCATTCGTCGCGTAGATATTTCCAAGCCAGTCAGTCAGAAGATGCAGCTCCGAGGAAGATTGCTGTGAGCAGTGGAGAGTTTGAATAAATATTGTGGTCGTAGGAGGGGCAATAAAGCAAGAGTACGCGGGTGAGATGGATCCTTTTTATGTGTTGTACCTTATTGAGTGTTTATATGTTTTTAAGTGTATTTTATAAATTGATTTTTTTGTTGAGACAGGCCGGGATGGTATTTTTTTTATGTATTTGTTAATTGTATTGTACCTAATTGAGTGTTTATATGTTTTTAAGTGTATTTTATAAGATGAATAATTGATTTTTTTTTAGGCGGGCTGGGATGGTATTTTTTTATGTATTTGTTAATTGTATTGTACCTAATTGAGTGTTTATATGTTTTTAAGTGTATTTTATAAGATGAATAATTGATTTTTTTTTAGGCGGGCTGGGATGGTATTTTTTTAATGTATTTGTTAATTGTATTGTACCTAATTGAGTGTTTATATGTTTTTAAGTGTATTTTTATAAGTTGAGTTGATTTTTTGTTGAGGCGGGCCGGGATGGTATTTTTTTATGTATTTGTTAATTGTATTGTATCTTATTGAGTGTTTATATGTTTTTAAGTGTATTTTTATAAGTTGAATTGATTTTTTGTTGAGGCGAGCCGGGATGGTATTTTTTATGTGTTTGTTAATTGTATTGTACCTAATTGAGTGTTTATTTGTTTTTAAGTGTATTTTATAAGATGAATTGATTTTTTTGTTGAGATTTTTTTTCTCGGCGAGGGAATGCGAACTCTGCCTTGCTCTGGGCTTCCGAGCGCGTCCCCGGGTTGCGGATAGGGGAACGGCCTACAGGGGTGCAATCACGTAAAACGACAACTTTCTTGTCACTGTGACAAGCTTCTTATCAATAGAGACGAGAAGATTGTCACGCGACAAGAAAGTTGTCGTTTTACATGATCGCACCCGAAGTAGGTTAGCCACGAATAAGGACTTCCAAATAAGTGGTCGCGGACAATTGAGCGGCGGTGCTAGCAGGACGGGGTGACTTGCTTAGCAGGGCAAGTCCGATGTCCAATGACGGCATCGTGTCTAAAAACACAGCATTGCTTTTTTTTAGGCGAATAACTGCCATCATAAAACACGGGACACACTGTCAAGTAAAAGTAGAGGGTTGAATCTACGCATACCTGGGGGGGGCTCAAATTAGTTACATTGCTCGAAAATATGTTTGCTAGGCTCATAGGGGCAAGGCCCCCCGCCCCCCCCCCTCCACCGTGCGCACTATACAATTATCGGTATTAGACTCATTATTTGCCGTATCACAATTGCAATAGTAAGAAAGAAGAATGGCATTTAAATATCCAACGGATAACAGCTGTTTGTCTACACTATGGCAATGTACATAAACACACATGTCTTGAACAATTCCCTCAATAATCACGTCTAATTACTGATGTAGCGATGATTAGTACTTGCGATCAGGGACATGGCTTCCAAGGCCACGATAATCTGCGGCATGTGGCGTAGAGTCGTACATTTCATTCAGAAACGGGCTTAATTCACGTGAGAACGGGTATAATTACGTGCTAATTCAATATTCACAACCGCAACCTCTGATCAAATTAATTCATAACTACGTGTCAGTGAGTCATAAACAACAAGATTAGGATATGTCGGAGCTGGAAGGATTCTTCCATCGTGTGAGGTGATCGACAAATGTTTTCATGTCATGCTTCTTCACTTTCGAAGATCTAATCGTAACCTCTCCATGTATTTCAAGAATTCGCTTTGTACATCAGCCAAATCACATTAATAATGTCATAAACGCATTGTATTGAAATTCAAAGACATTCTGTTATTTTGAATTCACTTCCCTTCTTTTGCAAAATCTTATGCACTGGTCTCTTTATTTTATTGCCCCTTGTTTTTGTGATGACGTTTGCCGTGTTGAGCACTCACTGACTGACACAAGTGCGAATTTATCAAACAAATTCAAATTTCAACGCGTTCTAATATCAGTCTTCGTTTTGTACCAAACGTTCTTTCTTTTTGATTGAATAGTTCCACGTGGTTCCACTATCGCACAGAAAGGCCTCTTTCGAATACATAATCTTCAAAACATTCTAAAATGTAAATGTTCACTCACTATACTCAACAATGATTGCAACAATCGTTCAGAAATAGTTTAGAAAGAACCTTTTTACAATTTTGGTGGGAGAGTGTTAAAAAAAGTATGAAAATGAAGTCTGGGAAGAATTATAACTAAATATCCGTCCTATACTGACCAAAATATACCTCCCCTTATTGTTCTCATTGAAGGTTTGTGCGAATCATCAAATGACACGTGACAAGCTCTTACCGTCTCTAAAGTCGGACATGTTGAGGGCGACGTCAGCACCAGGAGTTACTGCCATCTCCGCCTCCGTTGACTGATCGACGAGCTCCTCACTGCCTGCCGTGGAGGCGGTGGTCGTTTCTGAAACAGAGGCACATTATTGGACGTGTAGAGGGCGACGTCACTACCATCTCCGCCTCCGTCGACTGACCGACGATCTCCTCACTGCCCGCCGTGGAGGCGGTGGTCGTTTCTGAAACACAGACACATTATTGGACGTGTAGAGGGCGACGTCACTGCCATCTCCGCCTCCGTTGACTGATCGACGACCTCCTCACTGCCTGCCGTGGAGGCGGTGGTCGTTTCTGAAACAGAGGCACTTTGTGGACGTGTAGAGGGCGACGTCACTGCCATCTCCGCCTCCGTTGACTGATCGATGACCTCCTCACTGCCTGCCGAGGAGGCGGTGGTCGTTTCTGAAACACAGACACATTATTGGACGTGTAGAGGGCGACGTCACTGCCATCTCCGCCTCCGTTGACTGATCGATGACCTCCTCACTGCCTGCCGAGGAGGCGGTGGTCGTTTCTACTACACAGACACATTAGTGGACGTGTAGAGGGCGTTGGAGCCAGGCGTCGCCTCCCGATGGCTCAACGACCTCTTAAAAAGGCGACAGAGATAAATGAAACAATTACCATGTTTTGTCACTAGAATAATAATATATCTTACAAACTTGGCTATACACTACAGACATCAATTTAATTAATCAATCAGTACTTGAAATCCATGCTTAAGCCAAATTGAGCCAAAGATTTCAAAGTTTTCAAAGTTTTTACTGATAGAATATTTTTGAACCTATAGCCAGGTCAGCAATAATGTGTAGTTATCTGGCATATAATGATATAAAAGTTACGGTGGATAACTCATTGTTTGATTAAATTCAACTGTCTCAATTAATTTTGAAGTATTATTGCCTTTTTGTATTTAGCTTAACTTTGTTTAACCAGCCTAAGGATCGAATTCTTTCGATCAACTCTTGAAATAATCCTCTAATTGAGTCATTTTCAACTCTCCATGATCCATCTGTTTATTTAATCACATCGGCAATTATAAAATCGTGAGCAACGTTGAACAAAGACAAAGAATCAAGTGATTTTTACAAAACGATAATAACACATTGGAGATGAAAATATATTTCAAGACATTCCTTGTATTGAATTCTAGATAATTGAAGTATAATAAGCCATACAAATGACACGGTGTGGTCATCTCGTATCTGACTTGAAAAACTTGTTCTAGAGTTATTAAATGTAGTTCACGACTCTGCCGCAAGGTGGCAGCTCTTACTAGTAAACCAACTTGAATTGCCTAGTAAAAGTCAACATCACACATACAATTTCAAGTTGGACAATTTCAATTTCTAGCCAATGAAACTGCAATTTGAGTGAAACTCTGAAATCCAAATGGCTGAAAAATGAGTGTGGGAGTTTGATGGTTTATGAAAAATAATAGAGTACCTACTGTAAGTCACCTATTTTTAGAATGTGGTATTTTTATAAAAGGACATTACTAATATGTTGAAAAATCACAGTGGATAACAGGGGGTCCGGGGGGCGCAGCCCCCGAGAAAAATTTGGATCAAGGTCACTTATACCTAGGTGCAATTTTGAATCGCAGCATATCTATAGCTATTTTGGGGAAATATAAATTACAAAATATCCCAAAATTGGTGTAAGAGGTTTAAGAATAGGTAAATTTATTGAACTCATTACGTTATGCAAGTCCGGGGCGCATAGTCCCGGAAATTTTTGAAATATATGTCAATTCTAATCATTTTGGAACGTTTTTGATGATCTGTCTATTTTTAAGTGTTTTTTCACATATTATTTTAAATGTGCTTATTTTTCTGGGCAAAACCCTGATTTCGGCCCACCCCCCCCCGCCCCCCCCTGAATACGCCCTTGTACCACAGCAACCACGGTGATGTACTACCCTTTAAAGTTGAAGCTTATAATATTGCGTCTAACTCGGTAAAAAAGTCTCTTATTGACAGAGTAAAAAAGAGCACATCAATCTCTTTCAAATCATATAGATTGTCCCTTCGATACTTTACCTGTGAAGAGTGTAGCTTGCGCAGGAGGCGTCGGATCTGGAATCAAAACCCATCCGTCCGTCGACGGCGTCGGCGTCGTGGTTGTCGACGTCGTCGTCGTCGTCGTCTTAGGCGTCGTCTTAGGCGCCGTCGTCGTTGTTGACGTTGTCGTCGTCGTCTTGGGCGTCGTCGTCTTCGGCGTCGTCGCTTTTTGTGTCGTCGCTTTGGGCGTCGTTGAGGGAGTCGCGGTGGTCGCTGTGGACACAATAGACGCTTTAAGAGGGGCAATAACAGAATGAGAACGATGACAATGCCATGAGCGAAAAGTCTTTTGCCAGAGACATAATAATCTCAATATTAGGGAAGGTTGCCTATAGATTGGAATAATTGATATTTTTTGTAAGGCCTGGTTTTAAATTAAAACTAATGACATTTTAATGAGTATCAAGTATCTAGATAGCTATCAAGTGCTCGAAAGATAACTTTCGTTAGGTGCCAATTTGCTTAATACCTTACAGATCTCACAAAATCTTACAGGACCTTACAGACCTGATCTTACAGAATATTAAAATGTGTCCAGTCTAATAGTTGAATGTAACGCAGGAAAGGCGTTGGCTAGAAACATGGCATGTTCTGTTACAAGGGGTTTTAGAGGGGGTTAGGGATTTTTGAGACAATATAAACAAATTTGGGATTCTGAAATGGCCGCTTTTGCTGCTATCTTTTGTTATTATAACGTGTAAAATATAGGAGCCTGTAGAAAATTTTACACATTTTCATCTTCTGTTAACAAGTTCAAGTGTTGTGCATAATTTGGAAATGAAGAGCTCAAAATGCTCTCGTCTTTTACAAGAAAATCTTGGTATCGGGGGAGGGGGCAAGTACCCCCCCCCCCCCCCCCCCTCACTGACGATGCACTTGAGTAATGAGATACAGATGATGACGATGATGATGCAAGGCAGGAAAGTATTATGTTAAAACGACAACGTGTTGGCCCCTAGGTACTTCCATCTTGTTCTAAAGAATGCTGCCTCACTTTTGGGTTCGTCATTTTTCCATTGAATCGACTTTTTAATTGACTGAATTAATTTAAATTATAATTGCTTCTCGTAATAATAGTCATCTTGAGCTTCTTATTTTCTAGTTGCAGTGTATAATTCTCTTCTCTGTACGAAGAGAGAAGAATCAGAATCTACATAAATAGGCTCCATTTCTTGGGGTTCACATTTACTTGAAAAATACCATTTTACTTCAGTAATTCTTTGCTTTTAAGTGACATTTGGACAACTTCATAGCTGGTTAAACGAATGTATACCCGACGGAATGGAGCCATGTTATGTATATTATCTTTCCCCTTCTCTCGTAATTCAATAGTAGCTGGACATAAAAATAAATATTTTTTCCGATTGATTTGACATTTCTTTCACTTTACTCAAAAAATTAGACATTTGCGTGAGAATTTACGAAACTCGATTTTATCTAAACGATTTATTGAGTGATATATTATTCAAATTTGATTCTCTGGCCTGAAGAAACAAAGTATCGACATATAACTCTTCTTTATCTTCTTTCTGACATCTCAGCCATGAAAACAGTCACAATCAGGGAGTATCGAAATTCGTGGCTCACGTACCCAAAATAATTTTTATTTTGTTAAAAGCCATTACTTTGTTTTGCTAGTTTCTGTCCCAACCCCAAATAATATTTAAGCTAGCAAAAAGATCATCACAAAAACTTAATATAACATTTATCATCTACATTTTTTGAAAGTTGTCGATCTTTTATTTTTACGGTTGTTAATTCTTTTCTGTGCTATTCTAGAAGGAAAAAACACAAATACATTGGGATATTTGCAATTGTAGGTAGATCCAAAAATACACTTTGAAGTTTGGATAACTAGAATGGTTCGCTTTTTGCTTGTAATTCGTAGGTATACTGTTGACAAATTAAAAATTGTTAAACCGTCCCGAAAATGGAGCCTTTTGTTTGGTATTTTCTCACAATATAAAACAAATATAACAATTTTTCATAACATTTTTTGGAAGTTGTCGATTTTTTATTTTTAAGATGGTTAATTCTTTTCTGTGCTACCTACTCTAGAAGGAAGAAAACACAAAAACCACATTGTTATATTTATAATTTATGCTCCAAAAATCCACTTTGCAGTTTGGTAAACCAGAATGGTTCGCTTTTTTGCTTGACATTCGTAGGTATGACAAATTAAACATTCCGAGGTAACCTGCGAAATAAAAACGCGCACCCCGACTGGGAATCGAACCCAGATCCTTCGGGTTTCCGGCCCTATGCTTTAACCATTAAGCTATCGGGACGCATTCTTAATCAGCAGGTTGGGTTGCCATACAACTCTTGCGAGTCCGAGTATCTGACCCATACACGAAGACTGAAGCACTTCGACTTCCTTTGACAACGTGAATAAATCTCTCTCGAATGGCTATGCTCAAACTTCTGAGCTACGAGTGGATTATTTGATAATGATGGAAAATGTAGTGAATCTCTCACTTAGGGATGGTGTTTTGGAGGTAACCTGCGAAATAAAAACGCGCACCCCGACTGGGTTCGATTCCCAGTCGGGGTGCGCGTTTTTATTTCGCAGGTTACCTCTGAAACACCTTCCCTTAGTGAGAGATTCACTACATTTTCCATCATTATCAAATTAAACATTGCTAAACCATCCCGATAATGGAGCCTTCTGTTTGTATTCCGCCGCTGCACAGAAAGTAACGCCGGTCACGTGTCCTCTACTCCAATGACCTGTATCAGAGTGCGACCAGGTTGGTATGCAAACTGCGTCTGGCCGAGTGCCATGCAATCTAACTGTAACTGCCGATCCGCTACATTCTATCTCTCTGAGCGGTGTGTATTACAACCGACGTCGTGTGTTCGAGGCTGTTTTATGTCTGAGCAGATAGCACGCGACGGTTGTTGCATTGTCTTCATGAGATGCAGTCGGTAAAGTCTATGCAAAACAGTTCTAAAAGGGTTTGGAACGTTTTGGGCAAGGCGGGAAAAGAGAAATGGAACGTTTGCAATTTAAACTGAAAATTCGAATAATCAAAGAATTTGAAAAAATGGATTCGAACGTTTGGTCACGTTGACGAACATCGATATTTAAACTGAAATTTTGAAGAATAGGAATAACATTATGGGAACTTTGTCAGGATAACAAAAGCGAAATTTATTCGAATAAGACAAGAATTTGACAGACAGGTTGAAACTTTTTAGTCAAGATTTCAAAAACCAGGGGCTGGATTCACAAAGGAAACTTTATGACCAAAAAATCTAATATCGATATTAGCTATTACCATAGTATATTCATCTACATAGTAGCGTCACTTAGCTAATTTAACATTGGCGCGCTAGTTTCAAATGTCGACGGTGGCGCCCCTAGTAACCACAGTAGTAAACAGCACTTCAACGTTGACATTTGCATGTAAACACAGCCAAGATTGACGTCTTTTTGCATAATTTCACCATTTACTATTAAATAGTGCTGCTTGTGACATGTGACACTTAGTACACAATATAAAATGGTATAGTTAGCTTCACGTAAATCAGTTTTTGTTGCAAAATACTGTGAAATTCGAAAGATAGAAGACATCACGGCGCGGCGCAGAGACTGGATGAAGGTTAGTTCACTTATTTTCTCTCCCATAAATTAACTGAGTAAGATGCATACTTTTCGTTTAAGTTAATTAATTATACCTATAATTTATCTTTAAACATAGATTTGGAGAAACAGTCCGGATTCTGATCTCGCCCGACAACTGACAGTTCGTGACGAAAGAAGAATGATACGACAGTCTTGGCAGAGGCGGCCTAGGCTCAGCCTACAAAGTTGAAACTAAGACCAACAAAGAAGACCAACTAACTGTCAAACAGTTTGAATGCAGTTCAGTCAAACCTACGATCACCACACGTCAAACTGGAAGACTTTACACTTCTTCATACCTAGGTATATTGAACAATAAGTTTGACTTTCGCCAATACAAGCTGACAAATTGCAAGAAGAAGATTTCGATGTGAAGTGTTGTTGTTTAGTGTGTTGGATGTCTGTGGTAGGAAAAGTGTCTTCTCTTTGTTTGGCTTGTATCTGTATATTCTACGATCTGTAAGGTAGGCTAACTGAATAAACATTTATCTAAATCACGGCTTGCACTATTCAATAAAAAGTGACTTACCTACCTACCTATTTCTAAGTAGCATAGTTTTACCTCAAAACAATTTGATTCTAGTGAAATACTTTTTGATCACAATGTTGACAGTGAGTATCAAGATGTATATTATGTCTATATCTAGGTAACACATAGGTAGTGTAGTATGATATAATATCTAGGCATAATACCTCATAGGTTTGGCACCTCAAATTGAGTTGTAATAGCATCCAAAGGTAACACTAATCTTATTGGGTGTGCATTTGCACATTAGTCTACCTCAAAGTGTTTTGTGCAAAGAGAGCTGTGTTTTATTTGGAATCTGAAATTAACTGTTCAATCATTTCTACTTGTGTTAATAAAGCCATGAAAGACACATAGGCATTGGGAATAATAAAATAATGTATGTATTTTTTGTAATAGACTGACCAATCTAGGACCAACTGACTAAACCTGCTACAGTAACACTTGCCAATTATAATTGCATTTATAGCGTGTAATATCATTGAATGTAATAAATATTAAATAGTTATATCATGAGTTTTCTTTGAATTACAAAAATGATTTAATATCATAAATATTTATCAAATATATTGCGAATTCACTGAGCCATTTGAATTTCTGGCGGCAATTTTTCATCCCATGAAAATGAGTTGCACTAAGGTGGCTACTTGGGGCGCCACCATCGGCGCTGAAACCAGTTTCATCTCGGAGTGACGCTACTACGTGAAGACGTGAACGGGCTGATCTTTATACTATGCTATTACCATGTTTTACCGGCATATCTTTATGAATATAATTGTTCAGATCGCCATTTATAACGATAAAACACTAAGTTTTAACAAGGTAATATCATGGTAATAGAGTTATTGGGAGGTATAATGCTTTACCGGTATAAAGTTATGCCGTTTTAAAATTTGAATATCAGATTGGAAGGTTTTGGTCAGGTATCCCACTGTATCTCTCTGGAGAGAAGGTATTCCCAATTCCATTCTGATGGATTCCGGTCACGGCCATAAGGATTAACATTGCATGGAATCGAATTCCATCAGAATTGGGAATTCAAATGTTCTATAATAGGGCTCCAGGTCCCTGTATGAAGAACCGAGATCATGTGTAAGAAGACTGTTGTAAGTGAAGAGAGTACGCGATGGTTGTAAGAACAGCAGGAGTGTTGCATTGTGTTCGTGAGATTGTGGGAGGTCAGATGCAGTTGAATAACGGACTGCTTTTTATGCAAAGCATTTGAAAACGGATTGGAATGTTTTGGTCGTGACTTGATAAAGCGCGAAATTTTTAAATTTGAAAAACAGACTGGAACCTCCAGAAGTTTTAAACGTGCGATATTTAAACTGACTTCTAGAAGTCTGTGAATTTTTAAAGTTGAGTTGAACGACTACTAAAAAGACAGCGAAATTTAACTGAAAATATAAGAAAGATTGAAAACAGGTTAAAACTTTGTGACTAAGAGAGAAGTGGTCTAGTGGTCTAAAAGGCCTAGGTAGTTGTCAACTTTTCCAAGTTTTAAACAATGAAAACACGTGCGGTTTCAAAACGTGACAGCTCAAGAAATGACCCCTGGACTTCCACGTAATTTTAACTGAAATGTCTAGGAGTTTAAAATGCTTATCAGAAATGCAAGAAACAAGTTACATTTCACGCTTTTGATCCACATTACCACAATTTTGAGAGGATTTCGATCTAAAGTGTAGTAAATCGTATGACAGAGAAATGTTTCACAAGAAGACAAGAGTTTTATTGTTCTCGTGAGACTGTAGGAAGTCAAATGCATAACGGACTGCTCGACTTTTTAATTCCGTGCAAACTGTTTTATAACAGTCTAAGAATTTGAAAAACAGATTGGAATGTTTAGATCAATTATACATAAAAAGCGCGACATTCAAACTTATAATAGAATGATGAAGCAAGACTCTTAAAATGAAAATGATCGAATAATTGAAAATTAAGATTTTCTAACACAAAATTAACTAGGTATGCAAAAATACGAAAGCTAAATAAATATAACAATATAACTATACAAAACAAACATAATTGTCGATTTCAATCATTCTTGCGGTGAGCTCAAAAACTAGTAATTTTGTCTTCATCCAATCATATTTTGTAATTGAAACCCAGTAATTTTGAAAGAGAGACTTCAATATAACTGCATAATTCTTGACTTCAGTCAAATTGCAATTTATATGGCTATGATTAGGTTAGGTACATGATTCTAAAAGACTGCAAAGCAAAACCGTAAAAATGGACATCGGTCCTTCTACCTCTAAGATACAGATATGTAGTAGCTACACTCCAGGCCAAAACTTTTGCACGTTTAGATCATGTGAGAGAAAGAATTTCGAGGCCGAAAAATGTAAAAAAGCACACATTTCTCATGAAATGGAGCCTTTTGTGTGTATTCTACTCCTCTTCTCTCGTGTTTCCGAGTACAGATGTTTAGGGCAGAAGACCGCGTTCATTTGTGTCTCTAAATTCATGTTCTTGACCCAGTTGAATTGATATTGTAACGGGTTGACATTATTCCACTTGCATTTGCATAGAACTCATATCGTGTTGACTTCGTACCTTCATTGAAATTCACACCGCATTCTTTCGTTTCACAAGAAACCGTCAGGAAGAATCCAAAGGTGCATATAAAATATACGCGGAACGCATAATAACAACGGGTATAAATATGTTGAAACTTTTAAGAGCATTTTATACCAGAACTAAGCCGGATATGAAAATAAACGAAGTTCAAGCATATTGTAACTTCTGCATGTTGTCTACTGTTTGACTTTTGGTGGATTTCTAAAAACACAATTAATATCCTACAATAAATGGAGCATTTTTTGTGGATTCCATGCTCCTTCGCCCCTTCAATACCGGCAGTATTGGAAGCTTCTATAATTTTTGATTATTTAACTTGCGTTAAATGTTTCTTTGAGATAAGCACTTAAAATAATAATAAACAAAATTTCAAATTACCCATTTGTGATTTTAGAAACAATTTGTGTTGTATCAAGTCAACAAGAGCTGAGAAAATAAGTTTTGAACATGAACCTTCCCTTGAGATATTTTAAAAAAATAAATGAGCGAATCTTACCCTCATACACTTTCAGAAAGTTTTTATCCATACTTTCACTGCTCTAATAAAAAAACAAAAATTATAATATCCAGTCTTCTACCTAACGCCACTAACCTTCAGTCGTCACTACTTTAGGCGTCGTGCTCGCCGCCGTCGCCGCGACGTCGACACTCGTCCACGTCACCAATCCCCCGGACGTCGTCGGCTGCTCGACGTCGTTGGGGACCGGCGTCGAGCTGGGGCGCGGCGGCTTCGACGCCGTCGTCTTCACCGGCTTCGGCGTCGTCTGCGTGATGAGTGACACCGACGCCAGACCGTCGGACGGCGTCGTCGACGGCTTCTTCAGCGGCTTCTTCGTCGGAGGTTTCCTTGTGGTAGTCGTCGTCGTCGACGTCGTCGCAGGCTTCGGAGCAGAAGTCGGTTTAGGAGTAGTAGTTTTCGACGTGGTCTCAGAGAAAGTCGTGACTAATTTGATTGGTTTCGTCGTCGATCTCGGCGTCGTAGTCGTCGCTTTAGTCACCTTCGGCGTCGTCGCCAGCGTCGGTTTCGGAGTTGTTTTCGGCGGCTTTACGGACGGCTTGGGTTTCACAGTACTCGACGGCGTCGGTTTCACGGAAACTTTAGTTGGTTTCGTCGTCGCTTCGCTCGGTTTCCCTCCTGCCGACGTCGGCGCCGGTCTGGGGGACGACGTCGTCGTCTTGCGGTCCACGTTGACGGTGTTGGCGTTGTCCTCCACCGACTGGAACGTAGACAGCTGGTAATTCATCTCCGTGGTCGTTGGTTCGGTCACCGGCCGCGTCACTACAGTCGGTTTCTTCGTAATTACTTCATCCTTAATCGGTTTTTTCGTAATCGGCTCGTAGATTAGTGGTTTCTTTGTGATTGGCTCGTAGATTATAGGTTTCTTAGTGATTTGTGGGTCATCTTTGATTGGTTTCTTTGTGATTGACGACGTCGTGGGTGGTCTCCTGGTGATGACGGGCTCCTTGACGGGGTCCTTGATGACGGGGTCGTCTTTGAGCGGCGTCTTGGTGACGAACTCGATCTTGGTCATCGACTCTGTCGTGTGGGTCTTCGACGTCGTCGTCATCTCTGTCGTGATGGGCTGGAACAAACAGATCATGATGTCAGTTGTCTCAACTGCTGACTCTATCCTCATCTCTGACAGCAATTGTACATTACAATGATAAGAAGACACTTGTTACACTTTATTTTTTTTCAATTTGTTTACAAATTAGTAAATTGTTGTATGGCAAACTATATTGTGTAAAAATGAAATATTCGTAAAATGTATTACGATTATCACACCAGTTATCAACAATGCTATTAAGTTTTGTCAAAACAAGATACTGTTGCCTATTTAATTATACCTTCAAATATAATTAGCTGATAATATGCATGAAATGAGCTCATTCCACTCGAAATACGTATAATTGAAATCAGTATCACAAATTGCGACTAACTAACGTACAGTCGGCTGAAGTAACAACAGTTCGGATTCTAAAACAAAACGTCTGCACTTCCTAATTAAACCACTGATACCGGTCCAGTCTTGTACCATCTTGTAGGTACTTTCGGAGCGTGCCTAATGGAGTATCTTCGGGGCTAAGTGAACAGTTATCCATATCTATCCAATGTCGCTACTTTTACATTGCCCGAGCGTACGCTACATATCTGCTAAACGTATCTTATCCACCAAGTATTATCGTCTGCAACGTCGTCACCGGTGAAATGTCATCACCACCTGATTTTGTCCAGTACAAGTTACCCACTGAGTTGCGCTCGTGTCATTCGTCGTACTGGACGATGATGAAGTCAATACTGAATCAAGTCTGTCTCATTGCATTGTTGGCTGTAAATGGTTCTCCACAAAACTATTACGATGTTAAAAGTAAGCATTGAAAGCTCTATAGACTCTGGGGTTCCTCAATAATCGATAAGCGATATTTTTTGAACTTTCAAACTGTTCAAGATAGGTGCTTATTTATATCTTCTTCGCAGATTCTACCGGGTACACATGCCTCAAAAGCGTCGTAGCATTGGATACGACTGCGAAAGCATTCTGGTATGACTTCGATCACACCTGGAAAGACATGTTTTTTACCTGCAAACAATACGTGGACGCTTCGTATATTATCTGGGACTACAAGAATCTGACTGAATCCGAGAAGCAGCTATGTGGAGACAGATTGGTGCCGTACACCGTCCCTTCAGAGCACATGATACTTTATGATGAATGGTTTTTTGTGGTTAGTATGAAACAATAGTCATAAGAGAGTCAACAGGCCTGGGGTAAGCGAATAGGAAATGCATGGTTCGTCAAAACGTTATTTTGACATTTCTCTTCACGCTAGCAGAATTAAAAAAAAAAAACAGATAGTAACGACCCAACGTCTATACAATACTCTCTTATAAAGGTTGATCCGAACGAGGGATTTCAGTGTTCGGAAGTATTCGGCTTTTCCCACTTCGTGACGTCAACACAGCCGGCAACTGCTTGATAGTCTGTATGCGCTGGCATGTGATTTAGATAGAAATGTCCTACTCCATGACGTCACAGAGTAGGACAAAGCCGAATACTTCCGAGTACTGAAATCCCTCGATCGGTTCAACCTTTAGAAGAGAGTATTGTATAGACGTTGGTAACGACCCATTACAGACTAAATAATGCCGCAAACTGCAGTACTTTATGACCTCTGGTACGACCTCAATGTGTTAAATACGATTATGTGGTGCAATATTAAGTCTAATGGACTGTATTAAGCTGTAATGGGTCGTTACTATCTGATTTTTTTAAATTCTTTTAGCGTGAAGAGATATTTACGGGACACGTTGAGTGAGTGGTTAACGCTCTGAACTTGTATTCCGGAGGCCCGGGTTCGATTCCCGCGGCCGTCCTTCCTGACTGGGATTTTTTCGTGGATTTCCCTCAGTCGACAGGCAAATGCTGGGAAGGTACCCTACTAATAGGCCACGACCGCCTCCTTCCTACCTTCCATACTAACCTACTCTTCACCATCATCTGCCAATCATCATCATAATCATTCATGCGTCGCCATTAGCCTCGCTGCAGAACAGTGCGACGTTAAGCCCCAGAAATAAAAACTTTTTGACGAACCATGCATATTTCCCGTTCGCTTACCCTTAAATTCTTGGTATAGAATTCCGCATTGAGGACCACAAGTTGTATGGATATTCACAAACGGCAATTTTTTCAGGGTTCCATTTACAACACGATTGAACCCGATTTCAATGAATCTTATCCAGACTTCGCGGCTGCGATCAATATGACATCTGGTGTCCACGACTTCGTATCACTCAACATTCCTATGTTTCAATGTGTAATATGTAAAAGAGAGGCGAACATACCAAAAACAATTCCTCACATTTGGCCACTAGATGAAACTCTATTCGGTTTCAACATCGTCTTCACAAGCAAGGAACCGGCAGGTGACAGTTTTGAGAAAGATGTTCCATTGAAGAACAGTTTGATTCAAGATCTGGTCAGAGTTTTGTCGGTCATGCCCGCGAACATCCATCTAATACGAGCTTCCATTGAGGAGAACCGGCATGTGGTACATATGAGAGTTTTGGAAGAAGTGTTATATTATGACGAGGACACTGCAGTCACGTTTAGACAATTCCTTCTGACCAACTGGTGGACGGCGGGATTCTGCATGCCCGAGAGTACGATCAACTCCGCTGGTGACACATACACCTGGACCCAAGCTGGACAATGTAAGTGCAACTAAAGATTTTTCTAGAAAGCTAGAAGGTTGTCTTCATTATCTAAAACTGCGAATGACCGGACTTCAATCATTTATGGCCAGTTTCTCCACCTCTGGTCAGAATTTCGTATAATCCTCTCGTGAATGATTTTAGTGGATTACTTTCACGAATACCTAAACCAGAGAGTTGCAGAATCCGGCCCTAAAAGTATTGTCTTCTTTTAAAAGTATTTTTGCTTTTCATCCTGATTGATTGATTTTTCTTCAATTCCGACAGAATCTGATTTGTATAGGTAAGAGAATTTCAAGCATCGCAGAGAAGACGCAAGTGACGAGTGAATTAATTTTCTTGCAGATGATGTGCAATCCCACGTCGTCCATGAAAGACAGGAGGTCGCTACTCGGAAGTGCGTTTGGAACAATTCTCGAATAGTTCAAGACGCTCAGTGGATTGATGTCGAGTACTTTGACGTCACTTGGCAGTCGTGCACTTTCAGCGGTGTAGTGGACGATGTTCACTTAACCGCCAATGGTGGTCAGACATACTTCGGGAATGAAGCGTACCTACCCCTATTGTTATTGTACAGGGCAAATACCAGTGATAGTATGCTAGATCTGACCAAGACAAGTTTCACAATTGAACAATTTTTTCTGGTTTATTTTGGAGCTTTATCTTACTCAGCCTATCTCTTGAATATGGCGGACTATGTAATTCACCATGACATTCTAGGAATTATAGAATCTATGTTTGTGAAACTGAAACTGTTGTCCGGTGACAAACACCTGGCGATGGGATACGGAAACTACAACGCATTGTTCGCGATTAATCTCACGGAGGCGAGAAACCTTGTCGGCGTCGAGTCTCTCCCAGTGACTACGAATTTCATTAGTGTAGGATTTCAAACTACAAATTCCAGTTTCAATGCAGCAACTGGCACTGACATCAAGATAACCGTCTCCGAAAATCTTCTCGGAGAAAATTCTCGTGCCATGTTCTCGATTTTCATAGATTCAAATTTCTTACCAGATAGACAGAGTTTTATAGGGAAGAAATACGAATATGTCGGGCAAGTAATTCTTGACAACGAAGAGTCTACGACCATTCATTCCGATGACTACATAGACATCTGGATCAACAATACCGATTTACACTATTGTAATGCCTACACCTGCATGCAGTACAAGCCGCGTACTTGTGCTTCTTACGATTTCACATCCCAGTCTTGGTCGATACGTCACTGTAAGGCGCTGCGGTCAACTCGGAGCGGCCTTGAAGTGTTCCGATGCAGCCATCTTGACCACAACGACCGCACAACCCGCGGGTACTTCAAGGTCTACTTCCACGTCGACACGTTTGCAGACTACCTCGAACGCAACCCGGACTTCGCTACTGTGATGGTCGTCGATGGGGCCCTTTCCGTTGCCGGGTTGCTGAGCATCTATTTAACGGCAATATTCTACAAGGAATGGGCAGAAGACCTCGGTCACAAGATGCTGCTTCACATGGTCACCGCATTGGCAGTGAATCTAGCGCTTGGGTTCGTAAACAATGTTGTCCATGTTGATACAACTAGTGTCTGGTGCATTCCACTTGGAGCCATTCGACATTACACCTTCCTCGCGATGTTCTTCTGGATGCTGGTGCTGTCAGGGTTACAGATGAAGAGATTGATGACCATCACAGGAGCCAAAGACATCTCGCATCTGTTGTCGAAGGCGTTCGCTTTTGCTTGGGGATTGCCGTTGATACCGGTTGGCACGCTTCTGGCGTGGAACACGAGCTTCTACAAGGCGACGGACGACAACAGTGGTTCCTGTTATCCGTCCAAGACAGCGTTCAAGGTCACCGTCCTGGCGCCTGTGGGATGCATCCTGGTGTTTAACATCATAGTCTACATCCGAGTCGTGATCCATATTTTCGGATGTTTACAGAGATGTAATGATGGACCAGTTATTCAGCGTCATGGAATTGACGAAACAACGAAGCAGTTGCGTTGCTTGGGAATGAGTATCTTTATATTCTTCTTGTTTGGGTTTAGTTGGTGGTGTGATTTTCTGTCGGAGTCAAAAGTAATTCACAGTGATTTCTTATATGAATATTTGTTTTTGATTACAGCCTCAACGCACGTTTTTATATTGGCTTTGTTCTTTGTTGTTTTCGACAAAAAGGTTCGTGATTTTTGGCTTAAGAAAAACAAGAAAAAGTAAAATAAGTAAAATAGTCTTCGTTAGTTTTAATGCATCAGAAAATCATTCTATTGTCATCCTTTCGCAATCGTACAAAATGTCTAAATGTTCGTGCAAGTACAACGTTGGCTAGTTGGTGTTGTGGCGTTATGAGCGGTAATCGCGACCAATTACTAAAATCATGAGGCTTTAAACACGAACGCAAGAGTGATGGTGTTAAAGTAGAATATAATCACAATGCCTTGAAAATGTTCTCATGTATTGCACACTAATATTGACTCTTACAGAAAAACTATTTAAAACTTTTATCGCAAAGAATCATGAATTTCGTTTTAAAAATCTTGTATGTTTCGTTTGCTCTCATTTATAACTTTTAAACAATTTAATATATACTTTTAGCAATTTATAATCTAAACATTTTGTTAATTATGGTACCTATACAATAAAAAAATATTTTTAAGACATGTTGTATTCCAGTGTGATTGGCCCATGTATTTCAGGATAATCATATAATATGTTTTAATATTTTTATAATTATCGAAAGATATATTATCCACACAATGTAATTTGCAAGACTCGACATTTTTCAATGTTTTGGAAAACGTGGAGTACCAAACGGATTGGCTCTCGAGAAATACGGGCTCGAACCTGGACCATCTAAATGCTGTAAAACCACAATATTATGTCCGATCTCAGAGTTGAAGCACTTACTATTCCTTATAGCTGATGCCTCATTAAAGATTTATACGAAAAATCCTGATCAATACATCGTCCTTCACGCCTCTCCAAAATCGCAAAGTCAAATCAAGTCGCTTTTTATTTTAAGATTTACGAAATGTTACACATAAAGAAGGGCACCAAATCGTCCCATATGTTTTCGCTCCTCAGTCAAATCTTTGAACCATAAGTTCAAAAATTGTGTTTTTATCTGATTTCATGAAAAAGTGCCGTCTTAAAAACGATTCAAAAGACCATTTTAATTAGTATATTTTACATTAATTTTTAAAGATAATCTTTCTTTCAGCTATGTTTTCAAAGTTAGCTGCTGGTTGGTTAGGAATGTCCACCTGATCATTGACTCTGGTTGTGTTTTGGCGCTGCGAGGGTGTAGTCACGTGCTATCTGTGATCTTGCGGGAGGCGTTAGCGAGGGGCGTTAGCGAGAGGCGTTAGCGACTGACGCGCACAAGTGTACGGATGATTTGTGTTCTCTCGTGTCACACCCACACTCTATGCGGGTTTCACGAACTCGAATCGGCGCAGTTAGTCATGGAGAACTTAACCTTACTTCCCCGGGAGGAGAGAAGAGAGTTCAAGAGATTTCGATCGACCGCAGATGGAACGCAATTTGTTGACACCCCTAAACAATTCCATTCACAGCGAAGTTACTTATCTCATACGCTAAACAGGAATTTCAATGAGTCCAAGAATTTTAAAAACGATTTAACCTTTTGGTAAGGTAAAACAAAAAGCGCGAAATTGAGTACTACAAATTAACTTTCTTGTATTTTTATTATAAATGTCCGAAGATAAGTGGCTCGATAAAAAAATTAAATTGACGAAACATTCCATATTCAAATAAATTTAAATATTGACGGATTATTAAATTTAAAACAGGAATTTAAGTTGCAAAACTATGGCGAAAATTACATTTGAAATGTAAAAATATACACTTATTTTATGCCTATAAGTGGCAGCCAGATACTGAGCACTTTCAAGAATAGTGACTATAGCAATAATATCACCGTCTAATGTTCGTCCTTCATTGTGGTAACATGACGTGGTGGGGGGACAAGAGGCGTACATTTACCCCGGATTCAGGACTGATGCTGGACCATAGAGCGTCCCCGAGCCCCGAATCCCGGACCCAAGGAGGTTATATAACTACAACCTCCTTGATCCTTGACCAGCGAACATAATCCTAGACAGTACCTTGTTGTACGCTGGCTTGCCCGGATGGAAGCCAGGCGGCGCTGACGGCGGGAACACCGGCAAGTGATTGCTCTCATTGTTGTGCCCTCCGTCGTCGTGGAGTCTGCAGCAGGAGCCGAAGTAGAAGCGATCTATGCAGGTGCCGAGATGCGTCCCGTTGCTCTTCAGACAGCTGATCGCAAACATGCACACTCCAGACTCTCCAGTCCTTCTGCTGACGCACGGCAGATGCCGGATGTTGCGACCAGAACCTGGGGACAAAGTCGACACATGAGAACATGCACACTCCAGACTCTCCAGTCCTTCTGCTGACGCACGGCAGATGCCGGATGTTGCGACCAGAACCTGGGGACAAAGTCGACACATGAGAACATGCACACTCCAGACTCTCCAGTCCTTCTGCTGACGCACGGCAGATGCCGGATGTTGCGACCAGAACCTGGGGACAAAGTCGACACATGAGAACATGCACACTCCAGACTCTCCAGTCCTTCTGCTGACGCACGGCAGATGCCGGATGTTGCGACCAGAACCTGGGGACAAAGTCGACACATGAGAACATGCACACTCCAGACTCTCCAGTCCTTCTGCTGACGCACGGCAGATGCCGGATGTTGCGACCAGAACCTGGGGACAAAGTCGACACATGAGAACATGCACACTCCAGACTCTCCAGTCCTTCTGCTGACGCACGGCAGATGCCGGATGTTGCGACCAGAACCTGGGGACAAAGTCGACACATGAGAACATGCACACTCCAGACTCTCCAGTCCTTCTGCTGACGCACGGCAGATGCCGGATGTTGCGACCAGAACCTGGGGACAAAGTCGACACATGAGAACATGCACACTCCAGACTCTCCAGTCCTTCTGCTGACGCACGGCAGATGCCGGATGTTGCGACCAGAACCTGGGGACAAAGTCGACACATGAGAACATGCACACTCCAGACTCTCCAGTCCTTCTGCTGACGCACGGCAGATGCCGGATGTTGCGACCAGAACCTGGGGACAAAGTCGACACATGAGAACATGCACACTCCAGACTCTCCAGTCCTTCTGCTGACGCACGGCAGATGCCGGATGTTGCGACCAGAACCTGGGGACAAAGTCGACACATGAGAACATGCACACTCCAGACTCTCCAGTCCTTCTGCTGACGCACGGCAGATGCCGGATGTTGCGACCAGAACCTGGGGACAAAGTCGACACATGAGAACATGCACACTCCAGACTCTCCAGTCCTTCTGCTGACGCACGGCAGATGCCGGATGTTGCGACCAGAACCTGGGGACAAAGTCGACACATGAGAACATGCACACTCCAGACTCTCCAGTCCTTCTGCTGACGCACGGCAGATGCCGGATGTTGCGACCAGAACCTGGGGACAAAGTCGACACATGAGAACATGCACACTCCAGACTCTCCAGTCCTTCTGCTGACGCACGGCAGATGCCGGATGTTGCGACCAGAACCTGGGGACAAAGTCGACACATGAGAACATGCACACTCCAGACTCTCCAGTCCTTCTGCTGACGCACGGCAGATGCCGGATGTTGCGACCAGAACCTGGGGACAAAGTCGACACATGAGAACATGCACACTCCAGACTCTCCAGTCCTTCTGCTGACGCACGGCAGATGCCGGATGTTGCGACCAGAACCTGGGGACAAAGTCGACACATGAGAACATGCACACTCCAGACTCTCCAGTCCTTCTGCTGACGCACGGCAGATGCCGGATGTTGCGACCAGAACCTGGGGACAAAGTCGACACATGAGAACATGCACACTCCAGACTCTCCAGTCCTTCTGCTGACGCACGGCAGATGCCGGATGTTGCGACCAGAACCTGGGGACAAAGTCGACACATGAGAACATGCACACTCCAGACTCTCCAGTCCTTCTGCTGACGCACGGCAGATGCCGGATGTTGCGACCAGAACCTGGGGACAAAGTCGACACATGAGAACATGCACACTCCAGACTCTCCAGTCCTTCTGCTGACGCAAGGCAGATGCCGGATGTTGCGACCAGAACCTGGGGACAAAGTCGACACATGAGAACATGCACACTCCAGACTCTCCAGTCCTTCTGCTGACGCAAGGCAGATGCCGGATGTTGCGACCAGAACCTGGGGACAAAGTCGACACATGAGAACATGCACACTCCAGACTCTCCAGTCCTTCTGCTGACGCAAGGCAGATGCCGGATGTTGCGACCAGAACCTGGGGACAAAGTCGACACATGAGAACATGCACACTCCAGACTCTCCAGTCCTTCTGCTGACGCACGGCAGATGCCGGATGTTGCGACCAGAACCTGGGGACAAAGTCGACACATGAGAACATGCACACTCCAGACTCTCCAGTCCTTCTGCTGACGCACGGCAGATGCCGGATGTTGCGACCAGAACCTGGGGACAAAGTCGACACATGAGAACATGCACACTCCAGACTCTCCAGTCCTTCTGCTGACGCAAGGCAGATGCCAGATGTTGCGACCAGAACCTGGGGACAAAGGCAATCACTGTCATTCTTCAGATTCAAAATTAATTTTCTTTTGGCCTCCAACTCGTCTACATGCGCTCAACTGACAATGCGACCTTTCTGTCTCAATTTCGAGATACTTCGTTCCATTCCTGCCGTTTACCTCATGCCCGAGTTTCAAGGTACGCTCATACAATAATCCTACCCTTTTCAATGAGAATTTACAGCTGCCACCGATTCTCGCATCTCAACCTCCATATCCCATATCTTAACCATCATCCTCTTCCAAAAACCTTTCACCCATTGCCCTCTGAACACCATCCATCCCGAGCTCCTCAAACGTCCACGCGTCCTTCTGTACGGAGGCTTGTATCCTAATATCCTTCTTGGCCACCTCTCTTCCTCCATTCTCCTGACAATATGTCCATACCAAACCAACTGCCTCGTGTCGATTCTATCCACAATTGTGTTGACAGCAGAGGATGATCTATCTTAGACCCTGTTCGATAGTCAGAGATGGTCCATATCCTAGGGCTTGCAGAGACTAAATAGTAAGAGAATAGTACTGAGTTGGAGACCAGAGTAAGGAGTTCAACGTATGAAAACCCGTCCATCAATCCAAACAAGAAACTGGAGCCGTCAGTTTATGAAATAGAAATGTATGTCATTAACATTATATTATTATAGTTTGTCAATAATTAAAAAGTAACGTATGATTCTGTTGTGTTCGACTAAAAGTGTTTTGCCATATATCTTCGCTTTCATTGAAATTTAGATTTAAAACTAAACATAAATTGGTATTATTCAGCGAAGATAATGTAGGTTTTTTATGTTAAAATATATGTGTCAAAAAGGTCGCAATTAAAGCTGTTCAAATGCACTTGCCCCAACTATTTAACTAATAAAACAATACGCATCGACGTACTTCTTTATTTGAACAAAATAACATGAAACTAGCAAAATACATTGGCTTACAACATTTGATAAAATAAATACTGTTTCAAAAGACGAGCATCATATCTAAATTCTGTGTCTTGATTTCTGCCTCCAAGCCTTGGCAATAGAGTTTCGCTTCTTGGCTTAACCCCTCAATCTCGAGATATGTCAGAGTGGAGCACGACTCGTAGATTTGTCTCACAAACCCAGTTGAAAAGTGCGCGTTCGGGAATTCGAGATGAAGATGTCGCAGCTGCTTCATGAGATGACTGTGGTGGATGAACAGTTCAACCAACGCAGCTTCAGCTGATCCTGGCAAGTCTTCTTCTGATTCCTTGAACCCACTCAAACATAACTTCGTCAGTTGAGCTGCGTCTGCCAGACAAAGTCGCGCCAGATACACAACTCTGGATGCGAGAGTACAATAATGCCGGAGTTTAAGTTTCTCAAGATTTGGGAAAGATATTCTGTTGGTTGGCATTTGGTTTCCCACTTGTTCGCTGAGTTGCCAATCAAATATAAATTCAAGTCTTGTTAAATTTTTACACGTTTCGCTGATAGCTTGCAGTATTTCTACCGGGTTGCTCTTTGATATGTGGATTGAAAGGTCTTTGATGTAGCTTCCTTTACATGCTAGATAATTGATCAACCAGCGCTTGTTGTGATACTGATCGCAGACTAAAGTCAGTCTCGATAATCTTACAGGACTTGCAGAAAGTATCCGAAAATAATCTTGTTCTCCCATGCGAGGTATAATACATTCGAGATCTTGTAGATGAGGGCAATGTTCGATGATTAATTGCAGCATTTGCGGTGAAACATTATTTAGATCCAAAGTTCTCAGTTGCAGGATTTGATTTGTGTCAAGTCGCCATGCCAGAGCCGCTGGGACGGAATATCTACATCCACGAAGCTCTAGCAGTTTATGACATGTTTCCAACACCGTTGAGTACGTCTCGGGATATGAACTCCAGACATCCATGATCTGTAACTCCGGACAACATCGACATAACGCAAGAATGATACCGTCACAGCAAAAACTGTTGAGCTCGACTTCGACGAGCTTTGACAGGCTGGGTATTTGTTGCAACCAGAAACGAATGTGACTGTCTCTTTGCAATCTACAAATCCCATTGTTAAACGAAGCCTCAGAACCAGCTTTCAAATCGTCACTTCCCAAATCTTCTTCATCCGTGTAGGGTGTTATAGCTAACTTCTTCAAGTTTACATTCTCATGAATGAACATTCCATACAGAATTCTCTCATCAGACATCTCAGTTCGTTCTTCGAGGACTTCGTCAAATAAATCTTCCCAGATTGCCGCAGGAATGTTTTCACGAAGAAAGTCTTGTACTTTCTGGACAGTTGCTTTACACCCGTCGAATTCATAGTGTAAGTTTAACCAGCAAGGATAAAGATCCTCGATGTTCTTGCATGTAGAGTGTACTAACTGGCTTGTTGCGCTTAGAGCAAACGAAGAGAGAGTTTTTACTGGCTTATGAAGAGGCATTGTCGACTGTAGAGAGAAGTCACTTCACTTCGAAACTGTTTTAAATATGTTTCTTGCATGAAATTGAGAAACCAAGTTGATCTAAGACAATACACTTGTAGGTACTACACTGTTGATGTTGTACACTACCCTGTTGGCAAGTTTGCTTGAATTTAATTGTGTTTTGACAGGAATGGTCCGCTCGTACTGACGCTTGCTTATTTTTTTCCTAATAACCGATTTCTAAAAGTATCTGAGTGGCTCTGGTTTATGAAATAGTTCATAGATGCAGTTTTGGAAATCAAACAGCAAGTGAAATTTTCTATAAACCCCATTTCATTCCATGCTGGAATTTAAATTTCATTCCGTTACACCGTTTTACCCGCAATCGAAATTACTTACACTTATTTTCACTGTTATTTTCCAAAAATTCAATTTGCATATACGTCATCATAGCTCTAGATTTTGCGAAGACTGACAGTTGTTCCTGAGGCAATGAGACGTAGACACGCTATTATAATTCAGTCATCAAAGTTTGTGACAAGATTTACTATTGCCATCACTGTGGTAGATGCGTAAAGATGATAAGAAAATTGTGGTTATTGAGCGAGCTTCACAATGCACTTTCTATTTGAGTGTTACCTTTTAATTTTGCACACACGCAGTACGCTCATGTCACAAGTCGACATAATATATTAGCAAATAGGTCGAAAGGGAAAAATTAAATTATCATTTTGTCCGATTGATTTCAAAATTTGCATTTTTTTGTCTGGGGCTTAGCGTCGCACTGTTCTGCAGC
The DNA here is from genome assembly GCA_934045905.1 of Leuctra nigra. NCBI lineage: Eukaryota > Metazoa > Arthropoda > Insecta > Plecoptera > Leuctridae > Leuctra > Leuctra nigra. The sequence goes on from OW203768.1 coordinate 12,107,885, forward strand.
GAGGCTAATGGCGACGGACAAAATTTGCATGTTCATTTCATTGGGAACAACATTTTATCAGATTTTACAAATTTTCAGCTAAAAGAGAAATAAATTTGGACCACTAATATGGCTACTTTTTGCGTATAAAATTGTTGAATGTAAAACGTTACATATTCGTAAAAAGTTACGAATTCAGGTACGTGGTATTTAAGAAAATTTACAAAAATGAGAACAAACCTCAATTTTATTAAAATAGTATGGTGTCCTGGGTCCCTATTCTATAAGTTTAAAATTCACAATTCCACTTGAATCCGATTCGGTGCAATGTCAATCCATATGGCCGTGAATCGGATTCCAGCAGAATCGGAAAAATTTAACTTGTAGAATACAGGGTCCCTGAAGGTATCAAGAAGGTTTTCCCAATTCATTCAGATGGAAACCGGTCACAGCCATAAGGAAATAAACATTGCATGGAATCAAATTCAAGTGGAATTATAGGAATTTAAAAGTTCTAGAATAGGGCCCCTAAGAAGAGAAGCAACACTTTTAAGAGGGCTCAACCGATCGAACATTCCAAAATATTTATTTTTTGAAATTACCATCATAAATTACTTTTTAAAAGAATCATAAAATGTCATTTAACTTGCAACTCCTGTCCTATAGCGAGGTTTCAATTTATTGCTTTCCGAGAATGAACAAAACTTTAACACATGAGGTATAGGGAAATCATTCTATAACTTTTAAAATAGCACACGTTGGTATTGTTTTAATTTTTTTTCCTAATAGAATGTCCAACTATCTATCTAGAAATCAGTTTTTTTAAAAGTAAAATTGTAAAAAAGTAAAAAAGTAGAATTTCAGTAAAATTCAAAACTCAAAAATAGCATGGAAATCGTCATGATTTTGATGGCCTAGATAAGATTACATGTTAAAAATAGGAATTTATAACTACAATATCTAAAAATCTAGACACGAGAAGTTGTTCATATTTCACAGTATCGTGTAAACAGTGATTATTGATACCTCTGCCAAAAATAAGATCATTTGGAAGATGTGACTTAACAATTGTGCTACCTTAACCCTTATGCACCCTAGAAATATATATTTTTTTAAATCGCTAAGTCCCGTTTAAATGTCTGTAAGCTATGAGGAAGAAAGTTGTCGATCCCATCACCAGCATGGAGTCGTCACAACGAGGTCAGCCGGGTTGAAAGTGTCAAGTTTATTCGGCGGTGTCGAAGCGAAGGTGTGCCCACCACATGAGCATCTCCCCGGGTAATTACGGTGCTTTCACTAGCCGCCGGCAGCGCCACCCATTGCGCATGAGCAACACTGACCTAATACACCGTTACGGCGGCCATTGTTCGAGAACAGGGTCCACTTCGGATGATGGGAGTTATATTTAGCGTGCGAGAGTTTTTTTTAAGTCGATTTGGCGATGTTGATTTGAACTCTTGCTCTTCAGAAATGGAGAGAATGTTCAATAGGACTTGTTCAGTCATGGAAATATATTCGGTAAACGCTCCTTCTCCCTTTCCATGCGTTTACGCAAGTTTAGGCTCACCCCCGACCCGTAACACTGGCAGGGCTGAAAGGGCGTTTACCGAATATAATTCCATGACTGTACACTCAACAAATGAAAAAACGGTATTGAATTAATCGGATTGTCTCGTCTGAAAATGATTTGATCGCACTAACAGAAGTAATTCTTACTTGGCATCTAGCTATTTTAGGTGAGCACTCATTTTATTTGTAATTATAGGATCGATTGTCGAAGAACATTAAATTCAAAGCAATCAAAGATATTTACATTAGTACACTTGGCCGAAGTAAAAACAGTATTTGAGCGAAACAGATTGGCTGCTGGTCAGGTTCCTTGACAATCAATCCTTGTTATTATCAATGAAATCAGTTATCACCTAGGTACTAGAGTTAGTACTACATGTTAGCTATGCTATACAAGTTAGCATAGGCTTCATGCCATCAAATCCAGCTATGAGCTAATCCGTTTCTTGAGAATACCGTTTTTAATTTGGCCAAGTGTACGTCCATATAATTTCATATAAATTATTAAAATATACGCAGTAGAATTGTCAACCAATTTCTTCATTACGTCTTCCACGAATCCGTTCCGGAAAACAATTTGCACAGAAGTATTCTAATTAATTCATCACTCTAAAGTTTAAAGAACCGAAATGAAAGAAGGAAAGTTCCGTGATCGATCCGATAACGATTACCAGGTAACCATGGTAACATAACATGGGACTGACGACAAGACCACATTCTTCAGAACCAGTGCCAGGGGCGTCCAAACCAGCTCTTCGTGCAGTCTAGGGGTGTCCAAATGACGCAGTGAAGAACGAAAGTGGATGCAAGTGGATTGGTGGATGTCTGATAAAATTTATTTCTACGGATTTTCCTTTTTTGGTTAAAAATCCATAAAAAGTAAAAACGTCGAGAGGGACATGCCGGGGTGCGTCTTTCCATACCCTAATCGAGCCCAACTCATTGATTTGAATATTTGCATTTTACGCGCATTTAACGCCGAATCTATTCGGTATAACCAAACATTCTATTACTCCCATTCGTAATGAAGCAGCTAAGTAAGGTGTCTCCGAAATATTTGAGGTTTTACTCACGTAATTGTTGACAGTTTTAAAGTAAATAGCATTGTTCGGAAAGTAGATTTAAACACTTTATAAGGAGATACACATTTCTGGATAACAAAAATCGGACACTAGACAAAAATACATTTGATTATAAGCAAGGCGAAACAAAATCAGCAGAAGAGGTTTGGTTTAATCAATAATAATAATAATCATGAAAATTAAATTATGACCACATTTTCAGGTCAACACCATAAGCATACGCAAAAGTACGATGTACCCCAAGTATCTACGTTTGGACTTCGCATTAATACCAACGAATGTTTTGATCAGAATAGATTCTCTAATATTATCAGCTAGGTTTATTGTAGGTCCAATATACCAATTTAAGATGGTTGTTAATAAGTGTTTTTGTGTTACAAATCAGGTACCAGGTGTTTAGGTGCTTATGTAACTATACCTAAGGTACTAAGAATTTTCAGAAGGAAGTCTCTTGAATGACGACATAAAATAATTTGAATTGCTAGAAAATATTTTGTTCAGTTATTTAGTCTCTAAACAGTTGTATTGAGTTGGGCTCGATTAGGGTATGGAAAGACGCTGCCGGCGTCTACCACCATTATAAACTAGGTACTTCCACTAGAATAAAGATATTTGTTATAATATGATAATTGATAATGAAAGCTTTTCAATAACCAATATCAATTTAAATATAATTTTTTGAAATCCTATTTCTGAAGTCCACAAAGGGAGTGCCAACTGCAAATTGAAAAGATTTAACAACCTCTGAGATTCGATCCCATGGTTTATTCTTGAGAAACAAAATACATGGAAAATTGTTGTAGGTTTCTTTCAAGGTTCCAAAGCCATGATTATGACACGATATTTTTGATATTACCGATAGTACAGACATTTAACTTTCGATTATCGATGTTTATATTGATATTATATTCGTTAGACATACTTATAACCAAAGATTGAGTTTTCTGAGGAGCACATTCCTCTTCTTTCACATACTGGTATAAAGATCGAGGTCCTTCATGGCGAAGTGGTGCACAATGTTTCCAAACATTCTTACCCTTATTGCCCACCCTTAATGATAATGACCACAAGGGCGAAGAATCATCCGAGAAGGAAAACACCGTGTGAGAGCGACAAAGCCTCGCGCTAACCTTGAACCTCGACTTCCTGATCACGTGCTCTGGGTGGGTACCGTTACCTGGTGACCGGGATCCCCCCTGCCCCCCCCCCCCCCCCCCCCCCCGGTTCAGGTGCCGCCGCACGACACTTCCTAGGTGCTCTAGATGCGTGCGGGGGCGGTGCCGTGATGATTCAGACACGGCGGGTGAAAGTGTGTCGTTTCAACAGACACGGACACAGTGCGTGATCGTGGTTCCACGGGATTTACATGGTCACCAGGTGTGATCGTGGTTCCACGGGATTTACATGGTCACCAGGTGTGATCGTGGTTCCACGGGATTTACATGACCACCAGGTGTGATCGTGGTTTCACGGGATTTACATGACCACCAGGTGTGATCGTGGTTCTACGGGATTTACATGGTCACCGGGTGTGATCGTGGTTCCACGGGATTTACATGGTCGCCATGCAAGATCGTGGTTTCACGGGATTTACATGACCACCAGGTGTGATCGTGGTTCCACGGGATTTACATGGTCACAGTGCGTGATCGTGGTTTCACGGGATTTACCATGGTCACCAGGTGTAATCGTGGTTTCACGGGATTTACATGGTCACAGTGCGTGATCGTGGTTTCACGGGATTTTAACACATACCAGGTGTGATTGTGGTTTCACGGGATTTTAACAGATACCAGGTGTGATCGTGGTTTCACGGCATTTACATGGTCACCGGGTGTGATTGTGGTTTCACGGGATTTGTATTAGAGTGTAGGCTCCACTTGTGAGTATGTAATATAGAGAAGGGAGGAGAGGAAACCCGGTACCGGCATGAAGCCTACTCCTGACGAAAGATACCAAGGGGGCCAACGGCGTCCCATCGGAAGGACGGACGGTGTAACAATTACAGCACGGGCCTCCACAACCCGCGCCGTCGAGAGACTGATAACAGGTGGAGGGAGGTCGTCACACTAACCCCCAAACATCCCAGTCTCTCTGGCCCAACGACAGCAACCTGGCAAGGCAGAGTTGAACGGTCACCCATCCAACTACTGACCCCATGCGAGATTGTGGTTTTTATTTTTTAAGTGCGTCTTAAATAAACACACAATTCAGAGATGTCAGAAAGAGAAGAGCACTCTGAAAGGCCGGGCTGAAAGGATCTTGACTCAGATGTAACCTTGGATAACCTCAGTCGAGTGGCAAGCAAATGATGGGAAGGTTCCTCACTGTAATATGCCGCGATCGCATCTTCCTCACCATCCACTCTCACCTGCCTTCATCTTTATCATCATCATCATCTCACAATCACATTATTTATTTAAAAATGTCCCCCCGCTGCATTGAGCCGAGTGCCGGTGCCAAAAGCTGCAGAACAGGATGTCTCAAGTTGAATTGGCGTGGGTATATTTGGATAACGGGAGCCACGGCGATTGCCGGTGTCGTGTGACCTTGGAGGTGACAACCAGGAATGTGTGAAGAACAAGCCGAAGACATGTCAGACACAACGGCGATTCTTCGCACACAACAGAGATGTAAAAACACAAGAGTAAATAGCAAGTGCCATTGAGCCGGGGACTTATAACTGCACTTGTGCATTTATTACTGCAGCACTTTGGCTATACACATTCGACAATACTCACTGACGTAGGGCCCTCCGCGAAATATTTCGATCCAAAATAACATGTGCTTTTCTGGTTGTGGGAATAGAACAATTAGTACCGCTTTTGATAAGAACCTTTGAAGGGAGGTGACGATGAAGAAAAATGTAAAGATGGATGTTGGTCTACAGGCTACAAACTCAAGATGCAGGAACTTTCCCAACACTTTCTTCTCGACTGAGGAATACCACGAAATCTCAGTCAGGAAGAACAGCCACAAGGAATGAACCCGGGACCTCCGAGTTCGCTATTCCGGAACACCCCAGATTTTAGGAATTACGCCCTTATTCTATAACAAAAACGAAATCATTTCGGTCTGCAATAAATTTTCAGATCAATGTTAACGTTATGGCAGATGTTTTCGTTTTCGTCATAGAATAGGGGGCCAGAGTTGACGTAAAGAATGTGTCCGTTATCTATGCCACGTGCTCAGTGACTGGATGTCATTTGGGGGATGAATTTGGCGATCAGGTCATCTCCCCCCCCCCATCTCATCCCCCATCCCAGGTCATCTCGCCCGGCAAATAAGAATAAAACACCGGAATCTAAACAATGGCTTCAAATCCCGTCTCAATGACACAACTTTTCTTCATGATGAAGTATTTGCTCAACTGACACCTCGACTTGATGTCAACTAGTGATGTTTTGTTTTGATCTTGTAAAACTGCTAAGTGTGTCAGTGGCTTCACATCTCTATCCAACTCAGTGAACCATGTATGACGACGTTGCTTTTGCCTTGCTCGGAGTTCGAACCCACGCACCCGTGTTCTCGCGAGATGAATCTCTGTTGACTGTCTGGTGGGCGACGACATCGGTCCACATTAGTCATCACCACTGACCCGGTTAACAGCTCCATTCTTCGTAGACTCAATAGAGAGAATCGAGTGGAGATTCAAAATCTTCTGGGAGTTTCCATCCCGAGGTAGGTTAAATATATGGGTATACATTGGTTATAATAATATCTTGATGGTCTGCGATGGAATCGACAAAAAATATCGATAATTCACAAAATCCGCCCTTTCTTTTCCTATAATTTCTTGACATGCCGACAACGGCTTTCTGAGAATACTACTTGACACAGAATGAAGCCTACGAGGAAAACCCTTTCAGCTTCCCAGTGTTCGGGAAGTTCCTTTTTTACAAGTCATAAGTTCTATTTTTCAAAATTCGAACGAAATTAAAGTTCACTAAAAACAAAAGTAGAAACATAAGTTTTGTTTAATTTTTTTGCATATAGTTAAAAATAAAATCACACACTATAAAGCTGGGTCCTATAGAGCGACTTTTTTTTCTTTTAACCAGTAACTAATTTGATGTCCTATACTCAGAATGTCTATGGGATTAGTAAGACATTAAAGGAGGTTGTCACTCACCTCCCGACAAGAACTGCGGCATCCACACCGGTGACGTCAAGACATACTGCTGTACCAGGAGCAGCAGCAAGCCACTGATGACGTGGCGAGTTTCCATTGGTCAGCGGTCCTCATGCGTAGCTGCAACACGTGGGCGCCACGTGGTCAATACATAGCCAATACAAGATGGTGGATCTACACTACCTACAACTTAATGTCGCAAGAGAGGGATTTTCTATTGGGCCACGCAAGGGATGGATTACAGCACTTCCACCCTCATTTGGAGGTTACGGTGACATTTTGTTTTGTCTGATATTTGCAGCTCAATTCTCAGACTTGGTTTACTATTCTGTATATAATTGAGATACCCTTACTTTAAAAACCTAAGGGCCGGTTTTTCAATGCTCTGATATTATTTTAAACAGTTTATTGCAAAACCTAACTCTGAGCAAGTCGTAACACACTCGCTATTTACTCTGAATTACCACTTTGCGCCTCTAAAAGTTCAACCTATTTTCAATATAAATCATGCTGAACCCTAGAAAGCACCGGATCAAAAAAACTGTAAAATCTAAAATCGGTCTCTGATTGGTTGGAAAACCCGCGCTTGCATGAGGAGTATTCATTTCCTGAATGAAGATACAGATTATCTAATGGTCCAGTATACTTTTGACCTTGATGTTACCTACAAGTGCACCTTCGTTGATTGTTATTTAATTGCAATATAATCACCATGTTGACACTTACGTTATCTAAACGCAATGAAGATAATACTTAAAAAACAAATTCTACTGGCAATTGAATAATCATCAAATGAATCAAATAATTGATTTTGCCCAGGGGTTGTTGCTGTATTCAAGAAATTACATTTTAAGCTGCTGTCAGATTTGAAATGCTTTGGGCGTTATGCGAAGTTTTCTTCTTCCTCCATCTTGACGATAAGGAATTTCCTGTACCGTGAAGATTGTAGGTTATGTTGATCGCAAATTGGCCCCTATTGAGAGCTCTGCGAACAGGTGGCAATTGTTGCATAAACAAAGGCGAAACAAATTTCAAGGAAATCGTTTTTGTAGTTCACCTCTTTGATACTGTCAATGAAGAATATAAAGATTGATTGCTATAATTTGTTATTGTTATGGGATGCTAAATGCTGGCAGATGTTAAAGGATCTACGGGACACAATTGGCAAATTATTGTCATTTTTCCGTTCGAGAAACGTTTCCATTTCATAATATAAATCGAGCGAACAGATAAGAAATTCAATTTCACAGATAATAAAAGCGGAAAATAGAAAATCAGAGAACCATCATTGTACATTTACAAAATTATTCAGAGGCAATTAGCTATGGGTCAGAAATTGTGAAGCCCTCCTAAAATAAGGATGAAAATTCTTTGCAAGCAGTCATCAATATCAAATTCTGTCTTTTCAGCCGAAAAATTTCGATTTCAATGAGTTGTTTTTACCATTTTATAAAGATAACGAATAACAGAATAGCAAATAATCGAATATATAAAGAATACAAAGAGAAGTGATTTATAGGTATTTTGTTAGTTCACGTAATAAGCCTGTCACTTCAAATTTATCCGGATTCATTTGTCAAAACACCTCGGAATTTAAATCATGAACATGAATCTAAATCGGACATGGACCGTTCATCTAATCGCTTTCCGTCTACCGATCAAATTGCCCAATTTCTTCCATCAACATGTGCAATTCCGCGTATTTCCGTGATCAGTCCAAACCTCTTATTACACCACCGATGAATCATCTCCTACGTGGTCCAAGCGACCTGGAAACATCGGAAAGATGTTCTCAAATCCCAAAGACGTAGACGTGTCTGATACCTCGCGTGTCTGCAAGATCGTGTCGCCGACAACAATGCTCTTGCATTCGGTGGTTAGATGACAATGGGGCGTAACAGTCAGAACTAAACCAAGCGCGTGACATTGTCGAAAACTATTTGAGAAGTGGACCAAATAAATACGTGGCTACAAGGAAAATATCATGCATTCCGAATCAATTGGAACATTGCTGAACTAGTTCCCGAGATGCACTTTGAGAAGTAAAGTCATTTGAAGTTTTGAACAACAAACAGTTGTAGGTATAAGTGAAGGGGAACAGAATCTACATTCAAAAGAAATGAATCTATACATTCAAAAATACAAGTACTACTATAGGTAAATAGTAGTATTTATACGTTTTCAAGTTGTAAAAAGGTTCACTTTGATGGAAAATTCAGTTCTGGATTGGTTTACCGGATTGTAATTGTGAACTTTTGTCACTTATCGAACTTTTTTGGTGACTATACAGATTGATTATGTAAATATATTTTTTAAAGTTTAGTGCAGTTTGTTAGAAACTGGTCGCATTTATTTATACACCTAAATTTATTGCACTGCGTGACTGATTAGAAATGGAATGAAATTCACCAAATCCAAAAGGAGATTTCTTTAAAATGTAACAACCTGTATATCATACGGGTTTGATATGAAATGAGGGTTGCAGTAAATCATAACAAAAACTGTCACTAAAGTATCTTGTAGGTAGCCTATATCACTCTCCCAAATGCAGAAATTGGGAATTTAGAGCATGTACCTAGGTATTTAAATGATATTGAAATTTAAAAAAATGTGTGGATCTTGTTGATTTATAGATTAAGTTGCAAATGTGAACAATATCGTTCCTACCTATTTTCCCATATCAAAAAAAAACATTCCAATTTGTGTCCACTTTCAAAAACAGTTCAATTTTGCATCCATTTTAAATTGATTCATGTTCAAAAAACGTTCGATTGCATACTTTGCTCTCAAGCAATGTTTTGCAAAGATCATCTATCACAAAGAGATGCCAACGGATGAGTTGTTAATATTTGTTCTCCATCAAAGAACTACTCGCATTCCACATCATGTCTTGTAGACACAAGAAGAGAAGAGAATACCTTGAACAAACTAACTGGACTTCTTCGTTACGCCTCAGGTGAGAGGAATAACCGCGAGCTGAGGCCCCTTGGTTCGATACCCGGTGACTTGAAGCAACTATCTGACAGTGACATATTGCAACCGAGGTATCGAACGTAAAGAAATTGATGGGATGTACGTGTTGCTATTTATCCATTATAGTTCGAGATGCACTTTAGATGCGTAAAAGGAAATTCGTATTGACATCATTGACAGTTCGTCAGAATTACAAATTGTTAGAATGTTTTTTATGTGGGAACTGGGAAGCAATAAAATCTGATCAAGTCAATCTACACTAAATTCTGCGCAACACAAATTTAAATAAACAATTATTATTGTTTCTAGTAACTCCTTGAAATAAGGATGTAATTCTTGGAGTGATTTCGTATAAGGTCAAGCAACTTTTTAATTAGCAAATTAGATAATTTTTTTACCTGCCATTGATGTAATAAAACCTATGTTTCTTACCTTCCTTACATCAATCGCAAATCTACAAGACGTATCAAATAGGTAAATTGTTAGATTGTTGTAGGTACACTCCTGGACACTGAAATTGGCCCGCGGTCAATGTTCAAGTGGCACTACGGCTAGTATTAAACATTCATTTTAATGTAATTTTTTGGCACAAATACCGGATCTAGTGTGCGTTTAACAAATTACAGGACTGTAATTTGTAGCTGTACTGGCTTCCTATTTCAAAGTCACCAATTCCATCCGTGATTTTTTATAAATAAATAAGATCTGAATCTAAGGCGACCAATTGGTTAACAAAACTGGTGTTATTTTGGCTCGTAAGTATTTTTTTTTCTCGGCTGAAATTAGTCAGAAAGAAGACAACATATAAGCCGATAGTTATTACACATTTATTGCACATTTTCTAAAGTATTTTTATATCAAAAGACAAAAATTATATCACGAAGAACATATTTTATTAAAATGATTCTAACTGAACTACCTACTGAAAATATTACTCTTCAGTTCACATTCACATGTTTATTTAGACAAATGTTCACACCAAACTTCGCACTGACAAAACCGCAAAAAGTCAACCACTCAACCCAGCACTAAGTTAGCAAAAGCAAAACTGACAGCTGTAAAACCACTTACCTTCAGTCCAGAAACACCTGCTCGAACTAACTCTGGAGCACCACTGACGCTCTAAACACCAAACAATATCCAAATACCGTTATCCCCCACAATCACACACACCACACGGAATACACTAAATCACAATATCATCAAACAATCCCAATCAAATCTTCTTCTTTGATTTCAATTATCAATGTACTTGATGATGACTAGAGAAGACATGGCTGGTTATGTCATTGTCCCCCCGGCTTGAACAGCTGAGAAGCTTACGAGTGAATGACCTCCTCTAGTGCAGCGAGCTACTACCTGTCCTAGACCTTTACATTCACTCACTTCCTTGCAACTTGCTCTCGGAGTGGGGAGATGAGTCTTAAGGGGGGGGGGGGGGGGGGGATCTTTTACCCCTCGATAATCTTTTACACGCTCTTTTCCTAATTATTTTTCTTCAGTAGTTTTTGTGTAGGAGATACGGTTTAGAGATTTCATATTGGTATTAGTTATTTTTTAATTACGATTCAGATTTTCAATGGAGGGGAATTGGAATTTGATGACGGAGGTGTTAAGGAGTCGTGACTGATGCTTTAGACAGATGTCTGAGTATCAATTTACTTTTATTAACACAATGCACATTTATAATATCTAGTAAAAAAATACATTCTTCATCAAGATGTGAATAGAACAAAAATCTAAATATGGTCTCCATTTCTTATTATCGATCATGCGTTTTAAAAAACGTAAGTTACAAAAAGTCCATTTTGAAATCTAGTATTACTATTCTTAAATAAATATATGAATTTCTTTTATTCTAAGTGATCTTTTTTAATATCCTTAAAACGGAGCTTTTTATGTAGATTATTTCCCCTGCTCTCGTGGCACGTTTAGTAGTAGTAGTAATATCATTTTAATTATGTGCCTATTATTTTGTTACACATGAAGGACAATGGCTTAAATTCGACTAGATTTCAGATATAAACAGAAAATTATGTTACAAGGTAGAATTTTTTCACATGTTTCAAATATACCGTTAAAACGGTCTCCAGTTCATCCATAGTCATATATTACCTACTTAAAAACAATAATTTCGTTTTCTTCGGTAACCAAGGGTACGTAAGAATGTAGGACATCTCAGAGGAATGGGGGGGGGGGGGGGGGTTAGGAAAACGTTTAAGGGAGTGTAGGGAGAGAGGTTGGTGCTATTACAGGAGATGATAAATAATAGGTAGTTTTATAGATTGTGGGAGAATCGGTTGTAATTTTCCCGTTTTGGGGAATTTTGATCGATTTGACTCTTTGCAAGGGCGTATTCAGAGGGGTGTGCCGGGAGGGCCATGCCCCCCTCCCGAAATCAGGATTTCATCTAAGAAAATAAGTACATTTAAAATAATATGTGAAAAAACACTTAAAAATAGACAGATCATGTCAAAAAGGTTCCAAAATGTTTAGAATTGAGTTCAAATTCCAAAAAATTTCTGCATATCCTAATGAGTTCAATAAATTTACCTAATCCTAAACCTCTTAGACCAATTTTTGGATATTTTGTAATTTATAATTTCCCAAAATAGTTATACACTGCAATTCAAAATTGCACCTAAATGAATGACCTTAATCCAAAATTTTCTGAACCCCCTGCTTTACACTGTGATTTTTCAAAATATTAGTTAAATATGTTCGACAATCCCCCCCCCCCCCCCCTCCCCCGAAATTTCATCCCGAATACGCCCTTGACTCTTTGGAAACAATTTTGATACTTTGGGCGTTTATTTTATTTACAAATTTCAACTATAACATAAAGTTAATGGGGAAACGTGTAATTTTCAAAGCATTAAACGACACCACATCAAATGATATTTAATTTTCATTGCCCTCTCCCCCCCCCCCCCCCCCTCCACCCGACGAGCATGCTCACAGGAACCTCGTCACAACGAGAGCGATGATCGTCAACACCCCCAACGCTTGCAGACTCGCCGCCGCCCCCCTGCCGGGCACTATGATGGCGCCTCCACCGGCGTCGATGTTGCCGTTCTGGTTGCCGTCCAGCCAGCCCGAGTCACCGCCTCCTATGCCGCCCTCCACGCCGTTCCCCGAGTTGCAGAGGTCGGTGATGCAACTGCGGTAGTAGGTGATGGTGTCCCCCGACGCAACTACCTTGTTGGTGTAGAGAGGTCGTTCTTCGCAGCCGCGGTAGAAGGAGCTGACTCGTCCTGCAGGATCAAGGATCAAGTTGTACTAAATGCTAACATTTTAACTTGGAAGGGGTCAGTTTAGCAAAGACTTACTTCTGCCGCATTCAGATAAGTTATAAAGACACTTCTGTTGGAACTAATCTACGCAGAAAAGAACTGCCACAATAACTTTGAAGATGACTGACTTCCTTGCACCTAAATGTTCTCAAATCAAGACCTGAAGTTGAAGGAAATCCGACGAGCAGATGCATCACAAAACTGACACAATTTTGCCTTCAAAACATGCATTCTTTCATCATTTTTCACATGCGAATTTATACAACTTCTATTGACTGAAAATATTGTTAAGCTCCAGTATGCAGTGAATGTCCTTCATAATTCGTCTTGGACATGAACGATGTAAGGAGTGTTTTTTTATCACTCATTTTTTTATCACTCAGGTATCGTAAGGGACGGTCGCACCACACTGCCAAGTCGTTACAATACACTTAGAAACACTTTGGAACTACATTTTCCGATTGCTATAGGGTGTAACGCGTTGATGAGCGAGCGTATTGCATCCGAATTGATCGTTTGCAAGTTTCTGCTTTTACACGTTTCAATGTTGTATTCAATTTGAATTCAACGAATGTAATCGTAGACACGAAATTGAAGCAATGTTTCATTTAGAACTGGCCCTATTTTTCCTTCAACAAATTAATTATTGAATTCAATGAATGGAATGAAACATTGAACCGTGTAAACTAGGCTTTGGAAAGAGCATTTACGCATGAAATGTCCGTAAAATGTTACTAACATTTTAGTCAAAACTAGATTGAAGTTTGAAGTTGAAGTTGAATGGTTCCAGTTTAAATTTCAAATATATTACAGGATCCTGTTTTCTTTGTGGATCTCAAAAATAGACAATCTATCTGTATCACGAAAGAAGGAGTATGGAACGTACGCTTGGCCAATGTAAAAAATGGCAAATGAAAGAAACGGATAGGTTGACAAAGATTTGATGGCATCATCCGATGAAGTCTAGGATAACTCGTCATCTAACTCTTAGGTGAGCTCTGATTTCATTGATAATAACAAGGATTGATTATCAACGAACCTGAACAGCAGTCAATAATGTGTTTCGTTCAAATGGCGTTTTTACTTTGACCAAGTGTATGACAATACACTATTTCTTGAGACATATAAGTTTTATAATTGCTTTAAATATATTCAAAAGTTCACTTAGGACTGGTTTTTCAATGCTCTGTTAAATCAGATCAACAGTTACTTCGTGGGTCAGTTTAGGAATGTCATTGTTTGTTATCATAGCAATCGAATCCTAATCGACTATTTAGATTTAACAGAGCATTGTAAAACTGGTCGGTTAAAGCAAAACATTCAGGAAAATCAGTTATATTAGTAAATTTGTGGTGGTATTGCATTCTTTTAAATAAAGTTTTTATAACAATCATCTTCCTGAAGAAAGTGGCACCAAAATCAACACTTACAAAAACTTTATGAATATGTTTCCTGCTTTAACCTCTAGGTCTGTTTTCAAACAATGGTGAGATACAAAAACTGTAAAGGCACCCATCGGCGATTTAGTTGATCGTCTGCATTAAAAACGCTCTAGTACTCACTATAATAATAACCTTTCAAACGATTATATTGCTCAAACGGTATTAGAATTATCTAAATGTTCAAAAGAACATTCACAAGTATTAAACATATAAAAACTATACCGGCACTGCAAATTCTTGATCGAAGAGAGTAAGATAATGTGATATCTTGAATGGCTTTCGTTTTTTAACTGTTTATTGCAAGAAAACACATCTGCTAATGCACAATGCTTTTACAATAATATGGTTCTTATTTCAGAATTGCGAGAAAATGCTTTATCCTTGTAATTACGTACCTACACAAGCAACAAGCAACACATTTATAACAGCCATTAAGTTCAGTTTACACAGCAATGTTTTAAAAAGGTATAAAATTTTGTAAAAACGAGTAGCGCCACCATAGCGTCATGAAAACCACGAGGAATTCTAAGAATTCGCATTGTTTATCTTTATACTTCGATACGACACGATAAGATCGTCTTTAGATGCATCTTGGGTTTGCGCTCTCGATGCATGGTGAGAGATGACTTGGCTATAATTCGCGATCATAATTAAAATGTACGAGATGGAAATATACAGTATATTGAAATTAGAACGTCTTGTGTGATTACAGATTAGTATAATAAAAAGATGGTGATAGATAAGCACAGGCGCGTAGGAAGTATTTCATCATGGGGGGGGATTGCGACACCCGGAAGGGGGGCAGTTTTAGCCCCGCAGGGCGTTTTTGGGAATTTAACCCAGTTAAAAGTGATTCTGGGGCTTTAAAATGCACTAACTGAAGCAAAAACCCTCCAATTGTTGCCCCGCAGGGCATTTATTCGAATATAAACATTTTAAAATCGATTCTGGGATGCTAAACTGCTCAAATTACAACAAATAACTCCATATTTTTGCCGCGTTTTTTTAGAATTTAAACAATTTTTAACACTAAACTTAATTTTGTATGGTGAATGGGGGGTCAGCCAGCTCGAGTGAGGGGGGGGATAATCCCTCCATCCCCCCCCCTTCCTACGCGCCTGGATAAGCAATTTCTTAAAATATATTGGAACGTTGTTCAGTAATTGCCTCTATGAAATAAGGAGTCGTCAGTTTGTTCATTGTCGAAAAGGAGACCGACCTTCCTTTTTTAAATTATTGTAACATTCCGATAATACTGCGAATTTGAAAGAGCTGCTGGAGGGACAGCAGGCTCACTCAGGCTGTGAACCAGCTTCTGGAATGTTCTGAAAACATTGACATCACAGGTGGGAAGAAGGCGGTGGGTAATCATATAAATATTTAAAGTGTTTTGGAACGTTTCCAAGTTGGTGGACTGTTCTGCTGGAAACGCCTAGAGAACAACTAGAGAAGGCGGTGTATGACACTGTCAATGTCATTGGAGAAGAAGCTAGTCGCTAACCTGCTGGATCCACGAACTCGCGGCGCCTGATGGTGCAGTATTTGACGTTGCAGTTGATGATCGCATTTCCTGGCGCCATCTCGGGGTTCTTCTCGCATCTCGGGTCTGTCTCTCCGGCGCTCTGACACGTGTAGCATTTCAGTCCTAAGCAAAATCATCAGAACACAATGTCATCAACAACGTCGTCGCCCCTCTTGAGCGTCCGCATGATTTCGACGGGGAAAGAGAGGCCAGAGGGCCTAGGGGGGACAAATTGCAAAGGGAGAGCACAATGCCCATAGGCATACTTGCCTAAAATCCGGGACGCACAGCCACGAGATTCTTTAAAAATATATAACGTAACAAGTTTCTCGATTGAAAACCATTATTTTATAATAACTTTTATGGAATAAGAACAAAATTATTTATAGACAAAACATTCAAAAGGTAGTCCAAAATATGAAATGGCAAACAAAACTCAATGTATAAGATTTTCACGGATTTTTCGTTTTTTTCTGATTTGTGGAAGTCAGAGGTGTCGGGGGGGGGGGGGGGGGGGGCCTTCACTGTGGAAGTCCATGTCACTACGTTTTTCTTCACTATCACGGTAGTATGCATACTGACTGGTAATACATACATTGATTATTTGATAAGAATAAAATTAAGAATAAAATGCATACATCAATCAAAAATTGATTCAATCATACATTCCCAACCAGATAAGACAAAATATACAATCATTCTAACTTCGTAATATTATTGTAGAAAATAACATTTACGTAGAAGAAGTACTTCTATCGTCACTGTTTTAACGACTATCATAAATCCTCACAAGATAATAACTAAAATACCATTATCTTCAGTGCGTCATACATTTGAGGAAACAGTGACTGTTATATTTAGTGTCCTAACTGCCAGGCATAACATAATTATTTGCAGAACAATTTCAAAAGATGTTTACCTAATTGCATTTATCAACATTGCTTGTGAATCGATGACCTGTCCTTGGATTTTCTAATGACCTGAGTCACTGACAGTGAAACTTTCTTTATGGGCAAGAAAATGAATCATTTGTGCCAGAGGATCGCGGATCCGAATTGCAAGTGTGAGATGTCATCTCCTGTGACTTTTAGGTGTTAGCAGAAAGAAAGTGCAGTTTATCCGGAGTTTTACTGCAGTCATAGCTTGCAGAAATTATTACGAAATCAAAATACCTAAATGAGGTAGATCGTTCAAGGTGACAAAACTAGATTTTGTATAACCTTTATATTTCTTAATTTTGTAGCCCCTCTAAAATTATGTCACAAACTAGAACCCTCCACAACAAAGCTCAAAACGGTAAAAAAAAATTAACATTTAATAAAAAAACGCAATCTAGATTTTGAACTACATACGCGATTGTTTAGAAGTTTCCTTATTTTATTGCAATTTTTTTGGGAAATCTATTGCTGAAATTCAAATATTATTGTTGCATATAAAACGCGAGATGCAGCCAAAAAATGTGTTTTGATCGCTTATTGATTACATTAGAAAGTTTCATGCATTTCGTGACTGTTTGACAACAAATACAATAAAATTAAATAATTGTAATTTTTACATGTAAAAAAAACACAATTATAATCCTGAACAAACATAGAATCGCATTTAAACAGTCAAATTATTTTTTAACAATAATTATGCAATTTGCACACGCATCAACCTGCCTCCTCCCTGACATATTGTAATCCTGTAGACAGGTAGTCAGTGGCAAATGTGTTGGGTTGCTTATATCTACGAACACCATACATTGCAATCCTGACTTACCCTGGATGACAGCTGGGAAAGCTACCAGCAACAACGCAACAGCTGCTGTTCTACCAATCATCTTCACTGGTCACTTCGCAAGCTGAGGAAGAACAAGAATAATCCAACTGCACGCAATCCAGTGATAACAGATTAGATTCATCGGATGTGACGTTTGTTGCTATCTTATCTCAATCCACTCTTTGTTACACATTGATTAGATTCCATCCATCTAGGAACTATTTTCCATGTTTATTTTATTTCAGTGCCATGCTTTTATTTATCTATTGATAAAAAAATCACTTTTCAATTAACTTTCCAGTGAATCTTCAAATTCGCATTTAAAATGCCTCGAAAGAAGGGGAATGGAATCTACATAAATAGGGTGCACTTCGTTTATTTACATATTATATTTGAAGCTGCAAATTTAGCTTTTGCCTTCTTATGAAAACTTAAAACATTTAAAAAAAACTAATTATCAAGGAATGGAGCCTTTTTATGTAGATTATATTATATATTAATTAGGTACCTATACAGAAATGTAGTGGCAACAGGGAGTAGGGACGTTTAAAATTTGTGAAATAATAAGAAAGGCTGTATTTTAATAATTTATTTAAACTTTTAAACAGTAAATAAACAATACATTTTTATGATCACCAAGTAGGTACAGACCTAGGTAGTACACACTGTAAATTGAAAACTCTCTCGAAAGTAACCGGGGATTATGAGCATTTTGATATGTTTGTGAATACAATATTGGTAGTACTTAACTTCAAATGTCTCGGTGTGTACTTTAGAGGTAGAAGGCATGAAGTCCATTTAAATGATTCTTGAGGTGAGCGCAAAAACCAGTAATTCTGCCTTTATCTTATCCAATCATTTGTAACAGTGAAACCAGTATTTTGTAAGAGAATATATCATGATACTGCTTTTGTTGACTTCAGTCAAATTGCAATTGATGGAGCATGGTTATATCATTCCAAATGTGTGCGAAGCAAAATCGAGATAATGAGAGTTACACAATCACACTGGCAGGTTCTTTTCCCAGTCTTCCACCTCCTCTCAATGCACACAGTATAAAACACTTTTGGAATTAATTTCAGAAAAATTATTAATCGCACAGACAGTCATCCGACAATTATTTTCAAGACCGAAGTCTAGTGATATTTTTGCTTGCAAAAAATGAAATAAAATGTAAACATCATGTAAATTGATAACCATTCTACAGTAATGGACAATTATATTATTATTAAAGCAGATTGTTTACAGCACTTCAGGCCGTATTCTGCATCCTAAATGCCATTTATCTTTATTTAAGAAGTCTCCATCGCGAAGACCTCTTCTTCTCATGGCAGTGTCAACTCCTTCTGCCCACCTCCTCCTTGGTCTTCCTCTCTTTCTTCTTCTTGACGGTACCCATGACCAGGCTCTCATTGGCAATCTTTCATCTGGCATCCTTCTCAGATGGCCATACCATAAGAGTTGCTTCATCTCTATGTAATCCGTCAGTGATGTCTCCACTCCCATCATTTCCCGTATACGGTCGTTCCTCACATGGTCGAGTATCGTAACCTTGCAGCATCTTCTCCAGTACCCCATCTCCATTGCTCGGACTCTTTGTGCCATTCGGGAAGATAAGGTCCAGATTTCTGATCCATAGGAAGCGCAGCTTTCAACGAATGAGTTGTAAATACGTGTTTTTGTCTTGGTTGAGATGACATCGTTCCAAAGCACTGGGTGTAATTGTCTGGTGATCGCTCTTCCTCTGCCCAGCTTGTTCAGCACATCCCTCTCATCCGTTCCGTCAGCCGTCAATGTCACACCTAGATATTTGTACTCTGTTGTTAATCTTATAATACCTTTATCGGTTACCATGTCTTGACCCTCTCTTCCAATGACCATACATTGAGTCTTATCCATATTCACTTCTAAGCCCTAGGAATCGTATTCTTCTATAAGCTTTCTCATCATGTATTCTGCGTCGTGTTCATCTTCAGCAAGAACCACCTGATCGTCTGCGAATAGTAAAGAGTGTATATATTCTTTCCCAATTTTAACACCCATCGAACTACATTTCCTAGACCAATTCTCTAAAACCCTGTTCACGTATATTTTGAACAGGGTTGGTGACAAAGGACACCCCTGCCTAACACCTTTGTTGATTTTAAATTCTTCTGAATATGATTGTCCACTTTTTACGCAACTTACAGCATTTTCATAGAGCTTTTTAATAGCATTCACATAAACTGTTTCGATCCCTTGATCTTCCAGAGCCTCCCATAATTTATTTAAAGGAACGCTGTCAAATGCCTTTTTAAGATCTACGAAAATCAGGTGTAATTCACTTCCATGTGCAATACTCTTGTCCATAAGTTGTTTTATACAGAAAAGGTTGTCTACACATGATCTCCCGCTCCTGAAACCACTTTGTTCTTCTGTGACTCTAGCTTGCTGTTCTAACCGCTTAGTCAGAATTCGTCCATACAGCCTACCTATCGACGACAAAACGCTGATCCCTCTGTAGTTTCCACAGTTCTTCCTGTCTCCTTTTTTATAGATGGAGCTGATGTAGCTCAATTTCCATTCTCCCGGTACTTCACCTCCACGCAAGCATTCAGTGAATATACCGGCCAGGGATTCAATAGTTACTAACGGAGCATTTTTTATAAGTTCGATAGGTATACTTCCAGGACCAGCTGATCTATTATTCTTCGTGGATTTTAGAGCCATCATGATCTCTGCACATGTCACCTCCTCACATACTTCTCCAAGAGCTATTGGCACTGATGTGTATTGTATGTTGCTGTATAGCGGTCTGTTCTCGGTCAGCAGTTCTTGATAATGCTTTTGCCATTTCTGATGTCCAATTGGGTCTATCCTTAACTGTTGCTGTGTGTTCGTCTTCAACGATCCCAGTGTCTTCCAAGCCAATCTTGAACGCGAGCTTCCTAACAGTGAATTAATTTCATCACACTTTCTATCCCAGAAAGTGTTCTTAGCTTTCTTAATCTCTTTCTTCACCATATAATTATAGCGCATGTACAACCGTCTATCTTCACCATCTTTGGTTGACAGCCACCTTTGGTAAAGTCTTCTCTTTTCTTCTGTTAGGTGTTCCAAGCTATCATTCCACCAATGTGGGTTTTGGAGATTCTTCTTCTTTCTTCCATAATCTGCTGTGCCTAATGCCTCTGAAGCAGCTTGATGTACATAGTTCTTCAGCAATAGATATCTTTGTTCTGGAGTCCCTTCTAATATGGCGTTCATTTTCCCAGCTAATCTAAGCTTATACAAGAATACAGTCGAGTCATTTTCAAAACCCCGTAGGTCATACTTCGGTTCCTGAAGTTTTGAAGATCCTTGGTCTATATTTGGTTCAATTGATTTACTCCTATAATTTCTGTAATTTATATGAACCTTTGCTTTTACTAAAAGCAATTATATAAAATTGAATTTCCGTTCCTATTCCTTTTCAGAAGAAACTAAGCTTCCATTGAAAATAAAACAATTTTGTACCTACACTTGGCCAAAGTAAAAACGGTATTTGAATGAAACGGATTGACTGCTGGTCAGGTTCCTTGAAGATCAATCCTTGTTATTTTCAATGAAATCGGAGTTCAACCACTCGAGTTAGATGCGGCGTAATCATAGACTTTGTCTGATGAAGCCATCATCAATTTGGGATCTGTGTCTTTTCAATACCATTTTCACTTTGGCCAAGTGTAGGTACCTTAAATAATGAAAGTATGTCACTCATAATCCCCCAATATAATTCCAAGTCAATGTCACTTTTTAGTTACTGAGATCTCTAAAGGGCCTCACCTCTTCTTATGTTTCTTCTTATGTGACTTATGTTTCTTATGTTTTGACGACTTCTTATGACTCTTCTTGCTCTTATGTTTCTTCTCCTTACCATGTGAATTTCTCTCCACCCACTTCCCCTTCTTCTCCTCTTCGCTGCTCTCGCTCGAACTGTCGCTCGGACTTGGCGGCCGAGGCTCGAAGCTCGTGGGGAGCGTCGGACCGTATGTCGCGGGACTCGGGGCACGGACCACCGGGGGCGGGGGAGAGGGGCTCTTGACCTCCACAACGGTCTCCTCGATGTCGCGGTGGCTGTTGAGGGCGTCGAAGTCGAGGTTGGCGAATATCCCCCGCGGCGGCGAAGTGTTGCGCTGGATATTAGCGGACTCGGGAGGCATCACGGGCTCCTCGTCGGACTCGGACTCCTCGTCGGTGCTCAGGAAGATGGCCTTGAACAGGTCCACTTTCTCCGGCAGGTCGGGGAACTTTAGGTTCTGGAATGAGATCAGATTTAGTTTAACCTCAAGAAACAACAGTGAATACATGAAACTCGGACAAATACAAATTCTGGATAAAATACAATCTAGGTCTGGGACTTCTCATTTGGTAAATCGATATCAAAGTACACATTTTGGCATCAAATTGTAATTATTTTGACATTGAAATAATCGCTATGTTTGCACTTCATACATAGGTGTAATAAAACTTTTGCGTAGATGCCGGCTGACACAAGATGATAATTGAATGATATGCCATGTCAAAACATAAGATGATAGATGATAAAACATGCTTTCATATTACCAACTCAAACGATACCTATTCCATTTTCCAAATTCCAAAATGTGCAAAACAATTTACCACTTCAAATCGTTATAAAAGGGAAAGTAGATATCCACGGCCAGTTGTTTATGGTTTCCACGATAAACGCGAAATGTTTAGAAACATGAATTTTCTGTCATATCTTTACGTTTCATACACTCCTGATTCCAAATATATGTATCTTTTTCTCGCGAATTTTGTGTTTTGAAGCGATATTGACGAATTCTCGCGATTTCACGCAATTTTGTCCCAAACCTATGTGTTTTGCAACATTTCCCGAATCCGAGTATATATTTTACGAAAATTTCCTCGATCTGTGTCTAAAGTACCATGAAATAGAAGGAATCACACTGGTTTCTTCGTAAGCCAGCTGTCAGTGCCAGCCAAAGAGTGTATGGGGGTGCCAGCTGATTGGCTGCTGAGCATGGAATGACGCGGTCTACATGACCTTGAACAGGGGTGCGCATGCGCACGCGCCGAGTCTCGCTAGTGAGAGGGGGGTTGGTAGTATTGCCGCTCGCTCGCGCGTCACATTTCACACTTATTCTTACAAAAATCTTTTTTTTTCCATTTCCCCACCAATCGCGAAAATTATCATAATTATCACCACCAATTCACCACTTTCAGAACGTTGAAAACGAATTTTGGCTTTTTTTATCACCACAAACAACTGGCTCTGTAGATATCTATATATATATATATGTATGTAGATATGTGTGTATATGTAGATATATATATGTAGATATCAAGTCCCTATAGAGTCATGTATTGTTCTCCATACCTCCGTGCCAGCGCTAGGCTCGGCCATGACAGCTGC
Organism: Leuctra nigra; assembly: GCA_934045905.1. Taxonomy (NCBI): domain Eukaryota; kingdom Metazoa; phylum Arthropoda; class Insecta; order Plecoptera; family Leuctridae; genus Leuctra; species Leuctra nigra. Next base: position 12,131,054 of record OW203768.1, read on the forward strand.
TTCCTCCTCGATCTTCACTTGTGTCGCCGGCGGAGCAGGCTCTGCGACGACATCGGAAGACTCCTCCATCTCATCGTCCTTCTCAACCGCAGAGGAGTTGTGGCGGGCCGAGTCCAAGTAGTCGAACACCGAGAACTTGGACGTTCGCTTCGGAGGCTCGGTGCTGGTTGAAGAACTGTAAACAAGCAATGAATTCACATATTAATAATCATTAATCAGGAATCTGAAGGCATGTACCATGAGAGTAAGTGAAGAGATCAAGGAATTTATGGGCTTCAGAGCTATTAAACTGTTGGAACTCATAAAACTTAACACTCAGGTTTATTGAAATTCAAAAGAACATTTGACAATCCAGAATATGGAACTTTTTATGTGGATTCTGTTCCCCTTCTCCTGTTCTTTGCCATAAAACAATTCTCTATACCGCTAGCAGAAACACAAAATAATCATGGAATAATTGTATACTCTTGTCTGTGCTATTTAAAAAATGATTAATACTTGACGCCATTTTCTGGATGGAAATCATACTCTTAAAATGTATCTAATGTTCCTACATGACAACATCAAATTGTTTTAGTTTTCATAAAAATTGAACATTAGTTATCAATAGTTATATGATATTGTTTACTTTAAAATCTGAATGTATTTACTCACCCGCCGAATGGTTCGGGGATATTAAACCGCTTGCAGAGTAAACTGGTCGGCCTCCACTCGCTGCGCACTCTCGTCAACCGTCCGAACATCTTCAACCTTGCCGCCTCGATGACGTCGTTGTCAACGTCCAGCCTCGATCTCTCGACTATTGCGAGGGGATTGGTCGTGTCGTCGTTCTGCGTGGCCGAGACGAACCGGTCGTTCATGAGACCCGACATCGGTCGATACAGGCGAGCGGCCTGCTCAAACTCCATCCGTTCATGTTCGCGTTCCCACTCCAGCATCGACAGCGGCTGCAAGCGCGTCAGACCATCTGGCGCCAGGGAAAACAATATTAGTTGTAGTACTCAACAAGATTGTTCATTTGGTTCCAGGATACTCAAATTGTTTTGGAAACAGTAGTTAACTCCTCAGCAAGTTTGTTGAAGAAATTAAATTATAATTTACCTTCCTACTTACTAAAAAGAAATGTTTTATATTTATGTTTTAAATCTGGGACATTGATGTTGTGTGGGTGGCATCCGTGGTGAACCACAATTTTCACCTACTTACTACCAACTGAGTATATATCTAAATACTCTTGCAATCTCCCAGCTAATTGGAAAATTGAATGCTTCACAAAATTTCATAAAAGTGCATAATTTACTAAAGATGCAAGCAACAAATTCCCTGAGTCATTCTGTTTTTTCTTTATTGTTCTTTGCCATCTTCCACTTCTACTCTTTTCCCCACATGAATAGCTTCTTTACCCACCTTTCTGTTCATCTTTCTTGAGCGTCAAGAACGTCTCGTAGCGCTTCTGCTTGTCAGGATTGGCAACGAATGGTCGGAACCGTCCGAGCGTGTCTGTCGTGTTGGCATTGTGCGATGTCGATGGGAACACTGGTGTTGCTGCGGAGTACTCATCCATGAGCTGCTTGAGCTGCATGTGTGTTTCTGTCGGGTTGGTAGTTGGCACGGCGGGAGGAGCGCGAATGACAGGTGGCGGTGGCGGTTGACTAGGACTCTCTCCTAGAACAAAACATATTTTCACAATCTAAATCCTAGCAAATGACTTCGTGTCTTTGTCATCACAAAGATTATTTTTTGTCATTATTTCCACATTCAAGCTATTTAAGAGCTTGTAGGGTAGTACTAGTGGTTAATATTGTATATAGGTAGGTACTTCTTGTAATAAATAAAGATAAATAAAAATGTAAATGGTCTGAGTTAACTCAAGCAACAAATCAAAGACTAAAGGTAGGTATTGCAATAGTTTCGAAACAAAATAGTGATAACTTGATAAGAAATTTAAAAACATAGTATGAAGCATTATAAACTTTTGTGGTACCTACAATAATGAGCAAATTGTGAGGATCTTAAATGAAACATGTAAGCAGATTACTTCAATTTTTGAATTTCAGATAATTTTTCTTCAATCTAGCTGCATAATTTCAACAAAGATGATATTTAACAAAGATGAAAGAGCTAACCTAGAGAAACTTATTTTTTGGAAAACTTACATGAATCAATTCATCAACGAGTGGAAACATATTGGAAAAACTGTTTTTGAAATAGATTGGTTGAGTTGGTTGATAGGTAGAAGAGGTATCTACAGTCACCTAAAGAAATCATTGAATCATTGTACCTGTTACCCAGCACTAATCACACCTTCATAGTTAACATTTAACAATATAATTCTTCTTAATTATTACCTACCAATGATATGTGATCGGTCATCGGCAGTAAGTGCGTGACGCTCAAGGCCCCTCCTCTTCGAGTGATTCTCTTCTACAGCGACAGCGGTCGGCGTGAATCTACTCTTCCTGATGACGTGGACTGGCTTGTAATCACGTGGCAACGTTGGAGGAGGGAAATGCTTCTTCCTCACGGCAGATTGCGACGCCAGATGGAATCCTTCCAGACATTTGACTAGGTTCTGTGACTCCTTGTCATCCGACCAGCGCTGCTTCCGACTCCCCTTCGACTTGGAAGTTGACTCCAGGCTGAAGTCGTACTGTGTCATGTCGTCGCGTGCGTAAATGTCACTGTCTTCTTCTTCGAAAGCGCCAACTCCGAAGGCCTGTGTGGGGTTGGATGAAGTATTATTAAAGTGGTTGAACTGAATAAATCTGGAGATGCTAATGCTAGAAGGCCCCAAATCGCAACAAAAAGAAAATAATGCTGTGACAAAAAATATGTAGGTAGGTAGTAAGAAATGAGCATGCCTAGTTAATTAATAATTATAAAATATTTTTGAATTTTATAATTTTACAGATGTTTATGTATTTCACATAAATTAACAGAACAAAATTAACTTAAATAACAGTGAAATTACATACAACAGTTTACCAAAAAAAAATTGTGAAAACAGATCTATAGGTAGGTAGATCTACATTTGATTTAATAAACTGTCTTTCTCAACTCACCTGCCCCGTTATGTTAACTTTCTTATTCTTGTCCGTCATCTGCAGCGACGACGGTTCAAATAAATTGATGTGACCCGAAAGAACCGGTCGTTTGTCCAAACCGACGTATCCAATACCGAAGCAGTTGTCCTTGGGTTTGCAGAGGAATGGCTCGTAATCGTCGGGAGCGAAAGTGATTTCAGATTCGTCTTCGTCGTCATCGCTGGAACTGAGATCCTCGTCGATGGCAGGATTCGTGAAGTCCGGCAGAGCGCAGCCGTACACTCTCACCGCCGACTTCTGATGTTGGCGATTCGTCCGCTTCTTCTCGGTTCTTGACAGGCGCGGGCCCACGCCTTGCCCCGGCTTCCAACCCATTCGTTTCAGCAACTTGATGCCGACGGTTTCACTGAAAAGTAACATACGATGGGCGTCAGAGACCTATTCAACAGTGACTTAGTATAGGTAGGTACTGTACTGATAATGTAATTGGGAAAGATTATCAACTCTGTAACATTAGAGAAGGGGAATAGAACCATCGTATCTAGGTACAAGTATTTTAGCAGCTTTTAAGTTGTCAAATGTCCACTTTGGTTGAGGCTTTTGGTTCTAGTTTGAAGTTGACAACTTAATTGTGAATGTGGTACCAACCTACGATTAATAACCCAATTAATGGACACTTTGTATATACGTATAGATTCTATTCCCATTCTCTGGCAGGTCTACAGATATTACAAATCCTAAATTGTTGGTGCCGTGCGTACAAATAAACAGAACAGTATTGCCATCGAATCACAAAAATGTAGTTATTAGGTAGGTAAATTGTAATGAGAGTAAAATTTTTTACTTCCCAGAATTTCAATAAAGTAACAACAAAACGAACTATTCATAAAAATCCCAACTTCAATTCGGAGGTGCTTTGGTTTGTTATCCAAACAACCTCTCTCAATTTAAAACCCCTTACTTTGCCGGCTGGAGTAGCTCTCCAAGAACAGGTGTCCCGGGAATTGGTCCATCAGATTGTACAGGCCGTAGTCTTTTCTTCCCGCGTTGTTCACTGAAGTCACTTGTTGTTCGCAGAACCTGTGGGGCGATTCCATGCTCTTCCATGTCCTAAAAAAGCAAACAAACGTTTAAAAGTAGTTAACGACTTAGATACGTTTTATTAACATGATTACACTTGAGAGTTTCATTACCTCATCGTCCATGAAATCCTCTGGTCTTTGAGATATTTTGTCAGGCTTGGCAGATCCCCGTGATGATTTGAAAGCAGTCGGTTGCCATCCTTCGAGAGATCCGACGGAGTTGAAGAATCCGGCTGAGAATCCTCCAGTGAAAGCACCGTGAAATCTCCGGCGACCTTGCTTGTCCCGTACAACTTGATCTTCCAAGGCAAAAGGTTTCTTCCTCGGTAGATCATCTAGAGTGAAGATAAATAGGTAGGTAAGGATCACCTCACACCAGCGTAAACATTCATTGACATAACCTAAAAATGTTTTACATACCTTCGTCAATTGGCTCTAGTGGAGTACCAAACACAGCAAAATCATCATCCTCTTCAGGATCAGACATATTTCCAATAAAAAATGTGTCCTACTAGCTCTAAACAAACGTGAAACAAAGTAAACTATGAAAATAGTAGTAGGTACTTCAACGACTGACTGAGTACTGACTGTCCTGACACTTGCAAAAACAACCGGTCTACTCACGGCCCCTGAGATCATTCAATGTAATCAAATGGACCTTGAATCAATCGTAGGACCTTGACTTCGTGTCTGCCAAATTTGAATTTTCATTCTCAAAATCCAACAAGTGCCGTGATTTACGATAAGTGAGTGAAAAACACGTACAGGAATGACCCCCCAGGTTTTCAACCGACCATAATATTGTATCGATACATATCCTGTTCAAAATATAAGTAAAACATTAAAATTAAAACGATGTCAAACTGGGGCAGCTTAATTTTTGGGTTGCTCCTCAATGATTGATATCAACATTTTGTTGCATTATTCTAAATTCTGCTGCCGTCAAGTCTTTCTGAACGTTAAAGTTTTTGTCACTTTCTAGTTTATTAAATAATGTAAAAGAATATGATAACTTCGTAAAACCAAATTTTGTCAGTCAATTACTTTTCTTCGATGAAAAATTCGTTACAAATAAATACCTCATTAAATGACTTGCATCAAATTAAATCCACTTGTTTACCTACCTATCAAAATAAAAACACGAGTATAAAAATTACACCGAATATTCGAGAAGCAATAACAAATGAAATGAAAAGCATTCCAATTACACCGTTTTTGCAAACTGGCAGAGCATCTGACTGGATATCGGAAGGTCGTGGGTTCGAGTCCCACTCGAGGAAAATCTTTTCACATTGCAGTTGATATTTATTGCCAAATCTCTCTTTCTGAAATTCATTCTGCACCATGCTCACTTTCAAATGCCAGTGGCGTCGGAACCGGGGGGGCAGCAGGGGCACGTGCCCCCCCTAGACGTCTGAAGGGGGGGGCAAGAGTATCAATCTGCCCCCCCTGGCAACGCATAATATATTTTAAAAGGTCTGAATATCAACAAAAAAATCGCTGCGCGGCATTGTTGTTACCTAATGTCATGTGAGAGTCTTCTTACGAAATTCAATTGATTTTGTTATTTTACACCAAATCATTTTAACACTGCCTAGAGTAATAAAGTTTGAGAAAATCGCTGCGGGGCATATTTATATGAACATTCCTGATATGAGTGAATGATTAACCTTTGTTTTCTTAAAATTAAAATAAAATGCACAAAAATCATTTGAAATTCAAAAAAAATCCGCTGCGCGGCATTTTAATGTGAAATGCCTGAGATTTAATCTCATAATGCATTTCAAATTGGACCTATTGTGAATGTGAAAAAATGCGGAGATATCATCCAAAACTAATCACTTTTCAAGTGCATATTACCTACTTATATAATTTTATGACACATTTCCACACATATTTTTTTAATCACTTTTTTTGGCAGTCCTGACGTGAAGTGGTTTGGATCCAATAAGTAATGTCGACCATTTATTTGTTCAGAGAAAGATCGGTTTAAAAAGTGTGAAATCACGTAGAAACGCTCCAAATTCATTCTTGAAATTCAAAATTTTCCCGGGGCTATGCGCCCCGGACCCGCATTGTGCTGGGAGGCCCTCCCCCCAGACCCCCCATTGCTTCCTTTGGCAATCGTGTTTCCCACACACATAGTCATTTACTGTATTATATTTTACAGGGATCGGAAACTGTCTGCGTATTGTGACGTCACTCCCATAAGACCAATGGTAAATGATGGCGGCCCAGTGCTTGGGCCGCCGATTTGCTCTTTCTTACTTCCTGCTCCGTCTTACTTCCGGCCGGTGACCCGCGAAATTTAAAAAAATTACGATTTTGGAGTGTTTTAATTTGATTCACACAATTGCCGCCAGGTTTGGAAGAGCTTCTCAAACTTGCCGCTGCTAAAGATGATAGCGCATTGTCGAATATTTGAATTCTGTTCTGGCGGGAGATAAAGACATGTGTCACGTGAGCGACATCACAGCCGCCTGTTCTATGATTGTTGTGTTCAAGGTGACCAAGCACATGGCCAGCTAGTCAGACAGTTTCCGATCCCTATTATATTCTCCCTTACAATTTAGTACCTAACTTACCTAGATCCTAAGCAAAGTGTGCCCCCCCCTGAGAAAATAGACTTCCGACGCCACTGTCAAAGGCTGTTATTTTCAACAGACAAAATAACTATAAATGAAAACAACAATCTAATTCGGAGGAAATTCGGAATAATGCTAGGATATTGTAGGTACTACATTACTTACCATCATGGAGAGAAAGAGACAAATGTCAGTGGTCTCTTCAGACAGCAGTCATGTTTTCGAACCATCCCGTAGAAAATCATATACACCAATAAAAAGTCATCCATTACCAATATCCGACGATACAGAAGAAAGTGATACTTTCATTTTTTCTACTCGAAATAAAAATGAGAAGCTCTCGAGTTATATTGCAATATGCGGAGAAAATTTCAAGGATTTGGTTCATAATCCTAGTAAGTATGAAATTCAAAAATATTTGTTCATTTCCCGCGCAAATCATTCTATAGACCTTGGGCAGTGTGGGAGGAGTGTGACTGTGAGTGTCATTCATTTGGTTGAATTTTAAGGTTATCTGAATTATTAGGTACTATGCCTTCTGTGTTATTAACGGAATCAATTGCGTTGGAATTAGGAGGTAATTACCACGGACATGCATATTAGCATATACGTTTTACGTTTTACAGGTTTGTTGTTCTTAAATGTTCGACTTTCTGTATCTAATCATTCTTTCATTTCAGCTCAAGAACCTTGGCCACAAGATGTCAAGCTATTTCAGCCATATGAAGTGGAACAAATCATTTTACCAGACAATGCAAATTGTCTTGCAGTCCAAGCCTACCTCAAAATGTGCGGCCTAGACTTTGTTGTGGAGCCTAGGCACAATGCGGAGTACATGTCCCCTTCAGGTAAACGACGGCCCACTTCACCCTTCACTCTCGTAACCAAGGTGTTGAATGTCTAGCTAGGTACCTAGTAACCTAGTATGACACTTTGCTATGTAACTAGCTACTCAGTAATATAACTTTTATGCAATTTTCTAATTCATAATGTCTTCCAGGCCGGGTGCCGTTCATTAAATGTGGTGCTTTTGTTGTCTCCGAGTTGGATCCAATCATCGGTTTTATTGCCAGCAAGGTTAGTCTACCTATTGGTCTACTTAAGCCTGATGCACAATTGAATTAAGGTTTATGGTTTAATGTTTAGTGATTAGTGTTTAAGATGTTATAACAGAGTCCAGTGCACAATTGCTTATTTCACGAGGTTATTTCACCACCTGATAAAATTAAATAATTGATCGAAAAATGATATGGAAACAAATATATGAGCAAGATTAGGCACAAATATCAAATTAAAATGCTTCCAATGACATTAATTCAGACGACTTTTCATTTTCCCGTACAAATTTGACATTGTCATTTACTCTGCTCTCTTCTGATTGGTTCGTCATAAGGTGAAATAGTGTTTTGCAATAAGAAATGGATTTTGTTGATTTCTTATTTCAGCTTAAACCTTAAACACTAAACCTTATAACGCTTATGACAGTTGTGCATGGTAACGTTATAACAGCACCTTTCATTTCTCTTAAACACTAAACACTAAACACTAAACACTAAACCATAAACCTTAATTCAATTGTGCATCAGGCTTTAGACGCATTACTGTTCCTGTTTTTATTATATCACATTTTAAGAAGTAGGTAGGTACCTAGGTTAAAGTCCGGAACAATTATAAGTCCTTGAATATTCACTGTAATGACATGAAAATGTCATTGTTTCTATTTTGTTGACAGGGTATTAGTCTGTCGGACGCACTAGATCCATCTCAGAAAGCCGACATGCGAGCGTACATGTCTCTCGTCAACACAGTGCTGGCAAATGCCGAGTTATACATAACTTGGTGCGACCCGACGACGTTGAGGGAAGTTACCAAGCCGAGATATGGATCGGTTTTCCCTTGGCCTCTCAATCACATAATTAACTGGCAGAAAGGATCGCAAGTGAAGAAACGACTTTCGGTTTTGGGATGGTATCAAAAAACTCTGCAAGAGGTAAAGAATATTGTGCAATCGAGCCTCAAGGTGGCAAAACATTCAGATTTACTTGTTGCATGTGTACGTCTTTTACTTTTCTATATTTACCCAATGTATGACTGCAAAATCTAGTGCATAGTTCATTTATCGTTCAGTTTATGTGTTGGTTTAATTATGAAATTAAAATTAAATATTTGGGTGATGCAATTACTCAAACTCACTCTTTAATACTTACAGGCGGTTATATATTTTTCCCCGCCAAAAGCGGTTTGGAGCGGTTTTCGAGCGAAATACAAAATATAAATTGCCATATTTTGCAAACGGTTATGAATATCAAAAAAGCAAGACCGAGGTGACATGCATTGAACCTTTATCTACATTTTCATTGCTACTATCGCTTACAACACATAGTAGGAGCAAAGTTAAGACAGTACAGTAAGCGATGAAAATGTAGATAAAGGTTACATAGTAGGGGCAATGTTATGACAGTAAGCGATGAAAATGTAGATAAAGGTTCAATACATGTCACCTCGGTCTTGCTTTTTCGATATTCATAACCGTTTGTTAAATTATAGTCATTGATATTTTGTATTTCGCTCAAAAACGCTCCAAATCGCTTTTGGCGGGAAAAATATATGACCGGCCTTAACAAGTAATATCATTAAAGTACCATATCTACCTACCTACAGTTTTTATAATGAAATTTGTTAGAGAAATGGTGTCGTTGTCTTGTGATGTTGTGCTATGCTACGAGGTTTGTTAGAATTACCTACATGTAAATCTTCTATTTTATTGCAGGTTTACGCCGAGGTAGAGAACTGCTGCAACGCCTTATCCGAACGTCTCGACAAGCAGAACTACTTCTTCGGATCACGGTAAGTCCGAACTTCCTCCCGTCTCCTCCGAATCCAAGTTGATAAACCCTTCTTCCTCAGTCCCACGGCACTGGACGCGGTTGTGTTCGGACACCTATTTGCCATCCTCACCGCTCCGATGCCTTGTCCCGGCAAACTCCTCGCGGACGTCATACGACGGAATGAAGATCTCATGCGGTTCGTCAAGCGCATCAACGCCAAGTACTTCGACAACACCGTTTCGTCGCCACACGAAGGTTGAAAGATCAAGTCCACGCAAGATGATAGAATTGCACTCAAGACCTGTGCAGAATTATTGTTCCGTTGAAACAGTTTTAACATCAATGAAATTTTTTGTGCCAATACCAAGCAAACTCCAATAAAACCAAACATCTAAAAGTATTGTCTGCATTCAACATGAGCTAATTTATTTTGGGTTTGATTTAAAACAATGTTATTACTTATTATTCTTACTGCTACAAGTAGATTGCTATCAGACCAGTTACAGTAAAAAGAAGATAATTTATCTGGTCTTTACTTACCTTCTTCACTGATATCACTGATCAGTGAGTGATAAATGACTACACTCAGTAGGCTACCTACTTATAAAAGATGAATTTTTAGAGTTTTTGTTCATATATGAAAGTTTTCTTACTTTATTAGGGCTTCATGTTTATATTCTACAAGATTCCAGAGATGATCTATTTTTTAATGCAATTTACACATTTTCAAAGCTGAAATGGTCCTTAGTCACAAGAGATGTTAACTTAGTTTAGTAGAGCTGATGATTTGATGGATTTTTAATTTTTTATAAATCTTCGTTTGAAGGTTGCTGGATTCCAGAATCTGTAAAAACAGTTTGAAAGTCTATTCTTTACTCTTGGTACCTAAATTTTAAATTGTCTATATTTTTTTGTCCTGTCAGGAATTTAGACTTATAATTATCTATTTGATGTCTGTCTGTACCATAATTTGGGGAAGAGAAAAATGCACTGGAACAAGCATGTTTAGAGGATGGGAGTGCCAGGCGCGTAGAAAGGGGGGGGAGGGGGGGGGGGGAAATCCCCCCCCCCCCCCCCCCCCCTCTGATTCAATTCCCCTCCCTTTGTTCTTATACATTTATGTGTCAAGAAAAAAATTTGCTTAAAAAGTGTTAAAATCGCGTAGAAATGCACCAAATTGATGTCTACAATTCAAAAAAAATCCGGGGCTGTGCGCCCCGGACCCGCATTTTGCTGGGGGGCCCTCCCCCCAGACCCCCCATTGTCTTCGTAGACACTAGTATATCCGGCTCAAGTTATTTTACAATATTATTCCCCACCCTTGCAAATGTAGTTCCTACGCGCCTGGGGAGTGCAACACATTTGTGAAGAGAGCGAACGATGGTTGACTAGTTGGTAATAAATGTAGGAAGACAAGGAAAAATTTAAATGATAAACAAGAATTAGCCTAGAGAAAAAGAATGTCTAAATATTTGTAGGGGAATTCTGGCTGGGCTACTGTGTAATGATGATGCTCTAAATCTGATGTATCTTCTTTTACAGCCCTACCGAGCTAGACGGCCTAGTGTTTGGCCACTTGTACACGGTGCTAACCACACCGCTTCCAACCAATCAGTTTGCTTCCATTATCCGCGGCTATCCGGCGCTCGTTGAACTGGTGAAGAGAGTAGAACGAACGTACTTCAACCGGTCGGACCAGTAAGGTAGTCCCCACTCATTGTTACTCTCCGTGCCTGCCTACTGGGCGCATGTTATACCTACTTAGTGTACATACTGTAAGTAAAGTATTAGTATAGTACTTGAAAATATTCTTCTCGATTTATTACTATCTAATATCTATCCCCACCTTTTCCAACAACAACTTAACTACCATGGACGTATTAGGAGCCGTTCTACTCTTAAGGTGGCTCATCCAATCGGGCATGGTCTCAGATTTTCATAATTTTTTGTCTACTTATTGATAATCATGCCATACACAATCCTTGAAAAAATTAAACACTTCTCGTGTCTAGTTTTTGAGATAAATTGAGTTTTCTTCCCCATGTTATCTCATGGCAGACAAGTAAAATCGTGTCAAATTAAGGCTAATAATGAAAATCTAATTTTTATGTAGTCCCAACTTTGATCAAAAAACTTTTTTTCTGGTAGATATATAGATATCCTATTAGGGAAAAAATTGAAAACAATACCAACGTGTGCTATTTTAGAAGTTATAAGCCAAAAACGCAATGATTTTCCTATACCTCCTGTGTTAAAGTTTTGTGCATTCTCGGAAGGCAATAATTTTAAACTTCGCTATAAGACAGGAGTAGCAAGTTAAATGACATTTTATGATTTGTTTATACTTAAATAGAGTTCAAATGTTGGAAAAAGTAATTCATGATGGTAATTTCAAAAAATAAATATTTTGGAATGTTCGATCGGTTGAGCCACGTTAATATGTGTATAGACGGTAATACAATATATAATTGATTTCTTTTGATATAACCTAAAACACGTGACACACTGTCAAGTTACTCTCTGCTTTTTTATTATGACAGAATAGCAGAGAGGCAAGTAATGTAATGTGACAGCTGTCAGCCAATGAGAGAGTTGTTCTCACGCAGTCTGCTTTTACTTGATAGTATGTCCGTGTTTTAACTGTTAGGCAGAGCAAATCATAAGAATCTGATTTGGTTTGGTGTACCATTTTGTAAATCATAGATTGCTTTAACACCTTTGTTGTGTCCAAGGTTTATTTTATAATAGAAATACCATTGTCATATCAGGCAATTATAATGGAAATTGTTAATTCAAATAATATAATAATTTACGTATTTTTAACATACCTAATTATTCTTGCCATTCATCTAATATTTTGCGAAAAGTTTTACCACTGCATTGTCTTTTTGTTCAATGAAGAGATTGAATAAAAAGGTAGTGCACGGTAATTGACATTTAAAAATTCTACTTTTACGGCCAGCTTATAATGTTCTGGGAGTGACGATTTTGCCTGTGGCTCTAAATAATGTGGGCAAGAATGGAGATCATAAAATGCTGATGTGGCTGACCTTGCTCCCACTCTACCTAAGTTATTAAGTTAGTGATCTAACCTTGTACTGATATACCACTTACTTAAAAGAAGACATAACTAACTAAAATATGAACTAGATTTATGGGATAGGAAAGTTGATCAAGGATAATGTAGGATAGAGATTTAAAACAATTTAAATTGTAAGCACCGTTTATTGAAGTTTTATATAAAATTTGTTACGAATTCGCTTCGCCATCTTTAGTCAACAATGGCCGATATATTATTAAATCCTTGTTCAGGTCAGTACCGATATTTTTTTCTATTTGTTAGAAATCTTAATAGCTACCTATGCTTATTTACATAAAAAATCACTTTCCGATGGCAAGGATCCAGAGTGCCGTTGCGAGAAGTTATCTCTCGTCGTAGTGTGTAGCTAAGCCTCTTACAAGTCCAACGAGACTGTGAACCAATGCCATTCAACATTCTCTGGGACATCTCGGACGCCGTACGGCATGCGCACAGCGTCCGAGGGCCGGTTGCCCGTGTACAAAGTCTAAGATCATTACGCACCCATCGCCCCGTAGAAGAAATAGTTTCCGTTTAGTGTCCTCGACTCGCTCGCGAGGTAGAAAGCAGAGTCATAGAGAGTTAATCTACGTTAGAGCAGGCACTGCAGCGTTAATAAATTATCGAAGTTACGTTTAGGAGATATAAAAGAGTCCCCCGTCTCTAGAAAATTCTTCCAAGACACAAGAATCGATTCTTGTGTCTGAAATATGTTGTCAAGGGCTCATTGAAAGTATAAAAATCTCAATGTGCCCTTTTCGACAATACACATAATTTTCTTGTGTCCCTAACGGGACTTAAATCTAGGTTCTAGCTAAACAGCGCTAGAACTTTTCACCGATTGCACGAAGATCCTTTCTTTCGATTCGTCACACCAGCGACCTCATCTTTGATCCTAGCTGGTTTTCGTGACTTCATTCCGTAAGATTCAACCACCGAAGAAGTTTAAAACGATTTCTTTAAAAGACCACCAGAGTATCAAGAAACACCATTGAACTTAACATCGTAGCGATGCAATATGGCAAAGAACAACAGCGATCTTGAGGATTGAACATAAAAGAGTCCGGTTCAATCGTCCAGCGTATTTCGTAGAAATCGAACACATAGCGTAGTGTCTAAGACATGAAATATTAGAATCTTTGTAAGATTATCATTAAAATTGACTCGGTTTTGCCATCTCTATCAGTAAGACGGCAATCGATCTTCTTCTCGTGTCTTCGGTGTGTTTTGGTTGGCGACGGTGCCTAGCTGGTGTGGCTGTAGGCTGTGTTAGTGTAGGGACCGCTGTAGATGGAGCTGCCTGTCGTCGAGGTGTCCTTCCGTCTGCGTCTTCTCGCCAGCAGGATCAAGATGGCGGCGATGACGAGGAGCATGAGCACGAGGCCAGCGATCGCGATGCCGACGGCGAAGTTGCGTTGCGAGATGCAGATGCTGTTCGGATCGTCGGGAGTCTGTGGAGCGAACACAGAGACGGTTATGAAGAGAAGAAATTCGGCCTCAAGTCTTGTGGTATTTACCATGCGTCAAATTCTATATAAATTTGGAGCAAGTTATGGCCGCACATTTTACAGTTTTGTGAAAAGATTTCCTCGAACTAATCAAAATGTTTATTTTGACTCAACTTACAAAGAAAGAACTCTCATATTATGATGTTTTCTGATTATTAAAAAATCAAAGGAAATTGAACCATATTTTAATCTTTACAACTAGACAAATTATTTTATTTTTCCACTAGTTTTGTCTTTCTTTTACGTATTACCTACAGGTTTTATTCAAGTAAGTTCAAACATAAATATTGATTGCAAAGCAAGTGAAATGCAAAATCTTTTTGGTTCATATGTTCATATTGTCATTGCTACCACATTATAAATTTTGCCATCTAATTGTACAATTTTGGAATAACCTCCACATTTTATATTGACAAATATTGACCTATGCCTTCATCAGAGAATTGTCTCCGTTATCTCACCTTTTCTCTGGAGACATCGTCAAGGATATCAGCCTTGCTGAGGTCGTTGGCCTCGTTGACGTAGAGCCCCGAGTAGACCTCGATGGTCGCCGGCGCTCCGTCGCTGTCCTTGTCCTTGACAGCCGTCTGCCTCCTCTTGCGGTTTCCGCTGCAGTCGGGCGGCTGGGGACATTCATCACGTTAGTTCACATGTCACCGCTTTCTTGCTCTCCATTGCATTCAATTAATAGGTTCATTTATCGGACATTGGAAACTGTAGATACTGAAATTCATGTGTTAAAAAATTTAAATATTTTAGTAGATAATTTTTCTACCTTTACTAAGAGAAGGGGAATAGAGTCCTCACAAAAAGTCTTTGAAAATTTTCAATTTTTACAACTTGACAAGTTGTCTAAAGTTGGTAAAACAGATTAGCTGAACTCTTTTACCTTTAAGGCTGCATTTCACCAAGATTCCAAACCCGGGTTAGAGGTAGTAAACCTGGTTTAGAGGCCCCTAAACCAGGTTTACCGCCTCTAACCCGGGTTTAGAATCTTGGTGAAACGCAGCCTAAATGAATTATGGACAACTCAAAGCAGTAAAAAGGAATGAATCAAGAAGTTGAGTCGTTTTGTGTGAATTCTATTCCCCTAATTTCTTGTATACGAGATTTTGCTCTTTTAGTTGAACTAATCATTGGTTGTATAAAACATGAGGTACTAAGAACGAATGATCATTTTAGAGAAGCCAATCAACACGAAGGAATTTATATTTTGGTGTATTGATTGAGCAACAGATTGAAGGCATTGTTCTTCTTGAAAAAGGAATCCCCATAAAAACACTCCGTGTAAAAATACCAGCCAAGTCTCTTCAATTAAAAAAAAATAGAAGAAATCTAAAAATTCAGCACTGAAAAGTAGTGATATCAAAAAATTGGCCAAGTCAAAACTTTTCAAAAAATACTTGGCGCATCGTGCATATAAATAGTATAGAAGTAGGCAGGAAATGAAATGTACTCATCTACACATGTCCTAAAAAAAAACGATGCGCCAAGTATTTTTTGAAAAGTTTTGACTTGGCCAATTTTTTGATATCACTACTTTTCAGTGCTGAATTTTTAGATTTCTTCTATTTTTTTTTAATTGAAGAGACTTGGCTGGTATTTTTACACGGAGTGTTTTTTATGGGGATATCACTCCTTTTTTCAGTTTATTATTACAACTTGTAACATATTGTGGCACCAAAGATTATAATTCTTTTAAAAAATAAGATTTTGTGATTTGGTTGCTAAGAAAAGTTGTGCTTGTTACTGTGTTAATGCTATAAATAATATGTTACAAAGTATAGCAAAAGTTTCGTTCCAATCGGTCCAGCCGTTCTCGAGTTACGGCATCACTTCCGGTTTTCAAAATGGCGGTTGACATCACTGCCACCTAAAATTTGTATCTATAAATGTTATGTAACATTATAAGCCTTCTGAATATGTAGTTATTGATATAAGAGATGATTTTAGTCAGATTTGTCATTTTTATGACGTCATTTCCGGTTTAGGTTATAGAACATTTCTTCTTTCACTATTGGTATTCCTTATAGATGACCTTCTAAATCGAATGGCGCTAATTTCGTTCTAATCGGTCCAGCCGTTTTTGATATATGACGTCACTTCCGGTTTAAAAATGGCGGCACAAAAAATTTATAAGAACAAAGGTATCATCAGACGCCAAAAGTGCACATGTGGTAAAATTTTCATATCGATCGGTTCAGCCGTTTAGGCTGTGGCGGTGATAGCAACGTTTCCTGATATCTGAATCATCATCATCAGATAGCTTTTAAAAGGGGTGTAATTTCACTGTTTTCACGGCCCTCTAGCACCCAAACGGCATAACGTATTGTTCCCAAATTTGGTATATGTTGTCGGGTGGGCCATAGCTCGAAATGTGAGATTTCCCAATTTTGAGATCCAGTAGGCCGAAAATGCCATGTTGTTGCTTACAGTAAAAGTGTTTGGTCTGCTCCTCAGTTTATTAGGCATTTACGGTATGTTGAGTGAGTGTGAGTGTATAGTACGACTTGGCTGGGTGGAGCGACCGCTCCACTAGATGGCATAAATTTAATTGCAAGCTATTGAACTTATGAGATGTCCATCGACAACTCTCGCTGGACTGAGGTTGAAATTACTGACCAGATCGTCGCAGCCGCCACCAGCCTTGATGCAGAGCCGCACGTTGCACTGGTAGTAGACGGAAGCGGTGTAGGGGAACTTGTGCGCCTGGAACGTGACGCTCGCCGTCGTCTTGCTCGAGCTGTACGAGAACTGGCCCATGATCTCGTTGTCCACGGGACATCTGAAAACACGCAACGCTTTAGAAAAAGATACACAAGTTGGACGGAAGTGATTAACTAAATTTGAGGGAAATTTGCATTGATTTTTTTCCGAAATTAATAAATTTTTTGAGAATAAAAGCCTTTTATGGCTAAAATCTCTCTAGAATTGATTGAGAACTTAAAAATACAGGAGTTTTTGTACTCTGAGAGAAAGGGAATAGATTCCACATAAAAATGCTCCATTTCTTATGTATGCATTTCACACCTTTTTAGTATTGAAACCCACACAAATTAAATAAGAAATGGATAATTTTTATGTATATTATTTCTCCTACTTTAGTGGTACGGATGCCATAAAGGTCAAAATAACGAATTTTAGTCTAGTCTCGGTCGCCGGGTCAATCTAAAATTTTGGCTTCATGAGCTTGTGAAATTGTCCACCACTAACCCTTCTGAGTTGATGAGCCGCTGCTCGCCCCAGCCGAGTCCGTCCCTGACGAGACAGTCGGTGACGCGGAGTCCGAAGCCATCCTGCTCGTCGATGGCGATGACAAGAGCCAGCGGGTCGCCGATCTTGACGTTCTCGGCGACCTCTCGCAGTCCCGGGTCGCCGTAGAAGATCTTCATCGTGCAGCCGGGCATCGGAGCCGTCGCCACCAGCTGCGTCGAGTCCATCATGCTGGAATACGTTCACACTTCGTTATAGGACAGATATGTTGATGCTCTCACTCTTTTACAGGTTTTTGGCAACAAAATAATTGGAATATTTTCTATTCAAATTTTTTATGAAAAATTGCTCTAATATCTTCCTGTATAGAAGTGTAAGTGGAGTCGACTTATTGGAAAGGCACGATAATTCTAATTCTAAAAAAGTAGTCTGTTACTTGAAACTGCTAAAAATAGTTAAAAAATTTACTTTTTATACCATGAGAGAAGGGGAATTATAATACCTAGAATCTACAAAAAAGAATCCTTCATTTGGAGAAGGCACTTTTATTTTACCTTTAAATGGAGCCTATTTATGTAGATTATATTCCACTTCTCTGGTGATACAGATTGCTTGAAATGTAATGTTACTAGGTAGTATAATAGAAAATTTTAAATTTCATAAAAATTTTAAATAAAATACTATTAAAATTTAAAATTAAATTGGAATGAGACTCACCTGACATTCATGTTGTTAGTGATGAGCTTGTCCTTGGTGGTGTAGCGACATCGGATGTGGAATCCCCGTCCCTGATTGGTCACCAGCTTCAAGTGCGGCTGCACGACGATCGTGTTGAAGTACTCGATCCCTCCGTCCAACTGTGGGCAGAACGAGAGCGTTAGTCAGAACTTGGGATTGCGATAACTCATTACAATCCAGGAGTAGATGAAGATTACATTCAGAATAGGACATCTCTTGCAATGATTGAAAACATAAAATCTGTGCCTCAGAGGTAGAAGGGCGTAAGTCCATTTGTGCGATTTTGCATTTCACACTTTTAGTTTTGGAATTATGTAATAAAGTGTCGATGGGCATTGACTGATGTCAACAAACACAGTTATATTGAAGTATTCTCATATACAATGACTCATGTTACCACTAACCATTACAATATTATGATTGGATGAATCCAGAATATACTGGTTTGAGATTACCACAAGAATCATTGAACTGGACTACTGCCCTTCTAAATCTGAGATACAGAAATAAAATAATGTGTGAATTTAAAATACACATTTCCTAATTATTTCAAATCCTTATTTCATGTTTGCCAGATCCATCAAATGGTTTGATTTGAGAAATTTAATTTATGTATTTTTCTAAGTTTTAGTTTTGTGAATATTTTTGTGAGTATTTGAATTAGGTACTTAAAATGTAATTATGTTATTTATAGCCTAGGTAGAATGATTTTGAAATTCACGCGCTTTTTTAAATACTTGTATAAAATTTTGGTTGAAATCATCTTACACATGAAATATTGACATTCTCCTATTTGGAAAAAATGCATTATAAATACAAAAAGAGTGCTGTATAAAAGGATCACTATTCACTACCTTCCCAAGAAACTGTATCAACATTACAGAACTTGTAACCCTACACGTTTTTCAAATGAAAGTTCTGCATGAAAGGAACATTCTAATTCCTTGTCAACAATCCAACGGATGGAAACACTTCCACTCTTCACCAACAAGCTATCTGAAGGAAATGTCATGTCGTGAATTCACCCGCTACAATTAAACAATCTCTCACAACATGGCCCTGCAATTAGATCCCTGCACCGGGCGAAAAGAAAGACAATAGATCTTTCTTTCTCTCACCTTCACTTTCATCACGACCTGATCAGATCTAGTGATACTGGATCATAGTGCTCACAACCTTTCTATGTGAGGTGAGATAGATATCATATTCTTTCACTTTTTAATCGTGTGCATAAAGTTAGCTTCGCAGTAGACATGAATATT